>OZ016505.1:13151609-13646609 GCA_963966595.1 Physocephala rufipes | reverse complement strand
CCTTAGTAATGATTTTCTTAATCTTAAAGATTTTCTTTTACTGTTCGTAATTTATGTAAATTAAATAAATTTCTTTTTTTGGGAGACTAAGTTTATAATGACGTTGATGTTTAATTTTTAAATTTAAATTTCTTTTACATTTATCTTTAAATTTCTTAATATTAGTCTCCATATCAATTAATTAATTATTAAAAAATGTGTTGATATTAAGAATATATTGAGAGCATTGCAAATACAATGTTATATATATTATTAATTTTAATTAATTGTTTCGAAACTAAAAAAGTAATTGAATTTAAATTTATTTTTATGTGTCGAAATCCTTTGAGAAACTTAAATCGAAATAAATCCTTAGACAGATTTTAACTAAAAGTTCAAAACCAATAAACAAATTTCTAATATAAATCGATATTAAATTTTATACTCGATGCATTTATTTTTACTTCACTTTAAAAAGTTAACAATTGCTCAAAACGTAAATTCGTCTTTCATTTAATTTATCGTTTTTATTTCATTTCTATCTTGCTTTGATGCTTTGATCTGGTTTAATTATTTTTATTTTTATAGTATTCATTATTGTTTTATTTTGATTCTATTGTTATTTTTCATTTTGTTTATTGAAATTAATTTTTTTAACACTTTTTGCATCGAATCTTTTGAGCGTTATGAAATTTTGTATAAATTCGTTTATGATTTTATTTAATCATTATTTATTTATTTTGACCTAATTTTATATTACTGTCTTCTTCTTAACTGAAATTAATTTGTTTTAAATTTATTGATACAATTTTAGTGTTTAAGGAGAAACTCATTCTCTCCATTCTCAAAGAAATTATATCAGGCGTGCGGTTACAGGCGTGTGCGTGTATGTGTGTTTTCGTGTTATTGTAATCACTTTTCTGTAATAGTTGAATTGAAATGTCTTCAAAATTGCAATTAAAATTTTTATGATTTAAATATTAACAATTATTTACTTTTAAATAATTAATATGATGTAAGCTTTTTGTTAAAAAAAGTGAGCAAAAAAATTGTTATCTGCATGAGTGTTGAAGTTTTGTGGGATCAGTTGTTATGAACATTTTTTTTATAAATATATATTGTTATTATTATATTATAAGTCATACATATTTATTCATTACCCGCTATTCAAAAACGAAACAAAGATAATACGGCAAATAAATCTAAGGAAGAAGAAACAAAAGTACAGAAATATTCCAAAGAATAATAACCAAAAATTTTAAAAAAGAATTAATAGAAAATTGTTATTTAGCAATACTTTATTAAGTTATCCATAAGATTAAATGTAGGTGGGAAAGAGGGAAACCGCCAGAACCGGATACAGAAACCGGAAAACTACAAACAAATAGTTATTTACGTCAGAGTGAAACATAAAAATTGATAATAGAATCCAACATTGCCACACGATTTTTAAGGACGAATCTAAAACATTCATCACAAAAAAATCGATATTAAATCGATATTACCTTAAATTTCAGCCTGATTTTGGTTCGTTACTTTTTAGTGCGATTCTCTTGCACATCTTTAATAAAATGCAACGAACTATGTGTTTTTATTGACACGAAAAATAATAAAAAATAAAGAATTGTAGGGTTTACATGCATTCGGGACAGATACGAACGTGGAACGACATTTTCCTGTGTGATATTCTTATGCGTGTGATTCAATTTATGGGAATCAATTTTCTGAAGCGCACAAAAGGCTTTAAATGTTACGCCGTAAGGGGCTGTTTAATTATTGTTTAAGCCCATTTGACTCTTCAGTAAAAATTATAAAATTTTGAATACCATCAAAAGATCACTTCTTGATAATATTTCTTCGTTTGTGGATGTCCGTAATTCCGTAAGGATTTATTAACACAGTTTTTGTGAATATTAAAAAACAGCCCGAAATTTCTCGAATATAACAAATGCCGTAAGACGTATAATAAATTAATTACAGAATTTTTCGAAAAAGAATTTTCAAAAGAACAATAACAACAACGACAACAGCCATAGCAATGGTAAATGTTATCGAGATGTTCGACATTTTGGCCAATTTCCTCTAGCAAAAACAAAGACGCTTCGATTTTGGGTAAGAGATTAAGAAAACTTGAAAATGAAGGAAGAAATTACAATATTTTAGTTTTTATAGTATTGCCTTTAGTAACTATTTGTAAAACAATGTACAAATGTACAAATCAATAACAACAACAATTATTTTTGTTGTTTTTGTTGAGATGAAAACAATAATGGGAATGATAATGATGATGAGGCCTGTCATTAATGTGTCATTATTGGCAATTATATGCTTATTTTAGAAAGAACATTTTAGTACCTACAAAACCAAAAAAGCAACAATACCACGAAATATAATTGCAATAATAATATATCCAAAACAAAACATATTATAATAGAGCGAAAGCAATTATATGAGCAACACTTACAATAATAATAATAGTAATAAAAATAATAATAATAATAATAATAACAATAATAATAATAATAATAAAAGTAATAATAATAATGACAATATAACAGTAATGAAAATAATAATGATAATAATAATAATAATAATAATAACAGTGGTGCAATATCAACAGCTAAAACATTAATAACAAAAAAAAAAAAAAGAAACAGGAGTAACAAATAATAATAAACACAAGGTGGCGATGGCAGGTTTTATTTACGAAATAAATCATTAAAAATCATTAATAAAATAAAGTAGCAAATCTCAACTCTGTTTTAGTTATCGTTTTGCTTGACGAAGTTTCAAGAAATATTCATTTTTTTAAAATAATTGTAAAATTAATTTTTCGGGATTCAGTTTTATTCTTTCTATATTTTCCGGTCGCTTGTTTTTGGTTTTAAATAAGAGAAAATCATAAAATTACAGAGAATATTCTAGAAAATTGTATAGGAAGAAGAGCAATGCAACTATTTAGAACTAGTATTTAATAATATTTTTGCAAAGCCTGAAAGCAAAAAGCTTACAATATAGTCGAGCATTATTGGATTTCAATTTTGAAGTTGTTACTCTAAAACAAGAATAAGCAAGAACAAAAGAAGCAAATTATAATCAATAATTAGTAATAATAAAAAATAATATTGTTAATAATAATAGCAATTAAAATAAGAACAATTATAATAATAGTCAAAAGAAGAACAAAAAATTACAAACATGAGGAACAAATGTAATAATAAAAAAAAACGAAAAAACAACAACAATAGAATGTGTTTTATTTTGACGATGGAGTTCGTAGACTTAAAAAGGATGGACGCAAAAAAGGAAAGAAATAACACTCACTAATCCATCACTCAATCATTCCATTTTGACTTTCTTTTTTCTAAATCAATCTTTATTTATTTAATTCATAATCTATCGTCAAAACTTGTTACTCTTTAACATGCGCATTGTTCTAGGTGTTCTTTCTTTAGGTCATTCATGCTATCTAATTATTAATATCTCATTCACATTAATATATCTTGAATCACTAAAAATGTTTAGCCTTTTTTCTTTCAATTCAAACATTCTTAACATTACTCATTAAAATATTTAAAATATGTTACATTTTATTAATTTTATATTCTCTTTCCTCTTCTTATTTTCCCCCTTCAGACTCAACTGATGGTACGAGTATATCGTTCAGCGACTTTCGTAGAGGATGTGAAAAACCAGCGGTCGAAAATTTGAAACAATTTTCACAAGTATTCCAATCAAAACAGAGTGAAAATATTCCAACCCAATCAACGGCAACAAAAACAATAGCGAGCGCAACAGCAACAGCAAAAGCAACAATAGCAACGGTGGTAACTGAGGTAACAACAAAAACAATGACAAAAGTAGCAAAAATGGAAACAACTAAGGAACAAAATTTTAAAACTAATGATGGATATAATTTGGAAAAAGCATCTAAACAAAATCAGTGCGATAATGTAAAAACAATTCCTTTTCATGATCAATCTGAAAATACGAGTAGCTCAATCGGAGGTGAATTTTGCCGTTATTACCATAAAAGATTAATTTGTGATGACGACGATGAAGGCAATTATTCCAATAATCAAGATGAATTTCATCGAGATCGGCAGTATGATAACAAACATAAGTCGGATGATCACCATAATCAAATTGATGATTGTATTAGTCGCCTCGATGACTACCGTTATGAGAATCAAAAACAACTTGACAGTGATCACCGTGATGAAGTGTATTGTGTTGGTAAAAATCAGTCTAGTCTTGATGAAAACCTGGAAGAATATAACGATAATTTAGAATCGAATAAATTGAATGAACAATTAAACGAAAAGTCAGATGATAAGCAGCAGCGCCTACAAACATCACCACATCATCACCACAGTTCGTATCACGATTGCGGAAGCGGTATTCAAACAAATGGTCATGAAATTTCTTTAAGACTAATAGAAGATGCCAACGAAGCGAATAATGGCGGGGATCATACCGTTGAGATTATAGGAATCGATGACAATGATCATAAGGTTAATTTTTATACTTTCCATATTCAAGATTCAGTCGCCACACAAGAAGAAGCGATAATAGTTCAACTACCAACAAAGCCATCACCACAGGAATTGGAAGCAACCATTGTTGCGGGGAATCAAATTAGTTTTTGTGAGATTGAAGAGCTGAATGAAAATGATGACGACGATGATTATGATCGTTACGAATGTCTTAACAAGATTAATAAATATAAACGCCACAAGTATTGTCAAGACGTTCGTGACAGTGGCGATGAAGCTAATGAAAGCAAAGATCAAATGATCAATGCAATCGATCCCTATGGAAAGGATAGTGTTGTTGACGATGTTAATGATGAGGATAATATTAACGATGACGCGGACTATGAGGAATTGTCGCGGACAAAAGTCGATTCAGAAGTTTTTGTGGAAATTAATGGTGATGAACAAATTGATATATCTTTAATTCAGCAAGAACAAGAATTTAATGAACCTCTAAAGATTGCCAATGCAACAACTACGATTCTACGATCAGAGAAATTGGCAGATAAAGAGATTATCACGTATCAGCGTTTCGGCCGTTCGAGCCGCCACATGCTAGTCGGTTGCAGTTTCAAATGTCATCTATGCGGTTTCAGTTGTAGCTTCAAGCAGACATTGTTGCAACATTTTCGCCAAATCCATCCCACATAAAAAATTCTGCTCTGAAATGGGTTTATCATGAATTAAGTAAATTCATTAAACTATTTAAAGTACTGAAAATTTTCTTAGGAGCAATGTCTATAAAGAGAAATATTTGTCCCTTACGATACATTCATGGGTTTTTGTGCGTCAATGTTTTATTATACATACGAGGCATACGATAATCCTCTTTCTATCTTTCCGTTTTTTTTGCAGTTTTTAACAGATTATGTCAGGTCAGTTGTTGTTGCTTGCCATATGTGAGTGTCTTAATTTATTGATCTAAATTTTCTTCAATCCTATCATTGACCATTTGCCACATGTTACACTTTTGGCTATGCAACAACAATTGCTACCGTAATTGAACAGTAGGCGGTACGACCTGCATCTGTTTCTCTTCATCGTTCATATTTATATTTAATTTTTTAATCTTTCTCAATTTTTCTCTCTTGCTTCCGGTTTTATTCCTTCCATCGAGATGAGATCTTTCCAATGCAGTACTTTGTTATTCCGCAAACCTATTCCCTTAATCTTTTTCGTTTTTTATTCGACTTTTAATTTTTTACACTAAAAAAATGTTTTTACACACCGTAAATATTTTTCGATAAAAAATTATCAGTATTTAACATTTTTAATTTATTTCATATTTTTCTATGAGATTGTAAATGAAATTTTTACTTAGTATTTATATAAGAAATCATATAAAATATCTGTTTTTTATGATTGCTTATATATAAATTAATTACATCAATTTTATTACTGATAGCTTTTTATTACTAATAGTTTTGGTTCCTTTCCTAAATTTCCTTAATTTCGTTAATATAATTATGTTTACGCTCTTTAACATTTTTCCGCATTTACTGCTCATTCATTTGCGTTCTTCTTTTTTCGCAGAGAATTTTCGGACCACTTCTGAGAAATCTGTAACACTGCTTTTATCCAGGTACAGCTTTTTTCGAGGAAGTTGCAACAACCAAAATAATTTTTTTGGAAGGAAACCGAAGGAGGATCATACGAATATTGACAGTAAAAATATGGGACACGTACATGGCAACCATAATCGAATAATAGTTATAAGTGATCTCGTAGTTTGCTTGGGATTATTACCAGCAACAATAACAAAAACTACTCCCTGAAATATTTTCAATCGATTCGATTCGATTGCCATTTCAAGCGCGGTCGTATCAGAGCCAGCAACAGTCATATGATATCTTCATTCATGATGAACATTTTCATATGCTGTGATATAATGTGTATGTCTATAAGTTCCATTTAAACGATCCGACAAAACTCATCACAGAACCTACCACGTTAGAAGCAGACATTGTATGCTTATATAAACACACTAGGAGCGGATCATCATCATCATCTGCAGTAGCATCATCATAATTATTGTTATTGCCGTCGTCAAAATCGGCAGCATCATATTTGTCATGTTTACAGTTAGTGTATATTACTAATGGCATCGCTATGACATCGTTATTGACGTATAAGAACCCAACAGTTTGTGACTGGTTAGCTGATTGTATAGTAGTAATGATATAAAGAAAGAGGCGAAGATGGCGGTAGATCAGATTTCACATCTTTGTAGTTTTTTCTTTTTTTTTTGATAAAATTTATTTTTGACAAAAACAACAGATACAACACCGACAATTTAAATCAAACCAGGTGAGCCTCTTGATAACAATAATATAATAATGCCATTTTATATAAACATGTTCTGGAAATATATAAATTTACATACTAAAGGCTTCATATTATATCGAAATATACTTTGAAGATTTATCGTATATAAAGAATTATTTGAAGCTGTTGAAATAAAGTCAATCAATAAAAAGCAATATTTAAAACAAAAAAAAGCGAAAAGTGTGATTACTTGATTTATTTATGCGAAGCATTAGACTATATAATAATTATATTTAAATATCTATTTTTCTTTTTTACTAATTTTAAGCAAATAAAATAAGCAAAGTTAAAGTAAGCAAAGTTAAGCAAAAAAAACCGAATACAATTTTTAATTATTATACTTTATCAATTATTTGATCTTAAGGTTAATTGATTTGAGGCGTGGGAAAAGGTTTTAGGGAAGGTTTTTGTTGAGATAAGAAGAAAGTTTGTACATTTGGATTTTAACTACTACTAATAAATTTTCTTAAATAAATAATAAAGTAATTCGAGAAAGTTCTTTCTCTATTAATGTTACAAATAATATTTTATTTTCGTTTTTGTGCTAAAACTGGTACTAACTGATGGTCAACCAAATTTCTTAAAAATTGTTTTTAATTATACATATACTCAGATATTACAAAAGTAATTTGTTATAGTTTTATATATAATATATTTAATATCTTTTGTTTTTCTCTATCTTTTTCATCTTTTTTCTCTTCCACTATCTTCTTCTTTTTCCTTATTACACAAACCTCGTGTGTGACTCTCCCTCGACTCCTATCTGTAAATCCTCCTCATCCATTACAGTGAAGCATGATAAATCGGAGCAAACCGATATCACTCCTGAGGACTTTGAATTGGATGATTGCTTGTTGGAGAGCAATGATATCGTTATCACTCAAAATAAGGATGGTTTTGTGTTGCACGTCAAAAAACTGGGTAATATTACAACGGCCAAACTTTCTACAGCCGATGAAGATCAAACCATGGTCAGTGGTGGGCCGAGTGGTGGAAGTTTGTCAAACACGGCGCACATTACTGAGATTCAGGATATGACAGAAGTGAAACCAACATTAACAGCAATAACAAGTCAGCCAATTAAATTACCCTCCTCCGAATGCGGTGAGTTTTTCGTTTCGAATTGCTAAAGTATTTAACGAAAATTCAATGAAAGATTAAATTAATTAGTTGATTAAATTAGTCCTAGCTATGAAATGTTCTAGTGCCACATAGATGAACACCATTAATCCTTATAATGGTCATTGAATTATTAGTGGTTAAAATAAATTTTATTGAGCCAGCATTTTTCACTTAAAATGAGCAGACTTTCGGCGCCTTGAAGGCATATATTTTTCGATTGAAATTAATGCTTACTTAATGGAAAGAGGGTGAAGCGATAGTTTGGACTAAATATTAGCATAATTGATAATTTCTTCGGCTCAGTGGGCGCAAGAAGTATATCCAGTGACCCATCTCAGAAATCCTGCAATTTCTGTATGAATAGATTTTAATAAATGCTTTAAGTTATGTACCAGATGTGATTATGAGTCCCTAATGTGTTTGATAATCACCAAATACGTTGTATTGTTTTATTCTACAAAAGGCTCTGTCCGGTATTTCATAAAAGGCTAATACATTCTGATGCGCTATCGTGTTTAACTCGTTTATGTTATATTTCCAAACGATATCTGAAAATATTCTTCTGAATATTTCTAGGCTGATAATGTCAGAATTCTGCTTAATAGATAAATCCGTGATTGCACTGTCGTGCTTTATTTCCATCTATGTACCATACCGTTCTTAAAAATCCATTACGTATTATTCAGAAATAATTTGACAATCAGCGATTCCATTTTTCGACATTTTTTACTCTTTCTTCTCATCCGCATCACAAAATACTGCAACTGTTTTTTAGAATTGATCAATCTGAAGAAAATCATACCTTCGACAACGACAATTGCTCACCATCCTCATACCTCGACGGCGATAATACAACCACATCAATTGCAACACCATCAGCAACAGCAGCACCATCAACAACATCAACAACATCATATACAGATACATGATCACCATCCGCAACAACAACATGAACTGCATCAGCAACAGCATATTGTTACTACGGCCCATCCACAGGCCACTATTAATGTAATCGGTATGAGGAATGTACAAATAACCGAACAAAAACCAATGGTTTCACGAATCAAATATTCTCGTGGCAAAATCATCACACAACAGGGCGCCACACCAAATATACAAATCGTTGAAACACACGAACACACTGATAATGAACAGCAACATCATGAACTGGCCGAAGGAACGAAGTACGAGATCAGCGAGATCGATCTGAACAATGCTCAAACGTCGGCGGCAATCATTAGTGATTTGGTGAAATATGCCGAAATCGATGATATTGAATTGCCGGATGGCACGAAAATTGGTATCGGTTTTGCACCTACCGAAATAACCGAACACATTCAGCAACAACAGACTACTGGCCAGTTAGAGGCGATCGAACACCAACATCATCATCAGCATCAACAGCAACAACAGCAGCAGCAGCAGCACCATCAGCAGCAACAGCAGCAATCGCATCAAATACACTTGACATCAGCACTCATACAGCATCATCCGCAACAACAAGCAACACTCCAAACAGCGCAACAACATCACCACCAGCAGCAGCAACAGCAACAACACCAGCTACAAACCCTCGAGCAAGAAGACGAAACCATTGTCCCAGACGGCATCACCGTACAAGAGCATCCGACAATTGCCAAAAGCTACACAATACTTACCACACGACCCATGAAGCAAGAAATTCAGGCAGGCGGCACAACAACAACCACAACAACATACGAACTATCATTGAGCGATTCTTCAATGGGTCAGTCTGATGACACTGAGTCGAAGTATGTTTGCCGTCATTGCGGCAAAAAGTATCGCTGGAAATCGACACTGCGACGTCATGAAAATGTTGAATGTGGTGGAAAAGAACCATGCCATCCGTGCCCACATTGTTCATACAAGGCTAAACAACGAGGCAATCTCGGGGTACATGTGCGCAAACATCATCCCGATAAACCGCAGCTAGAGAGTAAAAGAGGACGTAAGATTTAAACAAATTATGACGGAGTAAGTGTTGGAAAAATGGGAGGAATTAGAATGAAAAAGGAATATGTACAATAGAAAATATTTACAAAGTAAAAAAAATGACGGTAAAATGGAAAGTTGCGAAAATGGAATAGGAAACTGAGAAACGGAAGTATTTGCTTAAGCTAGAGTACAAGATTTAGCGTGTCAAAAGAAGAATTTTCGATTCTATAAAAATTTTCACTAACTGAAGATTGAGTGAAAAAGTTGGTGTTCGAATAGTTTCGTATTGCTGAGCGCAAATCACAACTTAGAAAATCCCCTCCCCCCTGAATTTAATCGCGGTTTTCTCCAAATCCTGACGAGTGAGGAAAAAAGAAAATATTTATTCGTGCTCAGCGATTATTGAGAAATTAAATCGGTCGACTTTTCATTCAAAAACGGAAACCAGTTTGTGAAGCCTTACACTCAAACATATAATTAATAAAATTGTGTATCTTCGAAATTAGTATTGTTTAAATAATTTAGTTAAATAAACTAAATTCACTGATGTTTTTCCTGCTTAAATTTAAAATATAGAAAATTCCAAGAAAAAAAATGCATGTAATTAGCGGAATCAACGAAATAATTTCGATAATCTTTTATTAATCTTTTATAACTTTAGGAATTCTGAAAGTAATGACTGTTTTCTTTCTGAATAGTTTTAATACATATAATTTCCAAAAAAAATTTTTGTTTTTATATTTTAAAATGGAAATGGCATATTGGATAATGCTTAATAAAACTTAATAACTCTTTTCTATATTTTGTGCAGGTTCTACACCAGTTCTCTATCCCATATGTTATATTTTGTTTTATGAATATTACTATGTTTTCAAAAAACTTGGCGCTAACGGAATATATTTCATTAATCTTTTAATTTTAATTTTAATTCCTGAAGTTTTAAAAGTGTTTTAAAAGAAAGAAATATTTAAATTAAAAGCCTTTAAGCAAAAAATTCGGTCGTTTAGAAGAAATAATTTAAAAATTTTTAGGTTTTACATAAAATAATTAAATTTGAAAATCTTCCCCTCGAAATTAAAACAAATGTCTCTGAAATAATAATCTGTCCCCAGATTTTTGAACATCATGTCCGTAAAAAGCCTCTTCATTTATTTCCAACTAGTACAAAAATTGACCGAAGCTTAATTTAAAGAATTAACAGAATCTACGCACAATTTTACTATAGAATCCATAATTGAAAAGAAAATATGTAGACTTGTTTACTATTTTTATCCTGTTTTCCGAATTGTACATGATTTTGACTTATTTTTAAATACTAACAAAAATAAAAATGCAATTCATATTTTTTGATAGATGAATAATGAATTATCAAAACAATAAAAAAACATAAGATGGTCAATATATGCGATTACTTTTTAAACAAAATTAGATACTAGATCACCAGATTAGTACATTATAATTAATGTAAAGTGACCCCGATAAATTATAAATTAAGCAAAATTGTACATTCGAAAAGAAATAATATATTAAAATACTATATTAAATTAAATCATTTAAGCTCTGTATTAATCGCTCTATATAAAATATTAATAACACAGTGTAAAGGGTTTATAAGAAACTATATGTGCTAAAAGTAAAAAATAGAAGTAAAATTAAATAATAACTAAACTATCAAATAATTGTATATAAACAGAAAAATAAATTGGCAGTCACTAGAAAAGCTGTCAATTTTTAAAATTAAAATTGACATTAATTAAAAAGCATTAAAAAACCAATTTTAATTAAACAAATACAAAATTAAAGATAAACATGTTTCTTTCTAGATTCCCATATAAGCAATAGTTGTTAAGGTATATAATCTATCAAACAAATTTGAGGAGATGAGCTAGATGCTACAATATTTCAGTGAGCTTTGGAATTCGTAACAAACAGGATTGAAACAACATCAAATAGAAATTAAAAAATGTGTAAGCATTTTTATGATACTTTTAAAATATTTTCAAAACTTTGGGAATGAATTAAATTGGAAGTTCATGTAAATATATTTAATATAAGTTTAGAAAAGGCGACACGAAATTTACAAAACCGAGATATTTCTTTAGAATGAAATTATCATTTATCAATCCCATTTTACAAAATACAAACACAAAAATTCAAAAAAAGAAATTATGAATTTTATATAACTTTTCAGCTTTTCTTAAATAAAGATTTATAATTATTGCCAACTAAGAAATAATTTAAGTCTAAGGAAATATGGCATGTAAAAATATTATAGGAAATAATGTTTCATTAATGCCCAACAAAAATTAAGTACAATTTTTTAAGTACATTATCTGATTTGTATTTTTGATTATCTACTAAATTTAAGCTTTTGCTTAGGATATGGTTACTTCATAGAATGAGAGCTAGAATTAATTCTATTTTTTGTGGTATGATTTTTGTCGTACCATAAAACACAATACCGTGTGTAATACACAATACCATTATACCAATTTATACCATTACCGCACTTCAATAGAAATTCACTTACTTTAGTATATTTAGACTTTTGTAGAATATTTTATATTTCGAAGGAATATTTGATAGTATGTAATTCATAAATTACACGTAAAAGAAAAACCAAGTAAAAATTAAGAAAACTAATAAAAAAGAAATAATTACAAACTAATTTCTTGACATCTGTTATGTAATTATTTTATAAAAAAATTAACTAAAATGCAAATAAAAAATTCAAAATCAAATATCATAAATAAGAAAAAAATCGAGATAGAAAAATTAGAAAAATGTTCTTGATTTTTTTGTTAACAGACACATTTATTTAGGATTGCATACAATTTCACAAAATTAAAATCTATATAGTATATATATCGATTGATTTATTGATTGATATAAACATATACACACTCTTATATATACGTGTATTCAAGTATAAGATTATAAAATAAAACAATTAGTAATAAAATAAATTGGACACATCTTCTACCGGACGGTTTTTTTATTCAAAATCCCTTTTTTGTCAATTCAAAAATATTTAACTTTTCCCCTTCCTTTTGCTTCTTATTCCAACCTTCTTTCCAGTCTTTCTTTTCTCCTTCTGGTATCCTACTTTCTGCATTCCTTGCATTTCTTTAAAGTTATCTATTTTAATTATTTTTCTTTTTCAGCATTTCATCTACAAAAGTTTTAGCAGGTCATTACATATTTTCTGGCCAATCAATTTACCATAAACATTCTCAGCAGCATTGCAGTAATCTACAGTATAATCAACATGTTCGGATTATATGCGTTCGATCGAATTAATTTTGAATCATTATTATCATCCTTATATCCTTGCAACCTATCCTTTCTTAATTTTTCAAGTGTGTTTTTGATTGTGTTTTTCTTTTAGTTTTCTTTTAATTTTTGTTTCTTTTTATTAGCAAGAACTTCCATTAATATATTTCTCTTATTTTATAGGTGACTGCCGTCGGAATGGAATAAAAGCTACGCGAGAGTATAAGTTTCCAAAAGATAATGAGTTAAAAATAAGTGTGATTACATTCCATACAAAACAAAAATTATTACAGAAGATGATAAAGATATTTAGAAAATTTTTTTACATTTTTGAAATTTTGTATTAATATTTGTTTATTTTTTAGGAGAAAGCGTGGAGGCATTCAGAGAAAGATGCAATCAAGCTTTTAAAAAGGATTACAGTATTGCACATTCAACAAAAAACCACGGCGATGTTGTGCGGCGACAGAAAGAAAGCATGAGTAAGAAACAAAGAGGGCGGAAAAGAGAGAGAGAAAGGGTGCATTTAAATAAAATTAAGGAATGTTTTAAAGCAAATGTTTTAAAGCAAAAGCCACGGTGAGAAGGAGGAAAAAATAGGAAAATAGTGGCCAAAAGTATGGAAGCATTCAGCATTATTGGCTGGTGTTTTCATTTTATAATATTTTCTTTCTTATTATTCTGAGATAAAGTATAATAAGTGATGTAAGCGAATTCTCTTTTACTACTTAAGCATAAGTTGAATATCATTTTATAAGAGGTCATGCATTTAATAAGCATTTACTTTTTTATAGGTTGAGAGTAAAAGATAAAATATAAACTCAGTGCTGTCTGAGCTTAATTTAATTAAGTCAATTAGTAAAGTCAATTAAATCACACCTATTGAGGTGTGATTCCTCACACAGTAAGTGAGGATTAGTCACTCCAGTCACACACACTGAATTTTATACCCACACATTTTACAAATTCGTTGTGGTTTCATTCCTCCCCGTTAAACCTTGGAACATTGTTTACCGCGGAATAAATTTGGTATTTGATTGAACATGATTTAAGGAATTTAAATGTGGATTTGAAGAGAGATTAATGCACAGCCAACTATTGCAATTACAGAAACTGAGAATAGAGTTATTGTAGTAAATTTACCCCAATAGTAATGGGGTATATGAGGCTACTAAAAACTACTCCAATACAATCTTGAACTTGATTATCTTTATAGCAAGTCCTTGATCCTTTTTAATAAAACTTCGGTTATTTTTTTCTATTTTAGATTTTTTTGTTCCTTTAGTTTAAAATTAATTTAATTAATTTGTCTTTGTTATTCAATTTTTGTTTGCTCGCCGGCATTCAAAATGTGTTAATTTTGTTTCCTTAACTTTTTCATTTTATGCTTTGCTAGTTCGTTATTATCCGTTTTTGAGACACTTCATTTTATTATATATTTGTTCCTTTATTTTTATTCCTTTTATTTTTAACAATTCTTTTGATCAAAAATAAATATAATTTTATTATTTTAATAGTGTAATATTAAAAAAATTGGAAAGAAGTATTTTTAATAAATTGAAAAAATTTGCTAAATGTTGAAAAAGAATTGGCAAATTGGCAAAATTGAAAGTAATGGAATATTGAACTTATTTCGCTGCCTAGCAGAATTAAAAAAAAATAAATATGCTTTCTAAATACTTTTCAGGTCAAAAT
Organism: Physocephala rufipes; assembly: GCA_963966595.1. Lineage (NCBI taxonomy): Eukaryota > Metazoa > Arthropoda > Insecta > Diptera > Conopidae > Physocephala > Physocephala rufipes. Next base: position 13,631,724 of record OZ016505.1, on the reverse strand, counting down.
GCTAGAATACATTTCGAATGAGATTTTATTGTCAAACGACAAATTTTATATTAAGAAGTCAAAGACTGTTGGAAAATTTGTAAATATGGTCTTGAAAAATATAATCAATTCAATTATTAATCTAATTAGAAATTAATTATATTGCTGAATGACTTCTCTTTCGTAGAGTGGAAAATGTTATGCCTTTGCTTTGATAGAACTTTATAACTTTATCCAGTTCTTCCTTTTCTTCTTTTGCTACTAATCCGAAACAAGGTTTCTCTTATTGTTCGTGTGATAAAAATGAAGAACTAACAAATAAATACTTGTTTGATCTTTTAATAAAAGTTAAGGAGATCCTAAATTTTATTATTGATAAAAATAGTCGACCAAACTGACTGCTTAAAAATGGAAATACAAATTGCATGAGTGGTTAATAAACTTATTAAAAGCTCAAAACACTTTTATCGTTCGACCACTAATTATTGATTAAGGGTGCATCATATCGGTACAAACAATAAACGCTATGGATGCAATTTGTTTCAGAATTTATCCATCAGCTTCACAGCTTACATACACGGTGCGGTTTGATCTCTAACGCTTGTAAATACCGTGCCATAAATATTAGTATTTAATGCTGATTGCTTGAAATATAAGTTTCACAGATTGTATTATTCGCTTACTTATAATTCTCCGGTATTGCCTATTTCTTACGCTATATTTAATCTCTTTTGGTTTATTATTTAGTTCCAACTTTCAGTTAATTAAAGATTTTTATTTAATTGTTCTTTTTTGGGAAATACTGCTTAAATGCATTTTTGATGCTTTGTTTTCTTTTTTCTGTTCCTTCTAAAATGTCATTTAAATAATTAATTTTGATAATTTCTTATAATTATATGATGTAATATTTTTTTCAGTGTACCAAACTGTTTTGTTAATTTTTTGCGTTTCTTTTTTCTTTTGTTTTCTCTTTTTTATTTTCATACAACCTCGTTGATTGATCGATCTGACCGCGTTCCACTTCAATATTTAAAAAAAACACCCACTTTCCAATAAACATTGCCACCGCGACTATCATGACTACTACCACCATCACCATCACTACCACCACCACCGACAACAATTACAATAAAAATTTATCAAAATGTTAATAAAATATTTTAAAAATCAATTAAAATATAAAATTATAATAAATATTTAAATTACTTTCCTTGACGATGGACTCATCGACGCGTCAAAAACACAAATACACATACACACACAAACGCACGCATACGCACGCACATATACTCACACATGCACCCACACTTGGACACACACGCTAATGCACACACGTACACATGCGCACACACCAACCGCACACATATACCCGCACACGCACACACATGCATGCAAACAAACAAACACATAAACAGATTTAAGTATTACACGTATCGCCGGTCTCACTTGGAACGAATGGAACGCTCGCCTTGCCATGCCACTTGTGACGCAACTTCGTGAAGGCGTACATCCTTTGGTCTTCCCCACCGATCTTTCAGTCGACAAGCACAACAACCATTCATCTACCTCCAGCGCTGCCGTTGCTATCGCTTGCGGGGGCGGTAGCAGTGGAGTTGGAAGCACTGGCTTGCTTCTTTCCACTGCGAGTGATCGTAAATCACCCTGCTTTTCGGCCGCCTCTTTAAGTGTCACCGTGTCGAATGTTTTGGGTCCAGCGGCAGCAACAGTGGCAACAACAATGCCATCCTCACCATCATCACCACCACCAGAAACAACAACAACATCACCATTACCTCCAAATAATTTATTATGCGAAACTGGAGGCAACGCTACAGCCGCTGGTCCAAGTGGCAGTTGTATCACAAGTACCATTGATACTACGCCACATAATTGTAGCTCGAATCTGTCAAGTGATAAATTGGCCAGTAAATTGAAGCAAATCTCTGAGGACGAGTCGGCTGTATTAATGCTAAAGGCGACGTCGAATGAAAAGGCAACTAACAATAGCGGCAATATGAGTGACAACAGTTTTGGCGGTGGCGACGATGGTGTCTCTGGTGCTGGAAACGCATCCGGCGATTATCACTCTGCCCTTAGTGGCGCAGGCGCCTTCGGTGATGGCGTCGGAAATGCAAGCGGTCTTTGCAATATCAATATATTAAGCAGTATAAGCGCTATGAATAGCTTAATTGGTGGTGGTAACGGTGGCATCGGTATTGGCATAGGTAGCGGTAGTGGCCATCCGTGTCCCGAGTGTGGTCGCGTTTATAAATTGAAATCATCGCTACGCAATCACCAGAAATGGGAATGCGGTAAAGAACCCCAATTTCAGTGTCCATTTTGTGTGTATCGAGCCAAACAAAAGATGCATATTGGACGGCACATGGAACGAATGCATAAAGAAAAGTTTCTTAAATTGGATGATATCAAAAGTTACACCGGCGGTGGCGGCAGTGGTAGCGGTGGTGGCGCAAACGTAGGTGTTGGTAATGCAGGTGGCGGTGCAGAGGAAAGTGGCAATACTACTACATCCACCACAACAGCTACAGCAGCAGCGGCAGCAGTTGCGGCAGCGGCTGTGGCAGCAGCCGAATTGCGGCAACATTTCTCTTCTTAAGCAATAATGCAACGGAAATAGAAGTGGCAAAAAAAGTGAGGAGAAATAAGAAAAATTAAGAGAAAGCCGTTTTATAAAAGAAAATTGAAATCAAGAAAGTGAAATAATCGAAAAATATTTGCTTGAATTGCCTTCAATTAACATCAATTAACATGGATAGATTGTTGGTTGGATGTTGATGATGTGAAAAAGGAATGCAGACCAATATAAATAAATGAGATGAGGATCGAGCAGTGAAAGTACTGCTTGCTGAAGGGAGAAGTAAAGGGAGTTAAAGAGCAAAAGTGATGACCACCTCGTCAGAAATCGAGTGCCAAATTTTAAAATGTTTTTTGTTAGAAAAACAAAAAGGAACTACTCACAATATTTTATTTTACACTTAAAAATTCATTACAGCTTATTAATTAATGTAAGAGAACTAAATAAGAATGATAAGTCGCAGGTCGTACAAACTCGAATTTAAATTCGATAATATTCAAAAAATAATATTATTTTCTGTGTGAAAGTACTAAACACGTCCATGCTTAACATGAAACACTTTCTAAATAATACTCCAATACGCAAGTTGTTTTGCACAAGATGTGCCAACAATTCAGTATCGATAACTTTGGTTGAGCCAAGAATAAAATTTTACAATACTTCCTTTTCTAGAAAATGCAAACTAAAAATATACTTCCGACTTGAAGACTCGGTATTGATTGATATTCGGATCAATTAAATTTTAATTTAATCCTGGACAATTAACTTTTAATATTTATTCTTATAACACTTAGAGAGATATGACAAAAACTTAGGTAGAAGTCACGGTAAAAGATTATTTCGATATGGATTATTGGATTCTCTTATCGGCATAAAAATTCTTGAAATCAAAGTACGTTATTTTATCTGCACTTTTTTAAAAAAACTGAGGTCTGCAGCTTTGAATATTTTACTGAGAATTTACAGGAAAAAATTTTATTCCTTTTTAAAAAAATCAAACTTCTTTTACATTCTAACAATTTCTAACTATTTGCGAAAATCATCGGTTACGCTTCAAGTGTAAGATTGCCCACTATACCCCATATAATTTTTTTTGTCTCAACCCAAGCTATAGATTTGAGCTGTGGCTATATTTTACGGAGATGATCTTATAGTAATATCGGGTCTGCTTGCATGTGCTTTATAATATAGAAATACAATAGAGAACCGATAATCGCGTTTCCTTCTGCTATTTTCTATTCCTTAGTTTCTGCTTTGTTTAAGTATTAAATATCGGATTATATTACCGTTGAAATTTCGCAATTCCATCCTCGATATTTTTTTAAATATCGACGTTATTTATTTCGACTACTATGCAAAATAGAATTTTCTAATATTTTCATCTGGCTTGTATCAAATTTTGATAATTTTTTAATATAGTAATCCGCATTGCCAAACTGATAAAAATGTCCGGGGTAATTACAAATTAACTCTATTGTGTTGAACCAGCGCTACATATTTTCATTTACCTAATGTACAAGAATTGATTCATACAGGAAAATCCTTTGCACTTCGAACAAGAGATATGATAAAATTTTGCAATTTCAGTCAGACTGGATATTTTGAAATTAGTGAGAGCAAATATTTTTCATTTTTTTTAAATAAAGAATATTTCATTTTTATAAAAAATTAAGGAAAAAATGTGTAACATAATTTTTCAAAATTGCCAAAATCGAATTAGAAGCAACTGAAATATTAAGCTTTTCAAAAAAGCCAACTTTAGAAAAAAGTATAATCTTTATTAATTTTTATTTCCTAGAATTTTTGCATTTTAAACAGTCCGAAAAAAATTATTGTGTTATAGAATGAAAAAGATTAAATAAAATTCTTGGTGGAAAGCTTTAATTTCTAATTTTGGGATCAATAATACAAAAAAAAAATTTTTTTAATAGAATGTCAGAAAAAAGTGAAGTTAAATGAAAAATAATTTCTTCAACATTATTTTTTCTTTTCTAAAATTTTTTTCCAAGAGGTGAAGCCGAAAATATCGCTATCTTTAGTAACTTGTTCAATAAGTTGTAAAATCTGAAATGTAAAAGCTTTTCCCGTTATAGTTTTAAAGAATTACTTTAAAATGAAAAAAACTAAAGCAGATGCAACAACAGAAACTAAAAATCACAAAATGTACATTCCTCATTCACTCAGAAAATTTAAACTAAAGACAAAAAAAATTACAAATTTTAATTTGCTAATTTAATAGAATTTAATGCTAAAATAAAAGAAAGACAGAAAAAAGACATTATTCTATAACCGATTTAAAATTTAAAGAAATTAGTTAAAGAGTTTAATTAATGATTTTTTCAATTTTAGAATTATATAGAATATAAAGATTTAAGGCGAGAATTATTCCATAAACCATACCGACTCAGTGGAAAAAACGTAAAGCTTTTTTGTTTAGTTTCTAATTTAGAATTAGAAAAAAAGAAACACCGCAAAAAATAGATATTAAATAGATTTACTTAATTAAACATAATTAATTTAAATTATGTAAAAAAAGAGAAAGCAGAAGCTCCAGGGAAGAAACAAAAACAAGTCAGACAGCTTCAATTAAAAAACAAATCAAGTCATTATTGAAAATAGAAATAGAAGAAACAGCAGCAACAAAAACACCAACTAAAACAACAACTATTTACCTCAAATTTCATAGAAATTATAGAAAACAAAAACGTCAGTCACAAAAGGATATAAAGAAAGCAAAAGGACAAGGTGGTAAAATTGAAAACTAGTTTTAATCATATAAGGAAAATAAAATTGAACAAAAATACTAAAATATCTAAAATAAGAAAATCATATAAAACTCTGAAATAATTTACCAAAATAGATGTAAAAATAAATTAAGACATAAAATATAAAAAATGAAAAATTAAGGAAAACTAATTATACAAAAATTAAAAATTTTTATAAAAAAAGAAAATTAAGAATAAGATTAACTAAAAGGATGGATGATTAAAAATCATGATTAAAAAAGTATTTGAGTAATGTATTTTTGATAACTTTTCGAAAACAAATAAAAGCTGAAACAATAAGCTGGAACTTACTGAATGAAATATAAAAAATATATAAATAAAATATTTAAAGAATATATAAAGAATATAATACGAGTAAAACGATTCTAAAGCAATCTTAACGAAAAACGTATTTTTATTGAATACAAAAGTTTGGAAAATAAAATTTAAAATGAAGAGATCTACGTCGGTACGTAATATCGTTAATAATAATTATAATAAAATCAGTTGCAGCGGAACAATATAATGCAATGAAAAATATATTAATAAAACTTATAACATACAAGTGATAACTTGAATGAATTATCATTAACTATAAATTTGTGTTTTAAAGTTCGAAAAAATTAAAATATTAATGATTTAGATCAAAAAACAAATATATATATATATATTTAATTAATTATGTATTAGATAAAACAAACTATAATTAAAGAAAAAAGCATTCCAAACATTGTGAAACAGATTTACATCTATTTTATGCATTACAGTTTTCCTTCTTTCCTTTTTACTGCCGCTATCCATTCCTCTTCAAATATTTTACGATAATTAAGTTTCAAAGTGCCTTTGAAAAGTAAATCACAAAAATAAGACAGAATGAATTTTTCGGAAGAGCTTTAAAAAAGTCAACGAAATCTTTTGTGTGCTAATCAAAAAAAAAAAAAAAAAAAAAAAAAGTAAGATTATAAACAACTGAAAAACTTCAAACTGATGTCTTATATAAAACCAATTTTTGTATAATCCAGAAGAGAAAACCAGATAAAATTTTTAAAAAGTTTTATTTGGTTTATAATGGTTATTTATTTGCTTGCGTGATTTTTATTAATAATTTTTAAAATTCTAGTTTCCGGTGCGTTGACAAATTCAAAATTTGTGAAAATATACAAAGTAATTCATACTAAAAAGCATTCAATTGTTTAAAAATAATTTTAAAAGTTTGAAAAAACTTATTTTTTAAAGCCATACATAAATTTCTTGATATATATTTTTATTATTATATATTATATTATTAATTATTATCATATTTATAAAAATAATATTCATATATTTAAGGAGTAAGTTGAAAAGCGGATGAAAAAGCTTCGGTAGTATTAAACAAATACAATAACAATAAGAAGAAAAGGAAACGAAAGAAGATGATTAAGGGAATAATTTAGGTGAAACTCAGGTATTTATTTTTCTGTTTCAATAAGTGTTCATGACGCGTGTTTCCCGTTTTAACCATTCTACTTCCGGCAATCGACAATTCATGTCGTGTCGGTCGCATAGGTTGAGGGGGGGGGGTACGTTGCGGTAAGCTGCACTTTTTGAACATTAAATAAATTAAATCAAACATGTCACAAATCTCAAAATAAAATATAGAATGTAATCATGTGCTTTTATCTCCAAATAACAGAAGAAAGAATTCAGAAAAGGAATTCACATTTATTATAAAAAAACACCATTATCATTTAACGGGAAACAACTATAAAAGTGAATCAATTAAATATATTGTAACAATTCGAAATATATTTAATAAAAGACAAACATAATCACATTGAACTGGATAAGGTTATCTAATAGAAAAAATTACATTGATAATGATATAATTATCAATAATGTTTGAAATAATAAAAATTATTTAAATTTATCAGGTTTCAATTTGTTGAGAATTGTGTGCCAAAAACGTTTCTGCCTTTTATCCTCTTATTTCTTTGCTTAAGCTATTTTTTTTAATATTTTCTTTTAAGACCAAAAGGAAAGGGGCAGGGTTTTCTTTGTTTGTGTCTTTTTACTTTTTTGGATACTCGATTTTCCTTTCACATTCTAGAATCTGAAAAGCAAAAAGAAAATGCATTTCCTTTCCTAATGCTTTAGTTAAAGTTTTAATTAAATGAATTGATGTTTAATCCAATTAATTTTCACTGCATTTTCACAAATTTTTTTTCTTTTTGCATATTCCATTCAAGAACAAATTCAGGGGAGATGGAAAAATTCTTGAAAGCAATCAGTGATCCAGTTTGTGTTCCTCAAAAGATAAAACTAGTTAGAACTAAAAACTAGTTAGAATGCTTCAACAAAATTTGTTCTCAAGTGATCTGTTTATAAGGAACTAGTTCAACAGACTAGTTCAATTATATATATGTCTCATCCTGGGATCTCTAACTTTTTTTTCTTTCGAATAGTTTGAGGGTAACAACATCGTATGAGGACGCGACACTAGTTTGTATAACATTAATCAATTAGCTTTTGTTTTTATTAATATGTGTTTTGTTCTAAAAATAGAAAACTCTTTCCTTATCTCTCTTCTTTATCTAAAACACATAAACACTCAAACAGCCTTTTCCTCAATTAACTCATCCAGCAATTTCCACAAATTATCAAAATGCTCTCGTTTTTATATAATTTTTATATAATTTTGCTCAAAAATAATCAAATTTTAGACACAGTGTTTTAATCAAACACGTAATTCTCAATGTTGTTTTCCCAAAAGAGATTTTCAAAGGAAGTTTTTCCTTTTGTTTTACAACTTTTCGCTTACAAAAGACAGGAAATCGCTAAAATTCTGTAAATGTAGAAGAGACACAATTAAGAAATTGACCATAAAAGTCAGAAAAAAAAGAAAATCATAAACGTTTTGAAATTGAAACAATTGGTGTTGGGATAAAATTTTTTTATATGTAAAGGGATACATATATTTATATTATATAATCTACATATAATCTTGTGTAAGTATGTTACACATTAAAAATAATTATGAATTTAATAACAAAATGTTATTAAGATAATATTATTGAAAATAATTATGGACACAATAATAAAAAAGAGCAGCAATGTGAAATTTTTTTCTTAAAAAGAAATAAATGTGAAATTTTTAAAAGTGCTTTTTAGATTTAAACAAACAAAAATTAAATATTTCTAGTATTACCTAACAATTTGTTCTTTCAAATTCGAACTTTGTAATTAAAAATTTTAATTTTATATATATTAAATATTTTATGTTATCCTTCGTAAAAATAAAGGTGGCCAAAAACTACTACAGAACAGAATACTCATAAAATAGTTTCCTCAATTAAAAGCGAAATATTAAAAAAGTTTAGACTAATATTAAATAAACAAACTAATTTAAATAAAAAATTCAACACCAGAAACAACAATAACAACAATAATAACATTGATAACATAAAAGCAATTTTACAATACTTCGTTTTATCATTCTCTCTCTAGTATTTAAGATATTTTTTATACATACATTATTTTATGGCTCGATACAAATATAAATAAAAAGTTTTTCGATTTGGAAACAAAAGATGTATTTGTAATATATTTGTATTTGCAAAAAAAAAAAGAACGAAGAACCCAACAAATGAGCAAAAATAAATGAAAAAATTAAAAAAAAACAAACATTAAAGTTATTCTAGTTCTTTATAATTTAGTTAAAATTTTGCAAGAAATTTTTACTTTTTAATTTTATAAGAGTAATTTTGTTTGGTATTCGATGTATTTACTCGTAAAAGCGTTGTGTAGTATTGGTTTTTATGTAAGTACAAATCAATAATTTTCGTTAGCTTTGCTTTAAATAGAATTCTTTCAAACGGTTTTTTTAGTGACAAAAATCATTTTTTTAATAAAAAAAATAAATGTAACGATTTTATACGTTATTACAAAAAATAAAATAAATAAATAATTAACTATAAAACAATTCAATTTGAGGAGTTCTATAAAACAAAAGTAATTATCAATAAATATTTTTAAATAATCATCAATAATCAAATTTTTTTTTCTAATAATTTTGGTTATTTTTTCTTTATAGAAACAACATCAAGAGCTACGGCAGCTGTAGGGGCAGCAACTTTAGTGTCGTTGTCATCCGCGGAAACAGTGACCAAGGATAACACTCAAACGGCGCAATCCGAGTCTCGTATTCGTGTTCGCAACTGGCTGATGCTAGCAGATCAGTCTATACTTGAGAAATCCATACAGACTGGTCCACTTCCAGTCGATTCAGGTACACAAAGTAGTCATTTTTCTTGTATTACTTTCCTTCCTGCCTTAACAGATATATTTAGTAAGAAAACATTTTTCAACTTTTTATATTATTATTTTAATGTCTATATATTTATGATATTTTTGTCCATTATTTTACTTTGAGATAAGATATTTATTGCAGTAATTATAGTTATTTCATAGCAATTTTAGTTCTCTCTGTTTAACGTCGCGTTAATTTTATAATTTGTAGCTTTGTTTTTCTTTAGTCATATTTTTAGTTAGCTTTCGGCTAGACTAATTTTTAGATTATCAGCACATTTTTAGCATATCAGCTTTCAGCTAGGCTCATGTTACTTGCTTAAGCTGATTTATATATATAAATTCTAATATATTTCACTGAATTAAGTGTGCTAAAATGTTTTGAATTACATCAAAATTGTTTTTCTTTCAAAACGCGTAACCACACGTAACGTAATTTATTTAATATGAAAGAAACAAACACTAATTTAAAAATAGTAATCGCAATTAAATTCCATACACAAAAAGATAATTATAAATAGAAAAATAGAGAAAAATACATTAATAAATATTGCGATTACAAAAGGTAAAAAGATAACTCTTCTTCGAAACAAGTGATAAATATTCCAAATAAATTTCATCGGCTAAAGATTGGGCTGGTAGTAAGCAGCGTGATTAAAACATCATTCTAATAATGTGTTTTTATGATAAAAATCGTTGTGCCTTTAAATAATCTGCCTTCCAGTGACTTGAACAAAAGTAATTAAAATATCTCTTACTCAGCAATAATGGTTTACAATTTCAATGGAAAGTTTGTCGGATGAATCTGACGTAATTTTGACACGTTGAAAAAATATTCTACACATCCAATAAAGAATAAAACTAAAACGTTGCAATGAAAAATAAACAACCATAAATAATTGAAATTATGATTACGATTATTGGCAACTAACAAATTTTGGAATGAAAAATTATCATTCAAAATAATGGAGCTCTTAATGAGGTGTGACGGTGAAGATGATTCTATCGATAATATGACTAATATTTATTTTAATAATAATAAATTATAATTGTGAGAATTTGTGGAAGACATTTTTGAAAAGTGCTAATAAATTTAAAATTATCGATGTAATGGCTTGATGATAATAATTCGTGATATTCATACAATGATTCTTTGTGTAAGTAAAGGCAATTGCAGATAAATGATAGTAGACAGTACAACAGAAAATATAAAACGTGTTCGATGATAAGACAATGATAATCACTGCAAAGAGGTGAGTGATATAATTTAGGCCATATACTAATTATTAGTAATGAAGTGGTGAAGGTTGTGGAAGGGATTTTTTTAAAAACAATTAACAAACTTCTTACAATTCAAAGTGATTTTTGAGATTTAACTAAAATAAGACAATATATTTGTCAAGAAAATTACAGACTGATTCTGTTGATTACAAAAAAAACAACTTATTATTAAATATAATTTTAGATACAGCTGCAAATTGGCATAAAACGTAATATATATTCAATGAAATTTTATATTATTATTACAATAATAATGACGGTGAAAATAACGTCAACGATTCTAAAGAGGTAATAGCGTAATGGTTACGTCACTGTGATAAATCAAATGAAATTTTAATAACGAATAATCTTCAAATACTATTCGAAAACCATCCGATAATACTTATGAAATTCTTCTGCAGAAAATTCAAGATTAAAAGATATTAATAAATTAATACATGAGTATTATTCTCATTCTTATAATTTCTTATCATTATATTCATTTTTATGATAATTTATAATTTTTTGAAACAGTTTTCTTTTGTAATATTTAAATATATGATAGTCAACATAATTTATTAAAAACTTTTGTAATTCAATATTCTCTTTTAATCTCTCACTTAATATTCTTTATTTCTCTTTTCCAATTTTTTTCAGTTTCTTTTCTTTCAGTTGTTTTCATCTTCATGTTTTCTTCGATTTTCAGTTGATTTTTAATACTTCTCCTAATTCATTTTCGTAGAAACTTTTTGTTGTAGTGTAGAAGATTTGATTTCTTCAAATTTAGCTTGCCTTAACCTTGCTTTAATCGATATTTACTAAAAAAATTAATGGCATAACAATTTCAACTAACGCATTGAAAATATGTTGTTTCTCTCTCCCAATTTTTTGCATTTTTCTCTCTTTTTTATCTTCTCCTTTTCATTGTGTTTACGTGTCGGTCATCGAAAACTAACCTGCAATAATACAATAACACAAATTTACCACGATCGTGCCTTTCAATTAACAGACAAGCTAAATACTAATAATTCAGCGTGCAATACTAACAACAACAACAGCAACAATAGCATCAGCAGCAACAACAACAACAACAGCAGCAGCAATAACAACGATCACAATATTGTGATTGGATTACCGGAAGGGGGAGCAGCAATGACTTTGGCACGAACCACACAGGATGCCTCCACCACCACCATTTCTTTAGGTGTTGTACCCAAAGCAGCAACAACAATAACAACAACAACCACCACAACAACAATAACAACGGCATCAACAATCAACAACAATAATATTACTACGTCGATAATTGCTGCGATGCCGCGTACAATAGATATGAACACTCGAACGATGACTTGCATCGGCAGTATCGGACGGACTACAATTGCCTGCATTACAACAACTGGAAACAATCTTGTTGATGCCAGCAATCTCAATGGCAACAAATTAACAGTGAGCAGTAATAATAATGCTTTAGCAACCGTCATCGCTAACAATAATAATAATAACAATGGTCAGAGTAATGGCAACAGCAGCAATAATAACAGCAACAATATCAGTAGCAACAACAGCAAAACTCTCGGAATAATATCGGCAGCTGCTATAGACATTGATATGACCGATGATAATACGACCGATGTAATTGTTAAAATCGAAAATTCAGGATCATCGGATGAAGAGATTGATGATGATTGCGAGGAAGAGGAGGAGGATGATGAAGAGGAGGAGGGCGAAGAAGAAGAGGAAGAAGAAGAACCACCACCTACTGAGGGTGGGGAAGACGATGTCGACGACGGTGATATTGACGATGACGATATCGACGATGATGAGTATAATTACGATTTGAAGGTTTCTAGTCCGATGTCGTGGGCCTTCGATACGGTAAAAATCGAGAACGAAGAAGAATTCGAAGAGATAATGGATGACGCTCAAGACACTACCACGGACGATGTAGATGATTTATTAACGACTGCAGCGGCAGCAGCAAATGTATCATCCAAAACCGTTGTTTCTCATGCTGCTACCGCGACTAATAAGCATAATGAACATGATGCTGGATCACGTTTAACGCAATTAACACGCTCAATTTCCACACGAAAGTCTTTTGGCAGTGCCTTGGTTAAGGCCGGTCGAGGCAATGCTAAAAAGAAACGAATTTTAAACAGATCAGGAACCGGAAGGAATTTTAAAAGAACAGAAGTTCAATCGCAACAGCAAGCATTATTGCAGAAACAATTGTTGCATCTACCCGGCATTCCAGCAACAATAACATCAATTACAACATCAGCGAATGTAGCCGTTGCCGGTCAGTCCCTTCCAGGGTCCAATTATACTCATCACCAACAGCAACAACATCAGCAACAACAAAACCAACAGCAAGAGCAGCAGAGCAAAAATTCATCCGGAGATTTTCATTCCACTCTTTCGGATGATAAAAAGTATCGCATACTCATACAAAATCAACGCATGCGCAAGGAATCGTTGGAACATTCCGAGGATATGATTTATAATGCGAATATTGAAAAGCCATGGATCTGCAAGAACTGCAATCGTAACTACAAATGGAAGAATAGCCTTAAGTGTCATCTAAAGAATGAGTGTGGTCTGCCGCCGCGTTATTTCTGCAGCAAATTGTGTGGTTACGCAACGAATGTCCATAGCAATCTAAAACGCCATCTTAACACAAAGTGTAAGGATCGTTCTAATGAGGTTCAACAGCAACAGCAGCAGCAGCAACAACAACAGCAACAGGAGCAACAACAGGTACAACAACAACAGGCGCAACAGCAAACGGAAAGTGAAACATATACGTTGGTGCTGCAGAAGTAAGATTAAAAAGAAATTTGGCAAAATTCAACAACCACGTCAACAAAAACACTCTAATATTAATATTAATTTATGAGGATTGTTGAATGAGAAAAAGGAGCAGTAAGTCAAGATGAACTGCATAATTCAAGCAGAGATCAGAAGCGTCAATAAGTGTTTTTTAAAACTTTGATTTCTTTTGGCTTGATTATTAAAAGAATTTTTTGTCATTGAGTTTTTTAAAATTTTATTTTCAGAGCTGATCGGCGTAAAAAGAACAAACCAATGACGAGAGAAATTTAAGATACTTTCGTGAATGATTAAATTTATCTGCATGATTAAATTTCTTCGACTGTAGTAAGAAAAGCGAGAGAAGAGAGAAAGGAAGGTGTTGGACACTAAATTTGAAAGGAAGCCTCTAAATGATCGTTACAATTCAAATCCCACAAAATTCTTCACAATTTTGAAGATTTCTACTAAAATTGATTCAATCTATTGTTTGATTTCCAAGCCAGAGCGACTGAACACGTAATCCCACAATTAGTTCCATAACTAATGATCAATTAATTAATAGAGCATCGATTAATGCATCTTCATGCGTCTATAGCATAAAGAAATTAATAGATAAATTAAAACATAATTTTTAACCAACATTTTTAACCAAGACAAAATGTGTGATTATAAACATAATTTTTAGATTTTAATTTCTATGTGATTAGGTAGAACTGTGCTCAGTTACGAAATGTACAAGCAGCTGACCAATCAGATCATTTAGATAGGTTTCCTGACCTATTAATTGCAATAGAATTATATCTAATTTACAAACTGACCATAAAATCAAATAGTCATGCAAACAAAATGATCAGTAAAAATGCACAGGGCACCATAAACAGTAACCGTTTCAGTTTCAGCCGAAGCTTCGAATACTTCGAATTTTTAAAAGCAAAAATTGCAAACAAGGTTTTTATTTTTTATTAATAAATAATTAATTCTTTTTACTGTAATCAATCAATTAATTTTTGTGTCAACAATTGCATTGATTAGTTTTTTACAAGACTCATTGAAAACCTCTAATGAATTATTTAAGTTTATATAAATTTCGTTTTTTATGTGTCTATTATTTTTGTCTTTATTGCATTTGATTTTTGGAATGCATTTATGTTTACGATTTTTTTTTGTGTTTTTGTTTGTACATAAATTTTTATGAAGTCTTAAAAAACTGATCTCAAGAAAGCTAGTCATTCTTTAGGAAGTTTACAATGAATTATAATGCTATAAGCGGTTCATTAAAACAATATGTGTTGCTTTTTAAAAAATGGCAAAAAAAATTTTGATAAATTATCAGGCGTTTATATGAACCTATTTCTAGTCAACAGAAAAACAAATGGAAAGGAAATTAAACATTCCAGATGATACTTTCCTCAAAATTTCAAATTTTTTTTTAATATTTTTCAAATCTCTTCAATATTTTTAAAAGTAGATCGTTTTAAAGAAGGATCGCTAACAAAAAATATTAAAATGGAATTCAATTGCTAGTCAAAGCAACGATGTGCTATAATTTATATATACGTATATGAATATAATTAAATCTTTATTTTTTAATATTAATAATTTTTAATTTTTATTTAATTTATTAATTAAACTTGCCGTTTCTGCTCTAAGCTCCCGCACTTCTACAAAGTTTTCTAAAATATTTTACAAGTCAGTAAAGAGAAAAAAGTGCTCAGAAGGTAAAATAATTTATTTTTTCTAAATTTATATTGTTCTTGTATAAGTACGTCATAATCATATTTGGAAAATATACAAACATGCATTCATTTAACAAAATTTTAACAACTTAGCTTATGCAACTTAAATTA
Source organism: Physocephala rufipes (assembly GCA_963966595.1). Lineage (NCBI taxonomy): Eukaryota > Metazoa > Arthropoda > Insecta > Diptera > Conopidae > Physocephala > Physocephala rufipes. The sequence continues at coordinate 13,616,179 of OZ016505.1, read as the reverse complement.
AATGAAACAAAAAGTATATTAATTCTTAATACTATTAATAATTTATTTCTTTACATACCAAATATAAAACGAACTGATTGATATCAAAACAAGCAAATTACACATAAATAAGTATTTGCTTACACATATACTTCAGATTTATTCTAATTGAATTTTTATTTAATCCATGAATAAATACTTCCATAATTAAAAGAAATCAATAGATATTTGTAAAAAGATCTGTTAAAATATTTAACAACATTGTTCAGAATGAATTTAGAGAATAAAAACGCAAATCATATTTATTACAAAAGCAAGCAAAGCAAGTTATAATCAATATTTTTATAAACTAACAAAATTATTCTTTCAAAATTCATAACACTTCAAGTGTTGTTTCATGGATATACCAAAGAAAAATAAAAACACACATAATATCAAAGTTACAAAAGTCTAATAGAGGAGTGAGTAGGAGTATTGCAATTGTAAAAAATTATATATGTACTAGTGCATATATATATGAAAATCTCAAGAAAAAAATTCGAAAGGAAAAAAGTTAATATCTTTAAATTGTCCCCTCACAAAAAACAATCTACTACATAATAATTTTTTAAGTAATATAAAATTATAAACAATTTAAACAATGAAAGTATTGAATTCAATTTGAACAAAATATTGAATATCATTAAGAAAAATATTAAATGGAGACATTTGCTAAAATACAAAATATTGCTAAAAATTAAAAAAAAAGTAGTCTCATTGCTTAGGTTAATAGAAAAGTAGAAGGAGACGGCAAGGAAGCAAAAAAAAAATAATAAAATAAATGCGTATGAAGACAAGAAAATGAAAATTAAAGCATGATTAATAATTATATAAATTTATAGCATAAATAGAAAATAATTACACACAAATTCACGTACACACATACATATGTACACATCCGTATAAGTATTTATACGAAAATTGAAGGAAATACTTTACCAAAATAAAATGCATAAATACAAAAGAAAAAAATTACATCAAAATAAACATAGGAGTTGTTTTTAAATTGTCGCAAGAAAAAATCACATAAATGGAATGTTTGCAATTGCTTGCGAGTTCTTAATTATTATTTTTCCTTTCACACATTCATCCATCAATCAATCTTCATTTTCGATCTCCATTTGATCACTCGCGTGCTTGAAAAAACTATGTGATACACTTCTTTGTGATCTGGATCCTTATCCTTTCAGACATATCATTCGATTTTCTACCATATTTTTCTGGCTGTTAAAACAAGATTCCGTTCCTAAATAATCTACTTATATTAAAACATTCCGTTGAAAATGTCCGAACATTCCATTTTGATCGCTGTATCCTTTTTTATTTATTTATTGTTTTTCTTTTTTTATTTTACTACAGTTTTACAGTTTTACTAACCAATTTTCTTTTTCAGGTCCTGCGTCGCCGTCCTTCCTCATTTGGTTGTTTTCCCCTTTAGCTTCATCGACCTCGACAAAAAAAAACGATTGATGTTGGCTGTTTTTCCGTATATAATAATATTTGGGTTAGCAGATAAATTTTCTGTATAGGCGGCCTAGTAGTCGACGTCAGTTAGTCAGAGAGTTGATTAGTCGATAGGTCAAATCAGTTAATTTATCAGTCAAACGATAAACTAATTAGCCAACCATTCGATCAATTTACTGAACAATCGATAAGCAAACCAGTAAAACGATTGATTTGTCAAGCCATTAACTTATCGATCGGTCAATCGGTTGGCTAATCGTGAAAGCAGTCAGTTGAGTGCTTTATTAAACCAGTAAATTGATAAATTCGCTTCAGTCGGTCATATATGTCTATGCATTTTACATGAAATTACTGGATTTATCTTGGTTCAAAGAAGACGAAGAAGGATATATTGAGAAAATGATTAAATAATTGTACAGTTTGCTCTTAAACATTTTTTATTCGAATGTATTTTCAATGATTTTCAACAAAGATTTTTCAATTTTTCTTTTCAGATTTTCACAGCTTTTACTTATAATTCCATTGAATTATCAATCAATCAATCGATCAATCAGTTCGATTGCCATCTCGTTTTGTATTCTCGTTTTTGTTTTATGTAGTTTTTAGAAGATTCAGTTTATATTTTATTGTACAGAAAAAATCAGTAATATCTTTATTTATAAATATATGCATATATTTATATGTAGCCAATATTAAAAATATATACCATATAATAATCTATTGTTTTATTGATATTAGTATTTATAAGTTCGTATATTAAAGTGTTTTTCTAGAATTTGTTTATTTATAGAAGTGCATGCGTATTTGCAGTTGAAATTATGTACAAAAAATTCATTTTTTCTAAGCCGCGAACATTTGATAAAACTTATATTTTATGATTTCATGAAAATTTGGAATATACTGACACTTATTGAGCATTATAAATACACGCATAGTGACAAGTGTCACGTATTGAATTGATCAGACATTTTGTAAATACAAAATTTACAGCATTAGGGGACTTCTTAAATTAAATCTCATACAACTCCCTAAAAACCAGTTCACCTACAATCTAATATGTATTTAGACATTATTACAATTTGTAATAGCATTGTATGTTGCTTTGAAAATGTCTACTTGTTCTGTTCTTACAATTAAAGTAGTGTAAAAGTATTCAAGGTTTCTGTAAAACGCGTCACATCTCCTTTGTGTTAAACTATTTGCATTTGAGATGCAAATTATTTTTCTAACGACGTTTTCTATTACACCAGAGTTCACTTAATGATCACTAATCAAAAAAATGGATTATGCTGATATAAGTCTCTGCTGCTTTAATAAATATGTTCAACAATATCTTACTCTATACAACGACGAAGTAATTCTTCAAATTACTTTATATTTTATATTGATTCATATTCTTTACATTAATCTATACATTGATCCTCATCTCATCTACATCATATGTTTACATGATCTATTCGGAAATAATAGTTTGAATATCCGCAGAGCATTTGATTGTGACTTTTTTCTTAAGACATTCTCTCTATTCGTTCCCTTAAGTTTTTCCTACATCGGCGCCCATATAAATTTATTATCCGGATAACTTCTGTACATTAAATCGATTTGCATGATCTATTTTCTTTCAATGATGTATGCGATAGAGGCAGTTCTTAATTTTCATTTTTTTTTATTTTATGGAATCAAAGATTACGGAAATTAATTCGAACTTAAATGAAGAATATTTCCATGATCTTATTTTGAATCTTCATTAGTCTACTTTAATATTTGAAAATTAAAGTTGAATTTATTTTTTATATATATTATGGATCTTTATTATTTGAATTGTCTTATATGACTCTGTCTTTTAACAAATGTATCTAATTTACTCTAAGCATTTGTCAATCTGTACTAATTATTTTCTGTTTCTTCTTCAAATATTTTTATGTGACGTGAATAAACTTCATTTGCATTCATCAATAAACTCTGACGAAGTAACTTGAAAACAACACACTTCAAACAATAATGAATCCTTTATTATTGTTTGCAACAGCCTTTTCTTCAGTAAAGTTTATCTATATTCACCAACAAACTAAGAGAGTAAAATTGGAAATTTTTTTTAGTGTTTAGATTAAAATTTCGACAGTTACCAAAAGGTTTTTAAATACATATTGTTTTTTGATAAGAATTCGACATTTGCTCCTAATTATTTTACCAACATTTTTTATATTTTAAAAGACTCTTTTTGGTGAAATAATTATAGAATATTGGCAACTATTTGAATAAATTAGAAATAAATAATAATTCTTGGAAAATATTACTTTTGTGAAATACTATTTCTGAAATTTTTTCCTTTATTTGTAATTGACAAAAATTTAAAACCGATTCTGCAGGATTTCATTTTACAAAAAACACATGCATTAATTAGATGTATAAAATAAAAATTCATGTCCTGTCGCCAAACACTAACATTCTCGGCAGTAAACCTTTTAAAAAATTCTAAAAAATTAATTATTGGTGAATTAAATTTTATTTGTATTATTTTTATTTATTTTCTCGTTATTTTTGTTTAATTATATTGTTTGTAAAGAACGCCTTTATTAATTATAATCATTTCAATTGCTCTTAATTATTCTTTGGTAATTTAATAAAAACTGATTTATCTTTAGTGAAGGACAAATTTTTTGTAAATCTATTCTACATAACTTTTTTCCATAGCGTCTTGAAAATAATAATTCTCTCTGTTCTGTTCTCTTGATTCCACGCCTTCAACTAAAACTATCACATACATACACGCGCCCACACACAAACAGCATTTATTCAAATCGGTGGAAGTATGTCTACGGTTTCACCTTCGTCTTATGACGCATCGCATGGACATCTAAAAATTCACTTAACAACAAGTTCCGTCACCTGCTCCATTGATACACCCACACCCACAAGAAATACACTCAACACTTACGGCGGCGCCGTTGGCGGTGTTATTAAATATGAGCCCGGTTGCGTAGATGATAGTGAAGAAACCGAACGACTTGGATTTGGTGTTGACGTAGATGTCGGTGTTAGAGCGGCAGCCGGTGTTGGTATTAATATTGGAACATCAGATATGATGTCAATGAGGACTACTTTGGGTCAACGAACGGATACCAAAAACAATGACGGCGGTGGTGGCATTAACATCGGTGTTGTGGCTAGAGAGAATGTCGCCATTGGTGGTGAGGTCAGTTTCGGCGGCGCTGGAGACGATGGTGATGGTGTGAGTAAAAATAACGACGATAATGGTGACGAGGATGAGCAACCATGTGATCTACGCCTCAACACAGCTATGTTTATGGCTTTGCAACAGGCGGCAATTGCGGCCGCAGTTGAACACGCTTCTCCGAGCGCTTCGAATGCAGCAGCTGCGGCTGCAGCAGCGGCAGCAGCCATTATGCCAAGTGGTAGCGGCGTTTCTTCAGGTATGCAATCAAACCAAACATCCTCCCTGCTGTCTACCACCGCGCCCATAGCAACCCACCAACATCTTATAGGTTTCACGCAACCGCAAGTGCCTCTGCCGCAAGGTGCGATTACGCCAAGCAAGCGTAGCGGTTCCTTTAGTTGCAGTAGTTCAAGCGGCAGTGCCTCTCTGTTATCGCATGGCTTGATCGGTGTAGGAGCTGGTGGTTCAACGATTATGAGTGGTAGTGTCAGTGGTTCTGCGTCCTCTACTGGGGTGGTCGCTTCTACATCGATAGCGGCATCACAACTTGGTACAGGTAGTCCAGCTTCCTGGGGTGGCGCATACACGTGCGAACGTTGCGGCAATTCGTACGCGCGACCCCATAGCCTCAATCGTCATGTACGCTTCGAGTGTGGCGTCGAACCAAAATTCGAGTGCCCGATTTGCCACAAGAAGTCAAAGCACAAACATAATCTCGTGCTGCATATGCGCACACACCAACATCGATGATACAATCGACGAAAAGGCGATTTGATGACGCAAAGGGCATTCATTAAAATGCCGAGGAAAAAAGTCGTGGTCATCGAGTGCGTCCGGTTCAGGACAGTATCGCGTGGGTATCCACGAAAAGTTAAAAATGCACGAATGTGATTTTTGTAATTTTCCAAATGATCTTAAAAACTTGTAGTCGTTTTTTATTATTCTTGTTATTATTATTAATATTATAATTTTGAAACTTTATCGATTAATTATGAATAACTTAAGGCGAGGACGATGATAAAAATAATTGTAATATTATGCAAGTAATATACATTTGTTTCTGAACAGAGAACGTCAATATAAAGAAGGGAAGGGTAAAAAGGGGTCTAATGATGAAACCTAGGCGAGATGAATAGCTTTAACAAAATTGGGAAATGAATAAAAAATTAGCAATAGTTTGGTAGGATTGAAAAGAAGACGATAGGAGCAAATGGGTTAGAAATGAAGGCTTAGAAGTATATTGTTTTCTAAAATTCATTTGAATTAGGTACTTAAGTAGTAAATTCGAAATTAAAAAAATCCGGATAAATTTCAAGATCAAAATTTTGGTTTATTTCTTTGTTTAATACATTACATTACATTTATTTCAATGGATGAGTTTTTAAAATTCATATATCAATTTATTTACTTGCTAATTCAAAGTGCTTTTCTTGACATTATTCGAATTCGAGATTAAAATATTTCGAATTTGAATTCGAATTGAATTCGAAATTCGAATTATTAAACGATTTTCTACAGCCCATTTTTGTTTCCCGATGCTTAAGAACGCCTCCGGTTTGAATTCAAATATTTGATATTTTTTAATATTAATACATTTCCTCAAAATCTGCTTCACCTTCTTTTAATTTTTCGAAATAGCTTCGAAAATTAGAAAAAGAATCAGCGATCTCAAACATGCATTTTTTTCGAAAATAAAAAGCATAAACAATTTTTATTGTATTTGTATTTGTTTTTTGATCTTTTAGTCAATTGTATTACGATTCTTTACGTAATTTTTCGAAATTTTTTTTGTCAAGTGACGAGCTGAAATCAATGCATTTATTCCGAAATTCGAATTCATGTTGAAACCATAAAATTTTTCCGAAATACGAAAAGTGGAATTTTAATTATTTTGGAAGCAGTGATTTTGGGAAATGTATTTATTGAATTATTTCAAGTATTAAGGAAAATTTTGGAACAAAACCAAAAAAAAGTAGGAATTATGCAATAAGAGAGGCAGGAATTATATTAAAAAGGAAACGTGTATGAGGGAAAGAACGTTAGGGAGCAGTGGTTGAAATGGAGCGGAAGTTAAAATGTGATAAAAGTAGTACGTGAAGATAAAACTGAATAATAAACATCAAACAGTTTTATTGTTCTTCTTTAGTGGCAAAACAGAAGAAGAGAATTGAAAGGAACGATGTGCAATAATTACGTCTATCTCTTTTTAGCACCAATTTTATTATTAAAATATATTCAGTTTTTATATGTAATCATAAAATATTAATAAAACTATATATATACATATTTATATATATTATGTGCTTATATATAGACACACCCCCATCACCCGTACATACACGTATGCACATATGCATGCAATTATGTCCATACAGATGTAGATGTTAGAAACAACTATTTACAAATAACAAATAACGTTCTACGAAAGGAGTAAAATATAAATGAAAAAAGTTATTGTGATTACGTTTGATAAACGAGAAAAATTTAAATATTTATTAGAAAATCTATAAACTAAAACGCATCGAAAATTTCTATTTTAACAAACAAAGTATTTGAAATGAAATACATAAAAAACATAATTTAGAGAGCTATAGAATTATTAAACGTCTTTCTTATCATTAAAGGAAGATAAAATAAAATTGCTCTTAACTATACATATAATTATTCTGTTAAATTAAAACATTAAAAATATTTTATAGGGGTACGGATTTTTTTAAAAAAATTTAAAAAGAAATTCTTGCATTCTCTTTAAACATTTTATCTCCTCCAAAAAATGTTTTTTATATCATTATGAAGGCGAAATATTTGAACACAAACTTTAGCAGTTTTGTTTTATTTTTCTTTAAAGATTATGTAAAACAATTCCAGAGAAAATTAAAGTAATTTTTCATTTCGGTTCGCAAGAAATAAATTAGAGCGCCAGTGTGTGCCCTACAGGCATACAGAGTCAGAGTCCGGGAAGACGGACCGCAATGAGTCATCAATAATATAATTGGAATGTGATATAAAAAATAGTCGTCATTTAAATACATTTTAATTAAAAATATTTTATCTAAAATTAACAAAAGATCACATTAAATATTATTTACTAAAAAAGGAGGTCACATACAAATTAATTCATATTTTAATTGACAATTTTAACAATTTAATTCTTTGCATTATTATTAATTCAAACTGAAATTTTTCTCTACTACAATTAATCTCGTTTTTCTTATCCTGTTTAGTTTGCTGTTAGAAAACAAATTGCAGAATGACTGTAATTAATTTCTTTAAAACAGAATTAAATGTCTAACAAAAATCACAAATATAGAAAACAGAAAATATGCTATCAAGCAATTAATTTTAAGGGAAATCTTTATCTTAAAGTTTAAAAGAATTAAACAAAAATTGTGCAAAGTGTGTGACATGCATGTGATAAAATAAAAAAAACAAGAATAAATCTTTGAGTATCTTAATTGATATAACATGTATTATACACTTCTCTAATTACAAAAATAACACACATTTTTGTAAATTTTTACATTGAGGAAATTTAATAGGAATTCTCTCTGTTCCTCCGAAAAAATATGGAGTTTCTGTAAAAATAGGTTTTCTGCAAAAATATTCTTTATCATTTAATAAATGTCTACAAAAGTTGAAAAGTCCATCAACTACAAAAGTTTTATTTTAACGAAAAAATAAGATAAATAAAACTAATAAGAATAACTATAACGAAACACTTAAAAAAACTTGTAGAAAAATTCAAAAAAAAAGGAATTAATTATATATAAACTTTTTGTACCTAAAAAATTTTGCTTAATCGTGATTTCTTTTTTAAACTATAAATTAATTGATACTTTAAAAAACATTCGGTCAGTATTCACAAAGATAAAAGCAAAAAAAAATTTTTAATTTTAAAGATTTTATGAATTCCAAAATTTTGTCTTACTAAATTTCTATTATTATATGAATAGGTATAATCACATATAATAAACTCATATGATTTTCATTTGCTTTTTTCTAATTTTTTTAAATTAAAAAATTATTCCAATTCAAAATAGAAAGAATTTTACACAATATAAAATTATTTTCTTATAAAGTTTATAAATTGAAATGCTTATCAGTTTGCAACGTAAAATATTCCCTGAAGTTTTCAATTTTTGCAAAATTGTAAAAAGTTTCAAAAGCGAAATCGCAAATGAAAAAATTGTTGGAAATAGATAAACGTGTTTGTGCAGAAATATGTGCTCAATTAAAAGGAAAGGCTCTAACCTAAAAATATGCTCTAACGTTATAGAAAACAAAGGATTATGAGACCATCTTGAATTTTTTCGAAATACATTTGTGTTTACCTTAAAGTCTAACTGAGTGCGCGAAACAGAAAATCTTAATCGAAGTCGAAATTCGTCAAAATAATAGAATATATTTGAATATTTAACTGTGCAAGTGTTCGAGGTCCGAGCGAATAAAATCGTTTCCATATATGAGACAATTTTTTCGCAGATATTTTATCGGAATAATCACCTGAAATTGTGGTTAACGTGTTTTGGCGGTCATTTAGCTTTGACCAAACAAGTGCAAATATCTTACAAATGTATGTAAAATAAAAAATAATGTAGCCTAAATAAATTGCTATAAATTGCTATAATTGCTAAATTGCTATAATAAGTTTAGAAGCTGACAACCCCTAATATACTGAATATTTCGAAAAAAACTCTGTCTAAAATATTTCCATAAATAATAAATATAATAATACATATAATAACAAAATAAACTAAATCTAAAATTACGAAAAAGGCAGCAATAATCTAAAGCGTGAAATATATTAAGTGAAAAGAAAAATTAAAATAGTCGTCTAAATAAACGAATAATACATAAATATGACCAGAATCGATATTTGATCGGATATAAAGTCAAGTATTACATATTTCACTTAAATCAATTGCGAGTCATATGAAATATATGGATTGGATTGACTCAATAATTTCCCATAAAATATGATCTGAGGTATGTATGCTTAACAATATTCAATAATGAAATTTAGATAACGAATTGTGAAGACATTACTAAGACAGACTGCAAATACTGCAAACTATTTCAAATAAATTCTGTTCCAACTCCTTTTAATTTTTGAAAACTTCAGAAAATATATCTTATTACTCATTCTTGGTAATTATTAAACTGTAGCAGTTTTTTCAAAATATTAATAGTAAAATAATAAATTTAGCACACATTTCCTAATGCTTTTAATAAAAGAATTTGATCAGAACTTTTTGATTGTATTGAACTTTAAAAAATTGAATTGAATTGTATTTTTTTGTTTAAAAAATATATATTGAGCGAATAAGTAGATACACTATCATTTAAACAAGAAACTAACTACAAGAATAGTTTAATTGTTTAATTAATAGTTGAGTCTACTACTGACGATTTTAAAAATAAAATGTTAAGTATTTTTTCCTGTTTCGTTCTTTTAGTCAACCAACAGGTTTAATTGATATTTTACAATTTTTTCAGTTAAATTATAATAAAAATTATTAAAACTGTCGATTGGCTAAAAGAGCGACAGCGAGAGTATATGACATTTTCTCTTTGAAATCGTCAGTTAATTTAATTTAGTTATTTTTGTATTGAACTAACAATTTAAATGATTATTTGCACAACAATTAACAACATTTTCGAAGATTTTAATTAAAAGAGCAGTATTTTTAAATGAATAAATAAGAAAATAATTTTATATCTAATTCAGAATTTGAATTCGGAAGTAATGGACAAACAATTGAAACCTTTCTGTGCTTTCGTTTAAACTTTTTATTTTCTAATAAAAATAAAATAAAATTAAAAAACAAAAATTTTCAGAAACATTGATAATAATAATATTAAAATATTAAGTGTTTCTTAAAACTAGTCAAGTTCAAAAAATACTAAATGCAAGAATTAAAGCAACAACTACAATAGCTATAGAATTTAATAGAAGCATCTATATATGTATATTACAACTATACTATACCACAGTACACTGAGAAAAATAATAGTAAAATCCATAATAATTTTAGGTTTGGTTTAATATTCATGAAGATATTTAAACCTGAATGAACTAAACAAAAAATAGATACCTTCAACAAATATTATGGTTGATCTTTAATAATTGTGAATTAATATTAATAACAATTGATTTTTAAATATTAATGGTATAAATAGGATCAATATGCTTATTAATTATTTTTAGAAATTAATTAAAAATAAAATTATTCTTTGTAATTTGTGTTTTCAGACTTATGTTAGAATGTTTTATAAACGTAATTTTAACCAAGGTTGTGGTGATTTTTTCTCTATTACGTTTTTACCTATATGTTAAGCTTAATTCTTAAATATACTCTGTTGTAAAATTAATATGAATTTTTATCATTGTTTTCCGATTTAAGGTTTGCTTTTTTGGAAATTAAAATTAATTCTAATTTGTGTTTGTTCAATTTACATTTTATTGTTTTATGTTGTTGGAGTGAAACTTTTTTGTTTATGTTTAAAAAAATTAAAACAAATAATTTTCTAAGACGGACTTAATTTAAGAACTGCTATAAAAAGAGGAAATTCTAAAGAATAGATGAAGAAGTAGTGCTGAATGAGGAAACGGAGGGGGAGGCAGGTGTGGTAGAAGAAGGCGAATGAATACTTTTCCGTTTAAAAATTTTCATTTTTAATAATTCAACAATTTTATTTGCGCATTATACAATTTTTTTAGAACTAAATTATTGTTTTTCTAAAGCATTCTTGAACACAACTATTAAAAATTATTAAGTTGTTTAAAATATATTTATTTTATGCATTTCTAAGTAATAAATAAAACTTTAAAAAAATATAAATTTATATAAATAATACTAAATAATTTACTGTGGATGTAGCAAAAAAAAAATACAAATGAAAACAATTTTCGTACAAAGAAAAATATTCAATATTATCAGAAGCAACAAACGCAATCTGTGTGTGATCAAAATGGAGTAACCAAATTTTTTTCATACTTTTTCATATTTTTTCATTCGAAAAAAGATATGGAAAATTAAACGAATGAAAAAGACGAATGAAAAAAGCGAAATTTTCATTTAAAAACAAATTTTCTACATAATTTACATGAACACGTATGATAATGTAAAACCGAAACAAAAATGATAACTCGTTTTATTTCTGACTCGTCGAAATCTCTTTACGCATATTCAGCTTTTGCTGACAAACAAAAAAAAGAAAGATTTCTAAATTAGCGAAGCAGAAACGAAGAGAGCCCAAAGCAAATCGAAACATAGTTTTCATTACATTTTTACACTATATTGTTGAAAAAAGTTATTTAAGCGTTTGTATATACTTAAATATTTGTAATAAATACAGATAACATAATGCACAAATTAAACGTTGAACGAAATTTAGAAAATTTAAATGTATTTAAGAATATTCCCAAATTTAAAAAATTGCTATAAAACTGTCCGCAACTTTTAAATATCTTTTTAAAACATTCTCTAAATATTTTCTAAACATCTAAGCAAGTTCGTTTAAAATATTAAACACAGAGATACAAAAATTTAGAAAAAAATGATAAATTCGCAGAAAATGATTTCAAATCATTAATTTCGTTTTGACATAATTTCCTTTATGATTTTCTAAATTAATGAATATTTGCTTAATGTTTAATATTGAAACAACAACAAACACAAAGGCAATAGAAACAAGGGAATATACTGATTATGAAAATGTATACTACTACTACTACTATTACTACTGAATGACTCCTATTTACCTCTTCATCTATTGACATCACCATAAAGGTAACATGAAGATAAATAAAGAGGTGGAAACGGGAAAATAAAAAAAAAATTAATAAGCAGAAAAAACAGGACCTGCTGACAGAGGAAGAAGGGCGGGGATAAATTGAAAAGGATGATAACAGTGGGTGATAATTAATTGAGGAGAAGTAATTAATGTTTTTTTAACTGGGCGCTGTGAAATGAAAAGAGAAACGATGTGATTTTTTGTGATTGTTTTTCCTTTTTCCTAAACAACAAAAACAATAAGAAAAATCTACATGCCGTGTTGTTTATTCTCATAAAAAACAACACAACCAAACCCACAAAAAACAACAACAACAAACTAGAAACAAAAAGAAAAAATAATTGGATTTCAATTAGTATGGATAAAGATATAAAGTATAAGCAAAATAATATGAAAATCATAAATTATGTATACTGGTTCATACAGTTAAACTTATATATACATCGAAAAAATTTAATTTTTTTGTTGAAAATATGTAAATTTTTTCCAGTAGCTAGGCCCTTAAGATATATTCGCTGCAAAAATAGAAAAAATTTTAAATTTAAAATTATTAAAAAAATATAACCAATATAATAAAAAAGAGTTAATAAAAGAGTTAAAAAGTTATTCACATATAATTTTTTATACAATTATACATTTATAATAAAAAGTAAATTACAGTTATTTAATTTCAAAATATTAAAAACGAGTTCTTAATTTTCGAGAAGATTCATATTAAAAATAGTCTAACTAAATGTTATAAATTAATATAATAAATAATTAAATAACTTAAAAACTGACAAAATGTTGATAAACCGTCAGATTAATACAAAATAAAACTAAAATTTTAATTTAAAAAAAAAATAACGGAAATTTAATTAAGAACGAGACATTTTATAAACGCGAGGCAGAATATTTAATTTTTGCTGTTAATTTTGCTTAACTAAAACAATTAAAATAATAATATTGTCAAAAAAGTGTATTAAAATGTTTCGAGAATAAAAGCGTTTACATAAAATTTCTATTAAATTAATTCCTATTTAAATTTCTATTAAAACCTTAACCTTCTAAAAATGGTTCGAAAAGGTTACGCTCCGTTATGCATAATTAGGAGTGAAGCGCCTGTCCATTGGGACGAGATTTGGCGGATTCTGAACGCTAATCAGCTGCCGGATTAATTGAACTTACCCTGTTTGCCCTTTGTACACCCGCATCAAGCTTTTGATTGTTATGAATTACTTATGTAATTATTGTATACACCGATTAATCTTTTGGTAGTTTTCCCTTGCGTCCTCATCAGTATGGTGACACCTATATCTGCTGTAAAGCAATGATATCCGACTGGACGATTGTGTAGATTCTTCATTTCGACATCATTTTTTAACTGAAAATTAAATTATTTCAGCTTAATTCTCGGAAATTCTGACACTCAAATTTGAAAACATTCCAAATTAAATTTCAGATTTTCTAATGGAATAAAATCAGTTTGAAATATTTGCAATAATTAAAGAAAAACTATGTAAAAGATATATTTTCCAATCGAATTCATAATACATACAAATGAGCTAAGATTCTGAAATTCAGAAATAACATTAAACTAATTAGCTAAAAATCTCTTCAAATTTATTCACAAATTTATTGTATTTTAATTCTTTGCAATTGCTTAAAATATGAAAAAATTTCGATTGCAAACAAACTATAAAAGCCATATTGAAATTGTTATAAATTAATTGATTCGATACTTCCAGTAATTGTTACCGATGCGGTGAAGAGGTTTCATAGTTTGGCTTATATGGCTGACATTGACTTACACCGCCTCTATTATTTGATTGCAAACCTGACTGAAATCAAACGAAATTCCATTGATATAATTTGTTGAGATTATTTGATAAGGTTTATAATCGATAGATTCGTTGATATGATTTCTACCTGAAGAATTCAATTGTGGATAAGTTGTGACACGAAGTCAATCGGTGGAATAATTTAGTTGTGATGCGGGTTCGCACACAAGCACCAACAATTTTATAAATATAGAAAGGCAAAAACTAGCTTAAAACCACTTTCACTAGATTCAGCTTGTATTTTAACGTGCACTAATTTAATTTTAAAAAACCATGTTTTTTCATATCAATCAAAAACTAACAATCTAATAAAACCAACAACGAATTAAAAAAATTATCTGATAAAATCGGAATTCAAATCATTCAAAAATATTTCATAAATAATTATTTCAATATAATTTTTGTTTCTTCAAATTTTAAACATTAAAAAATTTTCAAATTCAAATACTCACGTATGTAAAATTCAAGATTTTAAAGACCCAAATTAAAATAATTTCGATTTAAAAAATTGGAAGCAGTAAAGCTAAAAAGTATACGTAAAATAAGAAATATTTTATATTTTTCTGATCTAAATGTAAAATTGCTTATTATTTTCAATATTATATAAAAAATCTTAAGTGTTTCAAAGGTTTTTTAGGAGAATTATTTATATCTTATTAATTAATTTGTTACAGAAACATGAAATTTTCTCTTAAAAGATTACAAAATTCTTATCTTACAGAATCGAAGAAACAGAATCAATGCTATAAAAATAGTGTATAAAACATTGAACCGTTTGTTAAAATATTTTATTTAAAAAACTGTAATACAATAATAATTAACGCTTAAAGAACTATAATATTGAAATTATGCATAAAATAAATATTTTCTAGTTTCTTTAAAATCATTTCCTACAAGAGTTTATTTATCTGTATTCAATTTGTTTCCACTTTATAATTAATTTTTTAACACTTTAAACAGCTTTTAATATCGAACCATTTTGACAGTTTTTGAGTAACTGAATTAATTACTTAACTAAATTTAATGTTATATATAATATTATTTTACATATAAATTCAACTTTTAAGATAAACAATTTTTATTACCATTGGTAAGAATCGAAAAAAAATATATTTCGGTTAGTTTATAACAGTTTATAGAGATAATAACACTAACGATATATATTTCACGAAAACAAAACTGCAACAAAAAATAATTAACATATATTTTATATGATATATTATAATAAAAAAATTTCGCAGAAAAGCCTTATTTTTTATAAAAAACAAAATAAGAAGAGTGTTTATAAGAAGAAAATCAAACGAAAAAACAAATTGCAAAAATAACTTTTAGGTAGCACACATTCACAAAGTGAATTTTTTCTTTGTATTAATCTTGAAATATATAAAGTAAAAAAAAATTAAGAAAATATTTCGTCATAAGTTTTAAAATTAAATGAGCTAAATTAAAATAAAATGGAAAACAAAATTTATGGCATTTTTTATAAAAAGCAAAGAATCAAAATTAAATGGTTTTAATAAACGAATTTTCAAACATTCGCTTTAAATATATCTCCGTTCTGTTGTCTCTTCTTAAGCAGGTAATTCCCCTTTCTTGAGGTCTGATCAATCACCATTCTATAGATCTGAGTCGAAACTTCAAGTGAGTAAATCATCTTTAAACTATTCGCATATAAAATACTTAAAATTTATTTAACTTACGAAATAATAAGCTTTTAAATTTTATTTTATTTTATTTTGTTTTCGTCTATTTACAGCTATTTACATTCAAACCATCAGCAAATAATTGTCGAATCTCTTCAAGCAGAAGTTGGACAGAAACATTAAGTAAATTATTAATTGAGTAGAATACCGTAAAATATAAAACCGTAGCTATTAAATAATTTCTGCCACACATAAAGCAGCATTCGAGATTTATGCATCGGTTGCAACGTTGCAACGTTGATCACCATATTTGGATTCTTGAAGAAGGCAAAAATCATCAATTTAGTATCCAATAATGATGTATAATTATCCAGTGGCGATGAAGAAGATCACTGCACATAAAGGCAATATGTTTAATGGATTTTCAGTTAGAAGATGGTTTATTTGATTAATTAAAATTATAATTCTTACTGCTCACAAAAAGTGCTTACAAACAAAATTAATTTCATTAGCAAAAGTTCAAAAAACTAAAATGTTTTTTATTAAATAAATTATATTCAACGCAAAAGATCATTATAAAATTATGGAATAATTTTGGATGCAATAGAATAAAAAACTAATAGAATTTAAACTTACGTATTCAAAAATATAAAGTCAGATTAATAACAATTACAAAATATTGTACTCATAAAAATAACTAATAATAATATTAATAAAAGCATAGAAAAAAGTTACAACAAAGAAAAACTTTGCTATCTTCTTGTTCTCTATATGAGTGTTATTCTTCTATGAAACCATTTCATTTGCATAATTTTTTAAATTATTTTCGCCTTTTTACATTTTTCGTCTCCATCAAAACTATTAAAATTTGTTGATTGGTGAATTTGTTGAAGGTAATAAACATTGTCCACTTTATTTTATTATTAGCTCAAAAATTTCTTTATATTTTTAATTTTATTTACATTTCAGTTTTTTCTCTCTAAATCCTTTCCTTGTAATATATTATTTATTAATACTTTTCTATTTGTTTCGTATATTCCTCTCGTTATCATGCTTCTTACCATTTATTAAATTTTAATTTTTTAGATATTTTCTTCTACATGTTCAAGAACTTCCTAAAAGTAACACCTTTTGATTAATTTTAGTTATCCTAACTATTTCATACTAATATGTTTTTCTCTCCTTTTAGGTTTTTGCCAGCAGAATTCATTGCCACCGCTGGTCGTATTTCCACATTTTATGTTTTGATGATGCTAAAGAATCAAACCACCTGATATTCATACTCGCTCATCGCATCATATGTTGAGTTCCGATAGGCAGGTTCTAGTTCTGCATGAGTATTAGTATCTAAGTGTTCATACCCATTGTCCTAACAACATCATTTTCTCGTTGCTTCTCTTTTTCCTTCTTTGCTTAAATCATCCTTTCCATATCCGCGTCTCTTGATTGTTGCAGGCCAGCCACTATGGAATGCAGTGTAAGTGTTATTGTCACCGGAGTGGCAGGATTTGTGACAATGGCAATGGTTGGGACAATGGGCGCTGCAACAATAATTCGCAAACTCAACCTAAGTGCTTCGTGACATTGAAACATACATTCAAAGTCTGCATAACAAATACTATACTAAAAAGAGATCATTACCTCGTCCCACCATCACAGAACAGTTGCACACATCATCGTCTTCAACGCTATCCTTATTATAATCGCTTGTAAACCTACAATAGAAACAAAATAATTTGCATAGAATTGAAACCAGTTAGAGAAAATGAAAAGGAATAGTAGTTATATTGACAAATAAATTGAAATAATGCATTTATTAAGCGAAAAAAATGGAAAGCAAGAAAAAATTCAATATTTTTTTAAAAGTTTTTGATAAAAAAAGGATACATGAATAGTTAATTTTTAAAGAATTTAAAAAGGTGAGGAAAATAATTGATATTTGCGATGATATGTATGATACTACAATCCAAACAATATTTTTGTTTTTGAAAATTAGTAATAGTTGATTTTTTTAAAAACACAATAAACCATCTCTTTCGTAAAACAAAACGCATTTCTTTTCATATAGCGCTATTTTGCAATATACGAAAATTGTGTTTAAATCCAATATATACTGAGTCATAGAAGAATGTATTCGGAAGAAGGATAACAGTTAGAAATCTTTTTAATTTTCTATCAGTCATGAAGAAAAACACCACCAACGAATAAAAAAATTCAATTTTTGAGGCGAAATAAAAAACTTATTTATATATGTTTACCAAAAATTATTTTGTATCTTCATCTGATTGGTATAAAAGATAATATTTATTACTGTTTCATGGACATTAAATTAAAACTTATATTAAGAAATATATTGAGTATTATTATTAAGAATAACCATCAATATTTAATTCTAGTTTTGAAAAATATTCTGTTGTTTTCAAAGTAAGAATCTGCATTTGCAAAAGAAAACAAAAGGAAAACAAAAGAAAAGTAGAATGTCATGTAAATAGTATTTTTTATATTAATTAAAATCCTGTTAGCAACCTAAAATGACTTAAATATTTATAGAAAAATAAATAAATAGAGAATGAAATGAAAAATAGTTTTTAGAAAATACGTAGTAATAAAAAATTGCAGTAAGGGATATCATTTTTCGTAATTCTTTACGTTTATTTTATAAATATAATAATTCTACCAACTTTATATCAATAACTCATGTTTTGTTTTGTTTTGTTTGTTTCCCGGGGTTATCTTTGTTTGTTGGTGACGGTGGTGTAAGAAGTAACACAATTGTATATAAACTGTGAAAAATTATTCATTTTAAGAAATAAAATTTTTTGCTGATTAATAATTTTTTACTGCTAACTTTAAAATTTTGTTCAATTAATAACAAATATATATATTTGAAAGTTCTTTGAAAATTGACCCTTAGCGAAACACATTTATACGAACGCAAACGCATACATTTTTAAATACATTTTAATATTATAATGCTCGCACATTTATTATCATTTTTTCTCTCGCTATTTTCTGAGTTACCTGAAAAACCAAATCAGTCGTGATTTGAGTAAGATTTTTCTGTAAAAGTCTTTCTCAATCTTTTATTTCATTCATAAAAACGTGTGCTAAAATCTTTATTTGGATCCCTTATTATATGCTTCCTAGCTATTTCGTTCTTTCCACTATCTGTTTCCCTCCCTTTGGGTATTTCCCTCTTTACCATTCTTTCATAATCATCCTTCACATTTCCCTCATTTCGTGAATGTTTCCAAATAAGCAATTTTTGCTTTCGCATCATTCTCGTCCTGTTTCTTCTACTTGCTCTATCACATTCTATATTTTATTTTTCTCTATTTCCTTCTCTGCTTTCAATTTGAAAAAAAAAATATTTCTTTTGAAAAATTAATTTTTTACTAACACGTTTATCTGTTTTTAGGTTTTCGGCAAGTGAATTCACCGCCGCCATTGCTGTTATTTTCCCGCTCTTCATCTGTTTCGACGAAGTCAGAATCTCCATCATCCTTCATACACTCTCGTCGACCGCGTCGTTTGCTGAGTGTCGATGAATTGGGGCCAGTATTGCACGCATCCGTATCTCTAACGCATTCACATCCGTCATCCCAACAACCTCATCATAATTCTGCACCACCAGATAATTTATTTTTGCAACCTTATATTGCCAATGAGTGCGATCCAAACAACATTATTACCGGTATCTGCACCAAAGGCAGTGGTAATGAACGTTACAAAGGCAGTGGATGTGACAAAGATTTTGCCAACAATAATTTCGAAACTGACTCTGATGGCATTCAAATTGTCATGATTAATGGGGAGCTTCGTTTTATTTGCCCTCGATGTGGCGTACGATATAAATCACGCAGAATGGTCAGGCATCATCTAAAAGAATGCGGAATCGGTGCCACCTGCCCATTCTGTAATAAAAACCTAACACAACGACGTAATCTTAAAGCACACATTCAAAGCGTTCATTTTAAGCAACGCATTAGAAACAACAAATCGCCGGCTTTAAGAAGATATGGCACCATAAAGAAATCTTCATTCTCCCCATCTCTCTCATCGCAGTTATCATCGTCAATGCTAACCTCACCGCCACCGCTTGTCATGCCAGAAAGAACACTATTTTCATAAAATTAAAAGAATTTTTTTTTCTCTATAGTGTAGATAGTGTAACCATGAAAAATAATTTATATATCGTCTATAATATTGTAAGCAAACAATGAAAAAGTAGAGGAAGACAAAATTAAATCAGGCTGAGAAAGTGGCTCATACCACACAGAAATATTCGTAAAAGATTCCTGAAATGAAATCTCCTAAATCAGCCTAACGTGATTTAAGGAATGATAGAGAAAACAGATGAATAAATTGGTAAATACGTATTAATTAAATTTTAAAAAGAGGAAAAGGATTGCTATGATTTTTAACTCAAAACTCAATTAATTTTGTTCTCATAAAAAGGAAAAAAGATTTAGCCACATCATTATGAATACACTCGAATATGTTAGCACACTGTAACGTTTTAATATATCTAAATATTTTAATATATCATATATATTGAAACGTAAAAAATTCTAAAGAATAAAAACATTATTGTTTATATATACCAAATTCGACCCAATTTTCCAATTTTATTTATTAAATTCACGTTCAAATTTTAAGAAAAAATTAATTATATTTTTTAATGTTTACCAAAAAATAATTATACATTTTTAATCGGTTGTAATTGATTTATTTTTTTTATGTGAAAGTACACGATATTGAATAAGCAGCATTTTTTCTATTAAGTATTTTATTAACAAATGTATTGTAAAGAGCTATTGTTATGAATATAATTGCTTTACAGTTTTCCTTAAGTAAATATTTCTCTTAATACGTTAAACTCATTAAATTACTCAATGTTATTACTCATTGTTAAAATAATTTTTATTAATCTATATTTTAAAAGCCATTACTCATAATTGTCGAATGAATTTCATCTAAACAGCTCTCATTTTAATTTGTTCTTTTTTCTGAAATAAGCAAATATTGATATTTCTCAAATGATGTCGATTGTTATTTCTATTTCTCTCTCACCGCTATTTGGATTCATTCTTAAAGATTTCCCTCATACCAGGGAATATAATACCAAATCCATCGGACACCACTTCATCGCTTTTACTTGCTTTTTTAAGCTATTCCTTATTGGAAAACTTCTAATTTTGTAATAGTTTTTCATTTTTAAAAATTTATATTTTTGTTGGCAAAGAGATAATATATTACCCACAATTTATTATCACAAAAGATTTAAAGAATTTAAGCCTAGCTGATGATATCGGCTCTCAAATCTATTCTGGTCCTCCTTCAATCTCTTAACAAGTCGCAAGTTTGGAAATACTTTATTAATTCGTTAGATGTATTTAATGTTTAGTATAAAACAGATTGTGTAATACATTTTTAATTATCTAAATTACTAAATTTTTATTGAATAAGAAAACAAAATAGTGGAAAATTCACAAAAAACAAAAGCTCCGCTATGACAAAACCAAACCAACCCTTTTTGTTGTCTTTTCGTTTTGTGATAAAACCAACATGGTTTTGCGAAAAACAAAAAAAAACATCAACATGAATCTTCATGTTTGCAATGTTTAATTTATTCATCTTACAAGAAATGTTTACAAAATCGTCTCAAAAATTCAAAAATGAATAATTGGAGAATTTTAGTGCTATAGTATTGTGGGTTAAACGCAAATATTCATATTAATTTTGTTTTGTGTTTTCCACAGATTCGTGTGCCAAAAATCTGGTGTTCAGTGTTTTATTATTATTGTATTATATTATTATTAAAACCAAAATACATTCTCTGTAAATAAGATTTTCATAATCATAAAAAATTTCGCTCTCATTTATAATTAATCAAACGTTAATAACAATTCTATATATTTAATTAGTGATATTAATTGATTTTCAGTAAAGAAGAACTACCATCAGTCATAATGCCATAAGTCGGAATCATAAAAGTTAGTAAGAGTTTGTAGCAAATCACTAATCAATACAAGCAAAGTCACGGCCATTCTGACGTTACCAGTAAAATCATCAGACCCATATTTTTCACTGTCTATCTCTCATTCCCCTCACTCTGTCTCTTTCTTTCATTCTTTCATATTTGCTAGGTTTTTGTCATCCATACGGTTTTCGTCACCCATTGTCAATTTTATCACTAAATAATTATGTTTTCTCTTACACAAAATGAACTTTTTTCTTTTTTGGAATTTGTTTTTTTAATTTATCTCGTTTAATTTCTCCGTTTTTATTTTTTAAGACGTTTTTCTTTTAAACTATTTTTTCTATCTCTTTTCCTCTTTTTGATTGTGTTTCGTTATATGTCTTCTATTCGCTGAATTCATTCGCCCAATGAATTTCCGCACCTCTCCTCACGCAGATATCTACCCCATACTGGGCAGTCTTTTGGGCGTGGAGACAGGTGCCAACGATCACTCCAATGATCTATTTGCTTTCATCATCAACAACAACAACATCAACGAATTAGCGCCGTTAACGCCTTGTATCGGAGATGGTGTTGGTGTCGGCGGAAGCGGTGGCGGCGGTAGCGCTATTACCCCCGGTAACTACAGAGACACGCCCATAATGGAGCGTAACAGCTTCATGCAATGCCACCACTGCAGTCGTTATTACAAATCGCCACAAAAACTACAAGAACACGTACGGAAATATTGTCTCAAGAAAAAGAAATACAAATGCGTTTCGTGTGAATACCGTTCGCGGCGCAAGGATCATGTACTGCGTCATGCAAAACGTAAACACAGCGAGTTCTACGCTAGTTCTGGACACGATGAAGATTGTCTATATCAGATTCGAAATGATGACGAAGAGCGTTTCGATGAAACGCAGTTGTACGTACACAAAACGGAGGTGAATGCAACGCCGGCATCGATAGTGAATGCTGGACCAAATATATCAACGGCTGTAACTGCATTCGGTTTTAATTTCGGTAGTCGCGATCTGACCATAACGGCTATTCCTATTTCGAAAGAGAGTGATGACGATGATGACGATGAGGAGGAGGATGAGATAGCATTTGGCGCACAATAATCAGGCCGGGATTATGGAGGAGAATAGGGGAGGATCATCATACACATTTTCGCAACATACATGTTTTATCAAAATGCTTCTCAGTTATAGAAATTGAAACCTAGAAAGCTTTAACGAAAGCCTTTGAAGTCTCTAGGAGATAAACATTTAACAATGACAATAAAATTTAATGTGTCGTGTTAAACTAAAAATGAAGCTTCTCTTTGAAGTCTCTCAGACAGTTTCTTAATTTTGATCTTACTCATAGGCTTCGTTTATTGGGATGAAATTAAATACTTTCTCAAAAATCCTATCAGGATGAATAAAATTCCAATCCTAATTTTGTATAATTCCTGCAATAAAAATTGCATTCCTTAAAAAATTTTTTACCAACCAACTTGAGGGATGACTTGAACATTACCGCGTATAATATAAAATATATTATTATTTATAAAGTTCTGAAACTATCCAAAATTGTATAGAAATTCTTTAAAAATTGCTAAAGCATACAATCGATGTTTTTTGTATATATCGCACACTTCTGTAAATCAAATATATCTTGTCAAATACGAAATGTTTTTTCACCAAAAAAAAACTTGCACTTCTATTACTTTCTCCCAAGTTTAAAAAAATGTAGACAATAAATTAAATAGAATTGAGCACATAAATTAATTTAAAAGAAAGGACTGCAGTATGTTTTGCGTGATCTTCTCTTTATTTTTATAATAAAATATTAAATAGATTTCTTTGTCTTGGCCTCATTTGTTGATATTTTAAGAGTGAGTGTTAAGTAATTTGAAACATTCCGTATTCAAGTAAAAACTCAAATAAAAAACCATCAAATTGCAAAAAAATAAAATAGGTAAAATATCCTAAGCCTCTGGAAATGGTTTCATTATGTTATAAGTTGTTACTTTTAGTTTAAGCTCTTTTCTAAACCATTTCAAGCTGAGTTTCAATAAAAATTAATATGCTATGGTTTTATAAACTTCGTTAATACATAACTCTCAGATCTTTATAGAAATAAAACCTTTCATTTGCAAGGCATAACAAAATAGAAAAAAATCGATGAAATTATAAAATAAAAGCAAAAAATTTAGCAAGACAAATAAGTGAAGAATAATTCAATTCAAAAAATTTTAAATATTTTAGAAAAAAATTTCATTTCAGTAAATCTCAATTAAAAGGATTTTAAAATACATGCAAGTGATCAATCGACAAATTTGCTTTAGAAGACAAATTATTATGAAAAATAATATCTTGAGCTTTGAAAAATAATATCTTTGCAGTATCAAACATTATCAATTTTTATTTAGTATTTTGAAATAAATGATTTAAAGAATTCAAACAGCTTAAAGAGAACTAAAATTTGTAAATTTTTAAAAAGAATAAAAAACTGCAAAATAATTCAATTGATTAAAAATTTGTATTCAAATAAAAGAGATTTAATCTAAGATACTTAGATAAATTTAATTGAATTTCATTTATTTGAATAAGTTAAAATTTAAAAGAATATTCTGAAAAGTTTTCAAAGCGAAAGGAATTAATGGTTTATATGAAAAAGTCTTAATCCATAAAAGAAGCTAATTCTCAAGTCTCATAAAAAACTTTAATTAATTTTAAAACCTGTTTTCTTAAAGATAAGATTAAACTAATTTAGAAAACTTAAATGGTGGAAGTAAAAATACATTTTGATTTTGAAGTAAATTAAATATTGAAGCTTTGTTGAAAAATATTTACCTCATGTAAGAAAACTAAAATGTATTTAGAAAAATTTTAAGCTTTAATATTTAAAAAAATATTTGACTTAATGTAATTATGGAGGAGAAAATCCCCATCCAAATATTTTACTTCTCTCGGATACCTCAAATAAATCCAGGAGAAAATTGCTTCCTTTCTGCTGTTTCCACATTCCTTTCCTTCCTCCCTACACTCAAATATGTCAGTATCTCTTTCACGTTAGTTTTTTAAAATTTCCTCCAAGCACATTTCTACAAAATTTTTTATACACTTTACATAAATTTCTTTTACTAAAAAAGATAATATGAAACAATGCCATTCTTTGCCAACTTCAAATCTTTCAGCAAAAACATAGTTTAAAAAAAAGATTTTATTTAGTGCTTAAAAATCTGTTTAATCTGTTTTATAAAAAGAAATTAATAAGAAAATACTATTTAATATATTAATAAAAAGGAATTATTTTCTTAAAAAAACATGAAAATGTCGTCTGTTTGAAATTATTAAAGGAAGAAACAGTAAACACATTTTATATTTCTTTGAAATATTTCTTTTAAATCGCGAAAAGCGAAACATTCTAATTTTATGTTGGTGTAAACTTTTTCTTTAATTTCATTCCATGTACTTTTATAATAATGATAAAGGTTGTTTTTTGTAAATTATGTAGTTTTTTCAAGAGTCTGTAGTAAGTTTTGAAAATATGAAATTTTAAAAATATTCAAATTAAAAAAATTAATTCAGGAAAAGGAAAAAGGTTAATTTTTTCCAAATATTCACTAATTTTTAATTTATTTTTTCTGTTTCTTTTATTTCTTGCTTCTAGAAACGCCCGACGGCTATTGGACCATTTTGGAAACGGTGCCGTATTCACTGCATGGCACTGGAATTTCTGCCAATACATCAACAACAACAACAACAATATCGAATATCAATGCACAACATGCTCTGCAACAACAACAAACGCAATTTCAACAGCGGCATACGTTGACGCATCATCCCGTGCAACATATTCACCAGCTGCAGACGCAACGGCAACAACAACAACAGCCGCAAGACCAACAACATATTGTCGACAATGATCCTGCCAGTATAATTGCGGCGGCAACAGTTGTTGTTGAAATACCATCGGAAGCGGTCGGAATGGCCGGCAGTACAATTCAGTATACTATACCGAAGAGTGAGCATCAACAGTTGTTACGTAGCGCTGCAGCAATTGGTGGGAATAAGCAACAACATCAGACACATCATTTGCAACAACAACAACAGCACCATCAAAATCATCATCAACAACAGCAACAACATGCTACCATACAAATTATAAAGGAAACTCGTCACTCTTCTTTGCAGCAGCAACAACAGCAGCAGCAACAACAACAACAGCAACAACAACTGCAGCAAATATCGCTGCAACAATGCATCGAAGCAACAACAAATGTTGTACAACAGACGCAAACAATTACATCAGGTGGAGCAACAGCAATCAATACTCAACACCACCAACATCATCACCATCACGATGATGAGTTCATTAAAATCAATACATCGCGTTTGGAAGATAAATTGTTGCTACGAAATATGATGCAATTCGAAACATCGCCAGCGACAACTGCCGGTGGTGCGGTAAGTGTTGCTGTTGGTGATGGTGAGGGTGATGAAGATTGTTTAGAGTTAGTTGAAGCTAAAGTTCAAATCGAGCATCAACATCAGCACCATCAGCAGGATATTCAAGAGGAATCATTGCTTATGATGGATTCCATAAAACACGCTTCACACCAAGTTACGGTAAATGCGATAATTGAGCCCGATGATGATTTTGCCAATGAGAAGACCAACACGCTGGTAACATCACAGCGGCGTAATAAGAGTAGTAGTGGCGGTGGGGGCGGTGGAGCTGACGACAACTCACAATTGCAGTATGTTTGCAACGTATGTGGTAAAGCGTATAAAATAAAAGGCTCATTGAAACGCCATAAAAGTTATGAGTGTGGTGTCACACCAGCACTATCATGCCCTCACTGCCCGCACAAAAGTAAATACAAATCGGACTTGCGCAAACACATGTCACAAAAGCATAGCGCAGAAACGCAAAGTGGAGACCAATACATGAGCACTTCCTAAGAGAAAACAAACGAAGTGAGATTATTGCATCTAGAGATTTACTAGAATGCTTCGTGATTAATTTTATGAAACATAATGTGATGAGTTTCACCTAAGGAGTTCATTTATTTTACCATCGATTTTTTAACATTCCTAAATGATACAAATATCATATTTTTACGGAATTTTCTGTGTTGTCTAACAAATCAATTGGCAAGGTCTTATATTTTGAAACCTTATATAGCGTATGTTTGCCATGTACTTTTATCATAATGCACACTATAGTTTGTTTTGTCCTACGAAATAATTATTGAAATATTTTTAATTGAAATTGATTGTTGTTTATGAAATGATATACCGATAGAATTCTACTGCCTAAACTCTTTTATACATTTTCGCCCCAGTAAATCTAACGTCGAAAATAAATCATCACCTAGATCTGTTAAAACAGTCTAAAGTCGTTGAATAACAATTTGTAGGATCGTTGAGAGAGTATATTTATTGAATGGGATCGTCTGTCATTTCGCAATGCTATGAAACAAGATTGACTTTCATTTTATACTTTCTCCTTCGAAAGTATACTGGCAATCTCTCCTCCATAGACTGACCAAGAAATATTCTATTCGTAGATATTTTTTACAAAAAGACAAATAAATACTCTCGTTTTTAGCAAGTCATATTTTTCCTTTGAATATTGTGTATACGAATAATTAATAATTTCGTTTGATTCAATTTTAGTTTATCATTATGGCACGAAAGTTCAATACAATTTTCGCATTCGATTATTATTAAAACAAGGTTTTTATAGTATTTAAATCATAAAAATATTTTTATTATTTAAATTAATTTTTAATAATATTTGAGTATTTGGTATAAATAATATTAGTAATATTTGGTAAAGTGGCAAATGGTATAAAAACTAAAAAAATGTAATTCCTGGAAAACTAGAAAGAAAATACAAATTCCAAATAAATTATAACTTTTACGTTTATATAATACAAATCATTCAAAAAGAAATTCCGAAAATAAATTCAAAACTAAAAATAGATAGATGCATTGTATTAATTATAATTTATATTAATACAGTAAAAAATATAATAATTGAAATATATATTAACAAAAGAAAAATGTATGTCAAATAAAAAAAATTCTGTAAAAATTAATTTCAAGGAAGGAAACGTTTTAAAGAAAAACAATTAAAATATTTTTACGAGAGACATTCATTTGATAAAGCTATGGTTTTATTAAATATTATTAAAAAACACTGAACGAGAAATATACAAATTATTTTCTTTAATTTAGATGACATTTTATTTAAAAGAATTCGAATATGAAAAATCAGTAATAGATGATATTTAAAGAATTAATTTAAGACGTCCTCCAAAGTAAAAGTGAAAAAATCAAATATATAATCGAATATATTTCATTTGAAAAACCTTAATAAATAATAAGAAAATAAATATTGCAGAAAAAAACCATCTGAGAAAACACTAATTACAAAATGAATAATTATTAAAAGAGTTTCTTAAAAAATTAAAAAATTTGCTAAAAATATACTTGCTAAGATTATCCCAAGCTTTAGAGCGGAATTAAAGTTGTATTAGTTATGTTTTTCATATTATATTTTACTAATCACACTCATAAACGATAATAAAGTGAAATCTGAAATATTGAATATATTTGGAAGAATGTGCGAGAAATACTTTTTCTAACAAAAAAAAATTATGTGGAGACTCCAATAAAGAAACCTAAAAATTCTCAGTAAAAAATCGATTTTAAAACTAGTAGAATTAAAGTTTATTGTGCCAAGCTTAAATGTTAAATCTAAAATGATCAGTCAATGGAACGTAATTTTGTACTAAATTCTAAATAACATTATGAGAAAATTAAAAACAAATATTAGAAAGACATGCAATTATTGGAAAACTCGAATAAACAAAATATACAACTTGCAGAATGCTTTAAAAATATCACTTCGACTATTATCGAAAATCCTAAATTGATTATTAACTCGTTGAGCTTAATTTTTCCTGGTATTTAAACAGAGAGTAAAAGTTAAAAATTATAAATAAACAGCAAAGAACAACAATTAAAATAAAACAATATAAAACTCAAAAGGAAAATTTGTTAATTATTTAACAGTCTCAAATTTATTTTTAAAATATAAAGAAGTGAATCGTTTACAGAAACATTAAATAAATAAAATAAGTTACATGTAGAATTATGCACACACTATAATAGTTAATCAATGAATTAAAGATATTGCGTTAATAATCCATATTACATTAATAATAACCATCAAGAGTAATCCTCAATTGATTAGTGGATTTATGCATTGAACAAAAATCTGCGTATTCAACTTATTCGCAACCTAACTGAAGTCATAGTCTAATTAAACCATGTAAAATCATACAAAAACGCTCGAACGTAAACAAGAAGAAAAGTTTGAGCGTGATTGTTAGTGCTTCGGAAACAACAAAAACCCAGAAAAACCCAATAAAGGGAAAATTTCAGTGGAAGATTATAACCAAATATCGTTTCAATATTAAAAGATATTCGTTACAATATCTTTATGGAAGAAGATTTATTCCAAAACAATATTAAAGTTAGTTTTTTATTTAAATTTTTTTTTTTGCAAATCTGCTTCAATTTATATTTTTGATTTAGTCTTATATAATTTATACAATGTAACAAAATAAGTTTTTCTATTTAAGTGACGAAATTCTGAAAGTTAAGGGATCATTAAAAATGATACGATTATAGAGGCTTCAGTATAAAGTAAGATTAAATAAAGAATACAAGAATATATAATAAATCTACTAGAAAATGAAAACATTTTTCTTTTCGAAATTTTTACGTATGTAATTTGTTGTTGTTAATATATAGGCATACATTTCTCCCGTTTTCCTGTCTCCCGTTTTTCTTCCCATATTATGTATATAATAATCATCATAATGAATTTCACAAAATATTTTAAGGTAAGGTTTTTAAGTGAAACTGTTTAAGTTGTTCTCTTTCTGCAAAATGTTCTACCCTCAAATTAAGTGACAATTTACTAATAATATTTCTTTTTTTATTCTAGGTAAGTTCTACAATATCTTTCTTTGATCAATCAGATGGCCGAGCGGACGGTCATTTCACGATTATATTTTCTGCAACAATCAACAAAAAAGTCAATTAAAGAAGGTTTATTTTATTATTTATTAATAAAGTGTTATCGTTCTGAATCCTTATGTTTCAAAATACAAATTCATGAAAAATTGGTTTGTACAAATATTTTTATGATATAATGCAATCAATTTCTTTTTTGACAGTGTGTCATATTGATATCTTCCTGACTCTTGAAATTTTGAATGTGTGGTCATTCTGGATCATAAATAGTATACGAGTAGAAATCTAACGGTATCGTATTATAGTTTAACTTTAAATAATCCCTTGGCCTTACTATTAAAATTCTAGAATGTTCAATCATTTTAGATCTTGTTATTTCCATTTAAGTATTGTGCGTTTGAATTTCACAAGCCGAAATTAACATTTTAGGGGGAAAGGCAAAAGAAAATTACGAAATCGGCAAGTATAAAGTTGTTGACATTTAATGATTATATGTACAACCAAAAATATTTAAGATGTTCTTTGGGAAATGTTAGATCATCTAAAATTCCAACTTTTATAAAAAAACATGATTGTGTCTTATGATATTTTTTAAATTGTAAACTCTATTGTGTTAACTATATAAAGTTTATAATTTCTTTATAAATTCTAAAACTATAAGGAATGTAAATATTTCAAGCTTCTAAAAATATGTCCAACGCATTTAAATGAATCTTAGAAGAATTTTTATTTAAAATTGTTAATTTTAGTTGATATATTTATTTCGCTCTTTCGTTCATTACACTTTCCCGTTATTCCGTTTATTATTATAAAGGAAATAGGAGAGATACGGGAAAGTATATACACTCCGACTCAGAATCAGTTTTTGATTCAATTTCCCTGTCAGTCGGTCAATCTGCCTATCTATAATCATAATGTGGTGTTGGCTCATGAGAATGGGCGGAATCGAGCACTCGCCTAGAGCCAAATCTTATAAGTGAATTTCTTAACTTGTAGGGCAAATTTCGAGTAAAAATTATGATTTCGAATTTACGGTCTAGGAACTGAAAATTGAAATTAATCTGTGAATTTATATTACGAGTGTAGGTTATATAAACTTCGGTCTAGCCGAAATTAATGTATTTACGTGCATATCAGTCAAACCCAAACACTCCACACAATATTCCACTAGATTTCTTTTAGCCTTCCTTTCCTTTCCTCCTCTTTTTCTTTTCCATTCCTTTTTCTCACAAATTAAACCCATATTGCCTACCGAACTCCTACAATTTATATACTCGCGTGAGCTCAAACGCTAAGGGGTTGAATCGGGCATCGCTTTAGTTTAATTTATAATGATTTGATTTCAAATGAGTAAAATACTTTAGACTTCGGATGAGATGTGGAAAAGCTTTTATTCACTCGAATATAATTCCAGTGATATGCCTTTAATAAAATTTCACCATAAACTTGCACAATCTAATCAGACTACAATGAAAATGCTATGAAATTTTATGATTTTTAAAATTTTTTAAACTATTAATTTTACATTCATTTAATATTTGTTACTTTACTATTCTCTTAATTTTTTGTAATAATGGTCTATTAGTTATTTAATTATTTAATCTAGTTTTTAATCTAGTTATTTAATCTAATTCCTTATATAACGTTATTTCAATTTTATCTTCTTGACATTTTTTATGATTGAATATCCCTCTACTGTCCTCACATTTTCTGCTAGTCGGATTATAAATATTGATAATCCCTTCCGATGCTGGCTTTAACACGTTAGTGATGAGTTTTTTCCATAATGAATTTACGTATTTATTTAACTAAATTTCTTACCTTTAAATACGTTCTCAAATCTTGAACTCAGTTAGGTATTTGTGTTATGACACGTGCATTCTCACAATTGACTTTTAGAGCATTTCATAGAATTATATAAATAACTGTTTGCGAAACTTACCAGTTTACCTTTTTAAAAAAATTGTTGGAATATATCTGTACTAATTCTCGGCTTATAAATATATATACTTCCAATATATAAGATTTATATTGTAGGCGAGATAAATGTGCCTCGTTTAATTTGAGAGTAATCTGTTCGATTTAAATGAAGTTGTTTTTTTAAAAAGAAACAAAACTATTGATGACATACACGCATACTCTATAACATGAAGAGCTATTTGCTCGTCATCAAATTTTTGTTTCGAATAAATGTACATTTCTCATTTCTCTTTCTTCTTCTCTTTGCCTAAACCAAGATTTAGATATTATCTACTCGCTATTTTACTTTAGAATTTTTTGAAATTATTGTTTTTATTTTCAGATTGGGATACACAAAAAATTACTGATCACGTAATCATTACTGATGATGATGATAACAAAGATGACCCCATTGTAATCGATGATGACGCGAATAGCGTAACAGGTAATGACCGTGACAACGACGATAATAATGACGATTGCGAAGCTGACGGTAAACACAAAAATAATGATGAGAAGGAAGAAGATGATGATTTGGAATTAGAGGCTGCAATTGCTGCATGCGTATCGCGTCCAATTCAAGTCCAGACACATAATCCTCTCGTGAAAAATGATATTCCAACTAATGCCAAAATACCAGGATGGGAAAATACAAATAAGAAAGATGTTGTCAAAGCAATAATACCAAAAGCCACACCGGAACAAACTTCCACGCCGGCAAGCTCGAGTACCGGTACGATCGATGGGCGCAGATCAAGAACTCTTGGTACAGTTAGAACTAATACAGCGACTGCAGTAAGCAATACAGCAATAACAACAAGCAGGAAATTAGCAACAGTTGCAGAAAAGCCAATGACAACAACAACAATAACATCAGCAACAATGGCTCAAGCAACAGCAACGGCAGCCGCATCGCCAAAAACATCTAAAACGAATTTGTTTAAAATTAGATTTAAGAAATATTTTAACACCAGCAACACCCCGATCGAACCTGCAATCATCACTAAACCCGCCACTCGTACTTCCTCCGTCATCCCCCCTAGTAATGTTGATACCACCACCACCACCAAAAATGTTATTGACATCAGCAATATCGCAGCCACTTCCTCGTTGGGAACTATCACGTCGAGTTCGTCCTGCTCGTATGTATCCGGATCCTTACCGCCATCACTACCATCCCCTTCCATTCCCACGATTTCATCAACATCATCCTCAACTGAATTTTCCTCACTCGTCGCTGATTCACAGCCATTGCTTATGAACGATCCCAGCGCATTAATTGCACTACAACAACTTGCATCGATATCATCGGTGCAATCATTAAAGCGTTTATCGTTACCACAGAACTTGCTCGTTAGCAAGGACGCATTAATTATTGAACGCGGCAAATTACCACGTCTGTCTACAAAACGTTCGCGGTACGAATCAAATCGGTGTCCTCTCTGCTCGCGAGTTTATCGCTCACAAGCTTTCTTGAATGAACATATGCGTAAAGAACATTCTGTACTAATCTAGAAAGGATGCACGATTGATTGATTCATTAAAATTATATCAATAGAAAAACTATTTTGATAATTTATTTGAAATATTATATACTTCGGTTTGTTAAACTCTTATTTCTCTCAGAATAATAAATTTATATAATATAATTTAGAGAATCTAATCATTATATAATTATAACCTTATAATTAATAAGTTCAATTAGAACATTTCAGTCATCTCTTTAATTATTAATATTAAACAAAAGGAGACGAAAAATTGTGAAAAACTTTACCACGGTTAACTCTTTTAACATTAAATAACATTATTTAATTGATTGTAACCCTATTATTATTATATATGATTGGATTCATGAATAATTCCTGATTTGTTAATAATAATTTATGAATAATTTCCTGAAAAAATATTTTCTTCAAAGACTCTTCAAAGTTTTAACTCAAGAGTTAAGATTAGTTAGCTCGTATATAAGTATATTTACAAGGTCTTTTATTTACCTTTTTTAATTTTACGTAAATTTGTTTACATAAAGCTCATAGATGCTTTCCTTTTCTTACACAAAATGGTTAAAATTAACATCCAACTAAATTACTTTTGAAATTTATATCTTTGAATTCTTATCAAGATATTGGAGAGAAGAAGTAATGCTCAAAAGTTGACAATGAAAAGACATCGCAATAATGAAATAACAATTATCGAAAGTTCATCCCTTTATTTTAGTTTACTTCCAAAAAATTCTTAATTTTTTGTGAAAGTTTTTCTGTTATAGCAAATATAATTTGATATGTGTGAAGAACGATTTAAGTTATTAATTTTGGCAAATAGTTCTGAAATCAATCAATCAATTGGCAACGGATTTGAAATCAATCACAATTATTACGAATCAGTTACATTTATTTCTTAATATACTCTTGCTTACAATAGTTATCTTTGGAAAACTTGTGCTTACAAAAAACTATTAAACCAATTGCAATGCATAAGCTAAATAAAGAATTATGCGATTTATTAAAGGAAGATTATTGACGATAAGAAGGGAAAGAGAAAATACAGTTTAACTGATGTTCATAAAAATGTAATGTAAAAATTGGTTTTGGTTACCAAAAATTTGTTAACTTCTATAGTTTTTAGTATTCCCTTTAACTTATTCTAACTCTCTACGATTGTACTGAATATTATTTAACTCAAGTTAGATGCTGTATTTTAGAAGAGATATCATCATAAATAAAGCATTGTTTGTAATTTTTTTCATGGCATTAGGAATCATTTGCATATCTACAATGTGGAGAATAACCTCCAAGAAGGGATGTGGAATATATTGAATATTATTTTAATTAGTTTTAATTAATTTTTTTCTCTTTTGTTTCTTTTAACGCACAATGTTTCCTTTGCACAATATTTCCTTTGTTCCATTTTGTGTCTGCGGAAAAAGCTGTAACTACAAAACACATTACATGCGCAACATAAGGAGTAGATGCAAAGTCGGAGCACCGAGATGTTTACGTAAAATGTGTCCAGTTCAATTAGTCGTCCACAATATTGATCTCTTTCTTCTTTACCATTCAAAATCTGCTTTGACTGGAAACATCATTAAATAGAAGGCGAAGTTGATGAACTTGCTCAGAGGACAAACAGAAAGAGAAGAGAGGAAGGAAAGAATAAAATAAGGAGATAGTAAAGGAACACAGATGGATATATAACGGATGCATTCGCGAAATTTGCAAAATAATGAAATTGTATGTATTTACATTTTTCAAATTGAATAACTTTTTGCCCATGAAATACATTGGAATCAGTTTAAGTACTTGCAGAACAACAACAATAATCAAAGCAAGAATGAAGTAAGAAGAAAACTTTTACCAGCAAAAAAAGCAAAAATAAAACGAAAAACTTATCTGAAACTTTTTATTAAAAGGCAAATTAAAATTTAGTTCTTCAGCGGCTTTTTGTTTAATTTTCTTTTGAACATTTTATCAAATTTTTGCGTCAAACAGATTAGAAATGAGTTTAGCAAATAAAGATGACAAGATATTAATTTTAATAAACACGTGTATGAATCGCATGAAGGTGTAGAATGGAGGTCTAGAAAAGCGTACCCTCAAATCTTATGATTTGTCTCTTCAGTCAGATACTCTCATCAGTTCAATATGATAGACTAGCTCGCTTTTTTGCAAGGATCCTTTTAAAAAATAAATTTTTAAGTAAACTACAATTAAAAAAGATTACTTCTCATTTTACAAAAAAGGTTGCTTCTCCAAAAAGGGGTTCCAGGGCACCAAAATAAAATTTATCATATCATTAATGTGTTACCGATTATCACGTTTATACAAGTGATATAATGGAGCTACTTAATATTTTTAACAATACCTAATTGGATTTAATTTCATTTGGAAAACTTTTATAAGATATTTCTTCCGACTACCGTCGCTAAAATTGCGAAAATTTTCAAAACTGAAATTTCAACGAAGATATCGAAGATATTTTGATCATTCTTGAATTTACTTCGACTAGTTTCTCCGTGAGTACTATTCATGTTTGTATTTATCTATCTCACAGAACTCAAAAAAGACTAGTGGTATAAATTTTGTATTTTGTATTGCTATAACATCCAGTTTTGAACCTCTAACTTTCCTTAAAATCCATTAATCGTACAAGGAAGTAATTTATTGCACTTTTTCGATTTTTATGAAAAACATTCTAATTTTTCTCCTCTTTCTAGCAGAAGCCAGCAGTCGATGAATGGTTGTAATTCCAGAATTAGGTACTATTTTTTATTTATATATGATTATATTAGTGCAATATATATTAAATAAAAATATAGTTTGTTTCTTTTAATTTTTGTTGTACTCTTTTGCAGTTTATACCTTATTATACGAATTATGGAACTGATGGGGACACACAATCATGTCACCAAAACTTGCCTAAAATACATCATTCATTTCATCGCATAGAATTTCGGGAATTCTTGAGACACAATATTTTCATTTAATCCGAACTTCAATCGAATTTTTGGTAAGTTGCAACGTGATTGATTTTCTGTAACATGAATGCAAGATAATTTAGTTTCTTTAATATTTCCTTATTCTTTTGCACTAACTAAGACAATATTAGTATACTGTCTTCTCCCTAACATATTTCCTTGAGCAGCTGAATTTGCGTTTAGATTGGTCTTTATGTGTTAGCTTAAAAGTGTGCTACTGTACTTTTTTCAAACAAAGGAAACTGAAATTGAAGAAACAAAAGTTTCAAATGGATTCGTTGTTGTTTATGGTAGTTATTCTTTCGCTAAAAATATCCTGTTGCTTCAAAGCAGTGTATCTCGCACGGTGTTTATCCGGTACCTGACACCAACCGGTTGCTGTAATCTCTTTTTCTTTTTCTTTCCCATCTTCTTTTTCACCCACGATTACGAACTCTTTTTGAGTTTTGAAAATTCATTTCATTTTTAGGGATAATAGTAATCTCTTGTTGTTGTTGCTGTTCTTGGTGTTATTTATTTTTGTTGGTGAGATAGAATTGAATACATAGATCGTCTGCACACAATTATACAAAGAATTTCATATTTGATTTTTCGCCCACGAATTTATTATCCTTTCATTTAAGTATATAGGACCACACATACACACACTTATACGCACGCACACCCACATACACACTCACGCACACAGACACAAAAACACACACCTTCATCCCATTAATCCTTAAATAACAAAATTTGTATCTCTTAGAAAGAAACTTCTTGTCTGGTTTGTCTGTTTTATCATCATTTATTATTATTGACCTCATTCATTTAGGTCTGGAATATTTTTTCAAATATTTAGCCCAAGCATATTTTGAATTTCTATCAATATACGCTTATATACTTTTGTACTTTCTCTAGATTTCGTCGATATAGTCAATTTAATTCAAAGTTCTAAAAACCTCTTGCCGTAGCTTACTCTCTTTCCCCACTCCCTTCACACCTCTGACAATGTCTTTCTGTTTTCTAATTTGTAAGTTTTTTCCAAATTAATCTTAAATTTTCTTTTAGTGTTTTACATTTTATGAAAGCGCAGCTGTCGCCAGCTGCAAAATGAATCCTTTTACAGACCATTTTCTGAATGCGTTGATTGCAGTTCTTTAATTCTCAATGTGGTAGATGTTGCGAATTTGTGGAGAAGCAAAAAACGATAAAGGTGTGAAAAATTGATCAGATTTTTGATGTGTTGCAATTTTCTTTCCTTTAGATTTTGTCAGCTCGGTTCGTTTAGTCATTTTTGTTATTCAGGCTGTGGGAAAATCTGTATCATCTCTACCACAAAAATGCCATCGTGAGCGTGAAATATGAGTATAAAATAAAATGAAATTCGCATTTAGGATCGATCATTCTTAGGATAAAGTAGTAGAAGTAAAGAACAAGGAATGAGTTTAGTGATAGAGTTTTGCAATAAAAATAATTTCCCTTTTTTCTTCTTATTTTTGATGTAAGTTTCTGTTCTTGAAGCAGAAGCAGTTTTATCATACTGTTAAGAATTTTATAATCGAAAATAATTTTTTTTGGTTTTCAAAGATGTCTTCTAATACTTTACTCCTCTCATAAACTGATCATGTTCTCCATTTAATTGAAATTTAAAAAGCATGCCCTTTTGAATGTTTCCTTAGCTCTCATTCCTAAAAATAACACGATTGAATCCACGCAAATAATGCTCGAATAGAAAGCGTACATGCTGTGAAAATTAATTCAAAGAGGGGAACATTATTTCCAGTGACCTTGAAAACCAGAGGAAAACAAACCGAATTGTGGTTTCGAAGCGAAAAATATTTCGAAAATGTAAGAGAATACATAAGTTCTACAGGCGTTTGTTAGAAAGAAAGTGAAATGAAAACAAAGAACGTATAGATAGATAGAGAAAGGGGCAGAGCTGCAGAAGAGAAAAATG
Organism: Physocephala rufipes; assembly: GCA_963966595.1. Lineage (NCBI taxonomy): Eukaryota > Metazoa > Arthropoda > Insecta > Diptera > Conopidae > Physocephala > Physocephala rufipes. The sequence continues at coordinate 13,577,874 of OZ016505.1, read as the reverse complement.
AAGAGATAGTATAGGAGGAAAATTTCACGGTCGCTCTCAGAACTTAAAGACGAGATAAATGTATTTGAAATGAACAAATACAACAACAACAACAGCAGCAGCAGCAAACGAAAACAACAAACATTGCATCGTGATAGAATGAATGAAAAATAAGCACGTAAATGCATCGCAGAAAGGCAATAAGAGCAGATTACTTTGTAGATGTGACTGCAAGTGTGTGTGTGTGTATGCATGCCTTTATGTAGAAATGAGACAAAGAATGAGGACGCCAGAAATAAAATGCACATTATAAGGATAACAATCACAACAACAACAGCTCGCCAATAGTGCTCGTAGCAATTAAGAATTCGAACTTCGGCACGTCCGAAGTTTTTATACTCTTAAATCGTATCGTGGGCGTATTGCGTGTATATTTTTCGGAGTTTTCGAAGTTCAGATCCAAAATTTTAATTTCAAGTTCATTCTTAAACATTCTTAAACATTATGCATGCATAAACGTTTTATAAAGTAGGTGTGGCACTGGTTCGATTTCAGCTGTTTTCAGCTTAGAAAAGCTAGCTCAGCGAGGATATAGAAGATAAACATGCCAAATTTATTGACGATACCTTCATTCGCAGACGGTCAGACAGATGGTTGCACGGGAGGGGGGCTAAATATCATATATACACTTTTCTATATCTGTCATGTCTCGCTTTAGGCGGTACAAGAGGAAAAACAAAATAAATATATCGTACTTCCTTTCGAGAATTTTTGGACCGAAGAAGTTAAAAAAGAAAATTGAAATCAAAGTCAATTAAACAAAACGGAAGTTTAAAAATGAAGACACAACAGCAATAACAATAATTAAATAAAATTATTTTCGGTTAAGAAACCAAACCCCAAAAAGCAACAAAATATTACGACAATAGAAGGAATAATGATTGAAGAAACAACAACATTCATCAAGTCTGCTAAAATCCTTTTTGTCAAAGTTACAAAAGAAGAAAAAATAAAATCTTTGACATGCACAATTTTTTACCATCAAAATACATAATTTCTAAAAACGAATGGGAAATTTGGATTATGAGAAAATTTAGATACGATTTCGATTAATTCTTTAATTCTTTAATCTTTTATTCTTTGAAAAACAAAAGGAAAAACTTTAAAGAAACAGAAAGTTCTTTAATGAAGAAAAATTTGAGATTTTTTACAAATTTTACAATTTCCGATAAAATAAAAAAAATATATAAATATTTATATTTAGAGAAAATTTTTATTCAGGACAGAATTTTATAAATACAAAATACGAAATTCTTTAGAAAAACCTTAATGTGTTAAAACAACAAAGTTAAATCAAGAAAATCGCAAATCCAGAAATTGTAATAAATGCATAATAATTAATTAAATGCATAATAATGCATAGTAATTACTATTAATTTCCGGTGGAAGGTGAAAACAACAACAAAAGGCGAATCGTAATTATAAAATAAGCAGATTTTTGAAAGCAATCGAAATGCATCGAGGAAAGTTAATGAAAAGAGAATTTCAAAAATTCAAAGAAATTTTATCAAAAAAAAAACACAACAACAACTATTGCAATAACAACACCAGCTTGTTAAAAACTCGTCCTACGCTTCGTTACAGAGTCGTTTGTATAGAATTTCCCAGAAAATTTTCAGAGATTTATTACAAAACAACAACAAAGTCAGAGACGTCCTACACAGTCTGCACAGTAGTGGTCGATCAGTCGATCCGTCGGTAGTAAGATCGTATGCTCGATTGTCTGGGTGTGTAGCTTGCTTTTATTTTTAGTTTAGTCATTGGTTGTTGTTGGCTGGCTGGTTGAGTTTCCTGTTGTTTTGTTTGAAAAGTTGCACCATCTCTCATAGATCCTAGCATGCTATTCTCTTTATCGTTATCTTTCCGTGTAAATTCTACACTTGCGCTCGGATAGAGTCGTATGGACTCGAACGCATACATGTGTAAAACCTTTGGCAGCCAATACAATTGCAAGGAATGGAATGCAGGCGTTGTCGGCTTTTTGCAGGTACGCAGGCAGGATAGCGGCCTCATCGAGACCGACACACCAACAATAATAAGAAAACTTTTCCTACTTTGATTAATTCTCGTCAATTTTCTTCTATACTTTCGTCTTTTTCCACCCTGCTTATTCTGCTGTTTGAAGGAATTGCTCCGTCTCCTCAAGCACAAGTTTTGTTTTGTCGTTTATGAAGAAAACTATTTGGTTAGTTGTTGTTGTTGTTGTTGTTGTTGTTGTTCTGATGGCCGTTATCGGTGTGATAGTGGTGGTCGTTATTTCTGCTGTTTTTGTTTTTGTTTTTATTGTATTTGTTTATTGTATTGCTGATGCTGTTCAAGCAGCAGATGTTTATGAAAAAGGATGTTTTTTTTTCTAGAATTATTTTCTCTTCCTTTTCCATTCCTTCGTTTTTGGGCCTTTTGCTTTTCTAACTTTTCCCTGTAAAGTATTTACAATACTTCCCCTACATCGTTGCTTTTTATATCTATTACTTTTCATGGGCTTGGAAAAATTTTAAGCTAAAATCAATTTTCGTCTGCAACTAGTGCAGCAGTGCATGCAAAGCGATGCAGTTGAGACGCTTTTTTGGTTTTTGTTTTTTTTTAATTTAATATTTTTTGTGTTGGCGGTGACCGATCGGTGGAGTCGATAACGATAAATTTGGGAGATGTGAAAGAGGGTGTGCTACAGCTTTTTGATTCATTTTCAATAAAGCTTATAAAAAGCTTTGATAATTACAACAAATATTTGTGAAACTCATTTGATGGTTTTGAATCTTAAATCTACCAAAAGAAAATTTTAAAATAAAAACATTTGAAAGTCTTTAAACAAAAATTTAAAAAGTTTAAAAAAAATTTAAAAAATTAATTTAAAAAATTTATACTCAGCAAAAAGCAAAACAAATCTCGGTTTTGCGCCAGGATACAAATGAGCGTGTGTGAATGAATTGTTAAAGAATTTATAAATACTATTTATCATTATTGATTTCGATTTTGAATTTGTCAAATTTTGCCCACAATTTTTGGCACAATCAAAATCATTGAAATTTTGTTGGATTTATTTAAATTTTAAAATTCTTATATTGATGTGATTGGTCTAAGACCTTCAAATTTAATAATTAAAGTGCATTTAATTCAGCTTTTATTATTTTAAAAACATAAAAATAAATATTTTATATTATTAAATCTTTTTTGGAATTTTTACAAACCCGTCTCTCCTGTCACTGTCACTGTCACCGCCAAAGAATAACTTCCGTTAGGCTCCAACGCTTGCATGCACGTCTTCACTCTGCTTTGCAAATCTTCGATTTCTAAATTCCCAAAAAGATTCATATTAATAAAATCTCTTCCATTTTAGTATATTTTCAGAAATTCATTTCATCCATTGGAAGGTTTCTCTCGTCATGGTCGATTTCAATTTTACAAAAAAATCATGTGATTCAATGATCATAAAAAACCTTAGCCGTCATTTAGCCTGAGTACTGCGACTAACGTGTTTGTGGGGGAGCTCAGCAAACATTTGCACATCGTACGAAATTGTCACACGTTGTCGCTCGTATGTTGGATCATATCGATGCGCGATATCTGTGATGAGCCGAATGGATCTGTTTGCAGGCTCTCCCCCTTTCCGAAGTCGCTGAGTGTCGATGAACGCGCAGAGAATAAAATCTCATTGGAAATTTCTCGCCATCATTTTTAACCTATTTTTTCTCTTTGCTAGGAAGTGGTCATCAATGACACAACGTAATTCGGTGCCGCAAACATTTGATGTATTACATTTTAGAGGATTAATTGTAGTGTTCAGTGAAAGAATATGATTATTAAATTTCATCGAACAGAAACGAGAAGGCAACAAAAAATTGAGGTAAATAATTGTGATGGTGTTGGTAAGATCTGCGGGGAATAGTCGCGGTTGAAGCCAAACGCTAAACACTGAAGAAATACTGAAAAAACAAAACCAAACAAACAATAAATAAAAAAAATCCAAACAAATGAAAATCGTGATAATATGACGCATTCATTTATTCACAAACTTCAAACTACTAAACAGTTGAAAAGAAATTTGAAAAAATCCCATGAAGATCACAAATCATTAAAAATCTTAAAGGCAAGAATTTCGATAAATTTAAATCATTTCCATCTTCATCACACTTATACATACACGCAAACACACTCTTCAAATAATTCATTGCAGCCACATTAAGATCAAGAACAAGCACAGCAGCATCAACATCAACAACAATGCATAGTAACGATATCAAAATTCATCAAAAAATCATGAGTCACATAGTAATTAAAGACAACAGCAACTGCTACCACTACTATTACTACTACTACTACCATTATTGCCACTACTAATGCTCACGAGAAGCCTGAAGAACAACAAATTCAGCAATCATTTAGATTATCATCTATTGTTTTGTAATTAACCATACGGTTATAACGAAACGCAAACGCATACACTAAAATATTAATCGCAGCAACAACAACAATACAAGAATACAAAAACCAAATAAATAAATAAATCATACATTTTTCACAAATGTCAATTTGTTTTGATTAGTTTTTCTTAATTTATTCATTACTCATAATTATGTTAACCGATTGATTTTAAGGATCATTTATTTATTAATTTTAAGTTAATCGCAGAATATCGTAAATAAAAATATATAATTAATAATTATTAATTGACAAATATGACTTCATGTAATTCCACAAGTGTGAAAATTTAATACATTTCATTATTTTGATATTATTTTTATCAATTTTATTATTATTTCATATTTCTTTTGTAATACATTTTATGTCTTAATTTTTGTAATCTAGATGTTTTAATTATCACATTTATGTTTCATTGTTTAATTAATTCGTTGTTTAAAAAACTTTAGCGGTACTTTTTAGAAATGTTTTATGGCATGTCCATTTCTAATTTGAAATTCATCGTAGTTTTGTAGTCTTTTTATTATTTGATATCTTTTCTATTGAATTTTCATTAAAGCTTCCATATAATCCTTATCATCAATCCTTATCATTTCTTTTTAATTAATCACAAACTTCAGATAACGGAATGAGTCTCAACAAATGAAATTAATTTAATTTGCTCTTGATTTTTTATGTCTTTTTCAGATCTTAGTAACAAATTACGAAAGACCGCCACTACCGCAAAATTGGATCTTGCTCAAAATCAACAAATTCAACTTCAACGCACTCAACCTCTCTCCATTCTTGATGCTCAGAAAGGTTCACGTAGTCGAAACTCTCTGGATGCCGCTATCGTCGCAACTGGCAAAATTGCGAACGACCAAAGCACTGCTGGTGGCAATATTGATTGCAATCAGCCGAATTTGTTGGCTAGCTCGGCTGCCGGAATTATTAATGGCAATCGAAAACGGCTCTCGGCAAATGATGTCTCTGACATGCTTTTCGAACTTTACAAGGCCAATGCGGCCAAGGCACCAAAGAATGAACAAAAAACACTGTCTCTAAATAAACCCTGTCAAAAGTCACCCACCTCTGCTCAAACGGAATCTTCACCGATCGTCGCCGTTGCTACAAATTTCTCTGCAATCGACGATTCAAATGATGCGGCTTCAAAAAACTTGCAAGGCGATGAAGTGATGTCTGAATCAAATGCACGGGCGAAAGAAGATAGTTCGATTCTAGTCAGGGCTGAGTCCTTGCATGCACCCAGTAATGCATCATTTCATCCACGCATCAAATACTCAAACGTAAGCAAACCAGTTGCCACTTCGCCAAAACCGCCCGTTGTGAAAGCGATACCGACGTCGGTTTTGGTCTCAAATACTCAAGAAATCGATGTAAAGCCATTGATCCATCCCACCACCGGACAAGTGATTGAGCCCACATCCAGACCGTCTGTCTCCACGGTCATACAATCGGCACCGTCGTCAGTCACATCTGGCGTGATGCCGCAGGCTGCTGCTATAGCGGCAGCACTGTTGCGTGACGGCTATCACAATTTTCAGCAGCAGTTGCGAGCTCAAGAAATACTCAAGCTGAATCGGAGCAGCGTGGTTTCACCTTTGCCGTCATCCGTGCTATCTAATACGCCGGGATTGAGTGGCAATGGCGAAGACAACGACAATGGTAATAGTGCTGGCAACAGCAATGGTAACTGTATTAGCAACAGCAATACCATCAACAATACACACGTCACGCCTACGAAATTGCTAGAGAACTTTCTACGCCAGCAGAGGAGCGAACAACAGCAACAGCAGCAGCAGCGGCAGCACCGAAATTCGGAATGTAATAATGAGCACAACAGTTCGACGGACACGAACGACGGAGACGACGAGGATGGCGACGACTCACGTTACAATGGCTTCGATGATATTCATTTGATCGAAGGTTGTAAAACAACCGGAGTCACCGCCGCTGCCACCATCACCGCCTTCACAACTAATTCAACTGGTCAGATCAATGTGTTTCCCACAAGCGCACCAACGCCTTCCGATTACATGTCCGACGAATCACAAAAATTCATGATTGCTGCTCAAGCACAAGTTTTAAGAAATCTCGAATATTCGTTGAGCGATTACGGTGGCAACAGCCCGGGCGAGGGTGAACCAACGTATGAATGCCGTCATTGCGGTAAAAAATATCGCTGGAAGTCGACATTGCGGCGGCACGAGAATGTCGAGTGCGGTGGCAAGGAGCCATCGCATCAGTGCCCGTATTGTCCGTATAAATCGAAACAACGCGGCAATCTCGGCGTTCACGTGCGTAAGCATCACTCGAATTTGCCACAGTTGGCGAGTAAACGACGATCAAAGTATTCGGTGAAGCTGGAAAGTAGTGTTGTGCGAACGGACACCACGGTGGTGTCGGCAGCGGCAACATTATCGCCTATGACACTAACCGGAACAGGCAGTGCAAATGGCTCCGATGATTCATCCAGCAAACTAGTGATCGATTGTAGCAAGTGAAGGGCTGAATTACGGAAAGGAAGACAGGGAGAGACGAGTATGGAAAGAAAGAGGAAGAGAGAGAGAGAGAGAGGGGGGACAGGAAAAGTAAAAGATAACAAAAACGCTTAAAGTATATTAACCAAATAACGAAAATAGCATTAAGTGACGAATTAAAACTGAGAGTGCCAATGGAAAATTAAATAAAATGAAGAAACCCAAAGTAAAGAAGCGGCAATGAAATAGCATAAAATCACAAGAGAAAGATAACCAATCGTTGCGGAATTTTATTTTTCTCAAGAGGTTTTTTATTGTATTGTATTCGTAGGGTGCACGTTTCAACTGTTGGAACTTCATTCTGATTGTAATTGATTTAGAATAATTTCTTAATTATAATTTATATATATTTTCACCACATCACCCTCGTTTAATAGTAATGGTGAATATATAGACGAGACGGTAAGTGCGTGTGAGCAAATCTCTAACATTTTTGAGCCCTCATTTTTATAAAACACATTACGTTATGAATGATTAATAAAATTCTATATACACGATAATATTATATAAACTTTACGAGATGAACTATTTGTTAGCGTATTGTATAAAATTTGTTCTTAATATGATAAAATTATTTTCCCATAAAAGAAACAAAGCCATTTTTAATTATGTTTAAGCAATGGAAAGAATATCTAAAATCAAAAATTTAATAAGTGATATAAGATTTTACAAAAACTTTTATTATACTCTTAAAACAAATGACACGGCCTTCTAAAAATTATGCCAAAAAATAAGCGTAATTGATAATTTAATTCCAGCGAGCATTAAAATGTGTTTTTGTATTAATTTGTATTGACAAAGTGTTCAATTAAAAACAACAATTTACATAAAGTATTGGGATAAAATTAAATATATATATTAAGAATTCCTATTTAATAATCAGCTGAATTAATTTCCGGAACTCATTTTCAGAAATAAAATTCAATATCAATTCAATTAAACTCAAACTTAAAAAACTGAACTGAAAAAAATAAGAGAAGAAATGACGATACATGAAGAAACTAAGCTCAAAATTTCACTCAATTGTAATATTTTTATTAGTAGAAATAATTCTTGCGATAATTGTTCTTCTCTTGGAAGATATGCTGATTATTTATAGACAATCCGTGAGTGCTTGAATTTGTGGTATTGAATATAAAATATTATAAAGATTCATTTAAATTCAACTAATTTCACTCAAATTAGTAAAAATTCATTCTAAATTTGTTAGAACTGCGTGGAAACTTGTTTTATTTATTATTCAATATTGCGCTCACTGACAGAAAAATGTATAATAAAAGTAATTATTTTTAATATTTTAGTATTTTTAATATTCCATTTTGAAAATTTGAATTTATTAAAATTAAAAATTTTACAAATCTTGACTCTCGCGACTGAACTGAATATTTTAAAAGTCAGCAAAAATTTTATAAATAATATTATTTAATGCATGTTTTATGACAAGAATTATTTGTTTTTCACTCTTTATTAAGTAAATTTTAAAATATTGGTAAATATTCGTATCGACCGACCTTTAATTGTTTTTCTATAAACTGTTCTCACGTTCTCTTAAAATTCTTAGGAAATAAATAGCAGTTGTTAAAAAAGCTTGGGGCAACAGTAGGTTTCAGATAATTTTATTGTTAATGTTGTTTTCAATGTTTTCATGTTGGGTCGTATGTAATCGGAAATATTCGCTTTAAATCCGGATACGTTTCAGGGAAAATATTTCCAGAGACATTTGCAACATCTTTTCATTAAATCTCTTACAGAAATGTGGTTAAAGGTTCTTTATTTTCTATTATAAAGAAATGAAATGGTACTGATATATGTTTTATAATAACATTATGATAATCGGTTGCCCGCGCCCAGAAATTTTTTCTACTATTTCTGCGTAATAAAGTATTCTAGATAAAACAATTAATTTTTAATATTATAATTAATCAGAAAATGAATGAATTTGAAATTTGTCTAAAATTAAACAAAATTCATCGAGTTCTATTAGTTTTGAAGTGAGTTTATCTACAATTTAAGACTAGAAAGAGTTAATAAAAAAATCGCTTCCACATTCGATTTTGTTCAAACCGTTTACGTCAAACCGATGCGTCTCAACACGTAACGGAATTATTCAAAGTTATTCCGATTCCACAAGAATACAATATTGTGTGATTATAGTTATTGAATCTATACAACATTCTAAACCACGTCCATTATTAATCACAATCGAGGCAAACTTTTACATGTTCTTAAGAATGAAAATATATGCGCTATAAAATTATCTGAAACTTCTGAGGTGGCTCTAGAATACGTCCGCCAAACCGCACGAAAATTTAGTAAGAGCATTCGAAGGCAGTTTAAGAGCAATAAACGGGCAAGTTAATTAAAATAGCTAATGACTTCAAACGATAAAGAATAAACATAATATCGTGTAAGATTTGACTGAAGAAACTAAGAATGTACTATAAAAGAAATACTTTTCTTATGATCATTTATTTGTTACTTCACCTAATTTTGTAATTTAACAATTTTTATTTTATATTATTTTTTCTTTTCTTTTGATTAGTTTAGGCATATGAATTAGTAATAAGCTAATTTTGAATATATTATTTGTAAGCTTTGCGGTATTCTTTTGAGAAGTGAATTTAATTTAGGCCTTGCTTTGACGTAAAGAACAATAAAATTCTCAGCATATTATCATAATTTGAAAGCAGAATACAAATTAAAAAAGTGAGACTGATCATATTTCGAAATGAACTTAAATGCTTAAAATCCATCCAAACCAAAATGCTAAATATATTTGCTGAAAACGAGTGTTAGAACTAGAAAATCAACAAATAGTTTCGAATTAATTATAACTTCATTTTTCATTTTAGGAATATTTTAAATTCACAAATTTTTCATCTCGAATTATTTTTCTATCTATAATCTACTAATATGATAGAGAGTCTTCGGTTGAGTTTCTTAGGTTTTCTTCAAATCCTCTTTGTACAATCTTTGAGTTAATTTTATTTATGTATCGTAAACATTCTTAATCATATTTAAATTAACGAATTTAAGTCTACGCCTATATACGCGTGTGTATCTCTTCATAATTATAATAAAATATTCGATCTCAGCTAAAATATAAAAAAATAATATGACTGATTTTTTGAAAATTAACAGAATTGACTGAAAATTAATTTATCTTTCTTATAATCTTACTTTCTAAAATAATATTTATATATTTTAAAATCTTATGACTATTCATTTCAATTTTTATTATCTTCAATTAATTTTTCTTTATTATTTGAAATTTTACATTTCACGTAAGAACATAAACATTTTATACATTTTTTCTTATAAAAATTTTAAATTAATTTTATAAATTTTATATATTTAATTTCATTATCTTCTTTGAAATCTAATTTTCAGCTAAAGACTGACGAAACCAAATTTATTTTAGAATTTAAAAATTAAAATACGTTTGCGAGCTTTTTAAGATTCACAAAAAATAAGCAATTCAACAAACTTATAAAGCATTTTTTATTTTCTTGCAAATTTAGTTAGTTAGTTTAATTTAATTATCTATATATTTTAGATATAATTTTTGTTGTCGGTATAATTATCGACTCCCCTACGAAATAGTTTCTTATTCTTATTGGCTTAAATAATAAAACCGGTTGGTAGAAATAAATGTTTTCATTAATTTAGTCATCGATGTCCGAATTTGTATTAATTTAGTCATCGAATTCCTTACATTAAGAATTTTTTAACAATTGTATTAACGGGTTTTTTAGAAACATGCCGGAACAAATCTTCAAATAAATTTTTCGAAAAGGGTTCTTGCGTGCTTCTGAAAAGACTGCATATTCCTAATCAATAGACCCAATTTAATTACAAAGCGCTTTGAAGATTTCCGCTCATAATCATAATTTTAAATTTAATTATTTTTATTACTCAAGAATAAAATTATATTCATTATTGATTATATTGCAATTTTTATATTGATTATATTACAATATGCTATTGTTATTTAAAAAAGAACACGCATACACACATGCAAATACATCAAATATATATATGCATGCCATCATACACAAACAAGCACAACATATAAACGTCACATATATATATATATATATATATATATATATATATATATATATATATATATATATATATATATATATATATATATATATATATATATATATATATATATATATATATATATATATATATATATATATATATATATATATATATATATATATATATATATATATATATATATATATATATATATATATATATATATATATATATATATATATATATATATATATATATATATATATATATATATATATATATATATATATATATATATATATATATATATATATATATATATATATATATATATATATATATATATATATATATATATATATATATATATATATATATATATATATATATATATATATATATATATATATATATATATATATATATATATATATATATATATATATATATATATATATATATATATATATATATATATATATATATATATATATATATATATATATATATATATATATATATATATATATATATATATATATATATATATATATATATATATATATATATATATATATATATATATATATATATATATATATATATATATATATATATATATATATATATATATATATATATATATATATATATATATATATATATATATATATATATATATATATATATATATATATATATATATATATATATATATATATATATATATATATATATATATATATATATATATATATATATATATATATATATATATATATATATTATTCTAATCCTTAACCAATGATATTTTATTGCAATTTACATAAAATAAGACCCTTTTTTATTTAACACAAAAAAATATTTTTTTTGAGAGACAATAAAATAATTCAAAGAATGTAATAATAATTTTAGAGAATGTTTCAGTTTTTCTTGATGAGAATTTCAGCTGCTAAACCAAAAACAAAAAATTAAAACAATACTATTTTAAAAAGGAATTATTGTCTTTACAAAAAAAAAAAAAATAAAAAACCACAACAAATATTTTATTATAAAATGTAATAAATAATTCCCAAAACTTAAAAATATTGATAAAATTTTCACAAAAAGTTCCTCAAGAAATTTTATCAGAAAATAAAATAAATAAAAATTCCTGAAAAAATGCTAATATATTTAAAAATTTTCAAAAAAGAATTATTTATATTCTTCAGTTTAAGATAAATTGAAATTAAAACATATCATGTACGAATAATTCAGAATGAGAGAAAAACAAACATAAAATAGTCTGTTGCATGTAATGGAAAAAATTATTAAATAAATTCCGCAAATATTAAAGTTTTATATACGGGAAATATTATACAATTAAGTTTTACAAAATACGTGTCTTCTATTTTTTTTTTTCTAGCATTAAGTACTTTTAATTAGATTTATCTCAAATACAGAAGCATCCTATGTTCTCTCTCCTTTTTGGAAATTGAAAATTTCCCTTTTTTGGAAAAAGGGTGATGAACTTTTTTGTAAACATTTTACCCAAAAAAATATGATAAACGCACAAAACTAAATTTACGTTTACATGTAATTTCATATAAAAATCTATATTTATTTTGATCGTCATTAAAAATGCAATTAAAAAAATATAAACCAATAAACGAATAATAATAAAACAAAATCCAAAAAACATAAACTTTCAAAGAAACGTCTATGTTTAAACAAGATGTAATTTTGGATAATTTAAACAGTTTTGTGTCCATTATTTCTAAGATTGCATATTTCTAATTTATGATAAATGACAACTACAATTGCAGCTTATTTTCAAAATGATATGTCACACACTCTTTTATTTACCATAATTTTTGTTAAGTCAGAAATAAAATCAAAAATTTTAGCCCCATAAACTGCATTTTTCTTAAAGAGAGCGAAGCGGACAGTATGCGTTAGAACACTATTAGTAGTCAAACATATTTTCTATTCCTCTACGAAATATTCGAACTATTCTTGTTAATCTTTAAGATATTGGGGAAAAATAAGTTTTGGAAAATTACTCAATTAGAAAATATGACAAGCTTCTGATTGATTACAATTAATATAGAGCTTAATTAATTTTTATTTAATTTTATCTCTTACAAAACTTTCTCAGTTGAAACTTGTTTTAATTTTCTTCTTTTATTTTCTTTGTTAATCATTTAGAAACTTATTCATTCAAACAACCAAAGGTTATCAAATCCAAAATGCTTGGCGCAGAACGTTCGCATGGTAAGAAAATTATTGAGCAAATAGGACCACTAACTACAACAACCACAACACCAATCCAAAAAGCATTACCAACAGCAACAGCTCATCTGAGTTTGAAACCAATTGTGCAAAAAGTCGAGATTGTAAAGCCCGTCACTGGCGTCAGAATGAACGTGTTTAAAACCGCACAACCAAAAACCAGGAAATCCCCCAAAAAAGTTGCAAGCATTCAGGAGCTGGCAAATCTATTAAAGAAAACCTATTCCAAAATTTAAACTCTCGTCGAGTATGAATCAGCGGTACACAGATATAATTCATTTGTGGATAGTTTTATTACAATTTAATTGTAGAAGATAATAATTACATAATATGGTTTTTCTATTAAATATTGTACTAATTACGGTAAAGTGCAATATATACATATATGCGGACAATATAACTTTTATATTTATTAGATTAATTAATTAACAAAATAATTTAATAACATGCGGTGAAAACATTTGTGTTTGGTTTTTATGATAGTTGTTCTGTTTTACGCATAACAGGAATGCTCAAAAGTTTTTATCCTCTTACAATTTTTGTTTTGTTTTAACTAATGAGTTGTGAAGCTACGAAATTAATTATTCTGGTTTCGAATATTTTTATTAGTAAGAGCAACCGATGGCCACACTTAAAAAATCCTCGAATCCAATAGTTATAGTACCATTATGTTCAGAATCACGTAATTGAAAAGCCGTCGTGAAACGTTGTATTTGTACGCATAGCACAATGAATTGATCTACAGAGATTTCTTTATTATTTTGAGGATCACTCTTTTTTATGAGAAACTTTATAAACTCGTCCGAGAAACGATAGCCCATCGTGGTAAAGGCTGAAAATTATTAAAAAAATATATCGGTGATTTGTAGTTTGTAAATTTGAAAAATTATATTAAAGTTTACCCTGCATCAGTTCATCTTCCTCAATATGATTTGAGCCATCGCGATCGTACGTTTTGAAAACGGACAACCATTGATTGATGTAATTATATAACTTCTCGAATTCGTAAATGTCGATTGTTCCATTAGCATCTTGATCAAACATGCCTACGGGTGAATGACAAAGACGGAAAATATCAAATATTTAAAATAACAAGATTAAGCGCATGATTTGTAAAAGTAATTCCTTAACAAGCACATACTACTACATGTATTGCTGACGTCACAGTCATCGGTTTCACTCATACATATACCCTATAATCATGTATTAACTTACTGATCATTAATTTACAAGCATTATCAGAGAAATGTTGTCCTTTTCCATTGACCAAGGCAGCCTTCAGTTCATCCGAATTGATTTTACCAGAACGATCTCGATCGACCATAGAAAACCATTGTTGCGCCTGTGGTGAAATCTGGACATTCTGCGGAGGAAAGGCCCCAGGTGGAGCTGTGTAAGGATTGTAGCCAGCCTGCGATAACATTTTATTTATTTCAATACCGTCGCAACAGCGGATTTAATTAAAGTAGTATTTACTCACTCCGTACGACATTATTTATACGATTCCCAACTAGTTAAGCTAGCGCAAGCTTTTGCTAAAAATCTATAACAGTTGTAATTAATTCCGACGCCTTCCACTTTCACAAGTTTCCCAATGAAAAACAATCGTATTATTAACTGAATTCATATTTTTGTGAATGGGCCATAAATATGGACTTAAGTGCTAGTCATAGTCGGCGCGTCAATTTAGGGTCATCGTAACGCGCCCAACATAACGGTTGCGTTTGAATTTTTTTTTTGAAAAGCGGAAGGTTAGCAAATCGTACTACATAATAACAATCATGCGGGAATTTCGGAACAAATTCCAAATAAGGAAGTAATCCACCTTCTGCATTCTAATAATTTTAAATAACTTTTTTTAATTTACACGTTCGAAAGTCAATTGTGATATTTCTCAACATGGACGTTAGGCAAAAGTCGAAGAAAGTACCTTAGACTTGACCTAATAAAATTATTGCATTTTGTGGCGTCATGCCAAACAGAGATATCGATGTAGAAAACTCGTCCTCACCAAAAAATTATGTTAAAATAAGATTATAATTTTACGCACCAGCAACAAGTACTTGCTCATGAGGTGTGTGGAGTTCATAAGAAATATTTCATGTTTTCTACAAAGAGTGTTCTATAAAAACAATAGACTTAAGATTTCTTACGAAAATAGGATTTTGTATAATTCTCAATCCCAAAAGGCTTTGGATGTAAAGAACTGAAAGGCTGAAAAAACAAAATTAGAACGCCTACTGGGGAAATATAGCTCCATATTTGTCAGCGATGACAATAAATTTGAAAGGACTGCCGTCGTGAAACATCGGATAGATATTGACGATGCAATACCGATTCGGCAATCTTCGCGCAAAGTTACATTAGCAAAACGAGGAAAGGCAAAGTGAATAATAAATAATAAATGAGAATCAGAAAGATGGAGTAATTTAATAATGAATAAACCGGAATTGAGCTCACCGGCAGTGTTAGTCGAAAATAAAGACAAGTACCCTGCATTGAGTGTCGGAAATTGAACGACGTCACCAAAAGGGACAGCTACCCACTTCCACAAATATATGACACTTTGGATACCTGATCTGTTGTAAAATGGTTTTCAACGTTATTTTTATACTGCCCCCAGCGTTGGGATGGGTTGTAACAATTTCCGTAATGCCATTTGGATTATACAATACGCCAATGACTTTTGAGCGTCTAATGGAACACGTGATAAATCCAAGAAGCATGCCTTATTTGTTACTTCTAAGTAGCATGTTTGGATCACAAAATCACTACAGAAGAAATTGCTGGAAATGTCCTCGACTTCACAGAGAATGCCGCACAAACCGCAAGAATAGCCTCGGCCCAAAAGTGTTCATGAAGTTTAAAGTTCCTCCGGACTCTACGACTTTTATCGACGTCCTTTACCTTTGTTTTCCGATGTTCCTTGAACCTTATACGACCTGGAAATTAACAGAAAATTTTGGTGCAAAGAAAAGGAAGGGACTATTTTTCAGCAGTTGAAAGAGTTACTCCACACTGTGTCAATGTTTGCTTATCCTGATCGTGTCAAAAAATTTGTATTAAATACAGACGCTAGTATGCATGGAATAGGAGGATAGTCTCTCAGATAGTTGACGAGCACAAGAAAGTAACTAGGTATTACGACGGGGTACTTGGGAAATCGGAAAGGAATTATTTGGTCGTAAAGTGAGAACTTTTTGCAGATGTGTAATGCGTCAAAAATTTTGACAAATACCTTTATGTACTTCATTTTCTCTTACGAACAGATAATGCCGACTAACTGTCTCGGCACCCATGTGAATTGGAGTACAGGCACTGCAAGAATGACAATGCAACTCAAAGATTTGGATTTATCATCGGGGTTATAAGAGGTATCGAAATGAATAAAAGACGAACCAAGGTGGCTTTAGGAAATCTATTGAAAACAGCATATCAGGCAGAGATAAATATCAGGCAGAGATATTTTCTCTGATATCAGGTACAGATGCTTGTCGGTGTTTTACGTGGACACCTGCCATGTTGGCTTAATTCCAGGCTGGGCCTTCTAACATCGGGGGTGCTAGATAGACATTATGATCATCTTATATCGTCTACAACCAACGATCACGGCTGCAACTTAGCATTATTGCGCCTTATGTGTACCTTGGGAAGCCTATTTATATAAGAAAAGGTCTTCCTATTAGGTAGAGATCGAGGCCTATCTAACACCTCTTCCGGTCTTTGGTTCCCGGCAGTCGGTTGGGTAGGAGAGCATTTACTTGCACTTCTCATGCAAGTCCACATGGAGACTTTGGTCTCTACCCGCGTAAAATCCGAATTTCAACCACAGCCAACACGAACCACACCCACGAGGGGCCTACCCACGACGAGCATATAGTGCTGGGCTTTATATTAGCGGGATTTTTTGACCCATGGGTGCTCATCTCCCGTGGCACCAATTTATAGCCTTTGGGTTAGCCAAATTTCTTGTCGGACCCTGTCCGTCAGTTCGTCTGTCTACTCGTCCGTCGGCCTACATATCACCACCTCGCTCCTGACCGCTTGCCATCTCCCCTTTTACCCCGCTCTCAGCCTACCATATGTCTGCCTGCTTACCCATGGCCTTCATGTCAGCCTCTCTGCCCGTCCGCCTGCCTTCTTGACTGCTACCTATCTATCTGCTTACCTGCCTGCCTACATACCTACCTCTCTTCCGCCTGCCTATTTGCCTGTCTGTATAACTACGTGACTGTCTGTCTAACTTCCTATCCCTCGGTTTGCCTCCCTGTCCGATAGCCAGCCTGCGTGCTTACATGCCCTATCGCCTGCCTACCTGTCTACCAGTCTGCCTACCCTCGGTTGGCTGGTTGTCTGGCCGGAAAAGAATTATAAGACACAACTTAACAAAACCTCAATTAGTTAACAGTAGTAGTTGTCCTGGACGTGTTTACTGTGCGAGCAAGTAAACAGGTTCCGTTCCATGTGAGCAGATAGGTTGCTTTTGTTGTACAAGACGAAAACAGGGCAGCACAGTTGCTAACTAATCAGAACGGACACTGAAAGCAGAACATCGCCGAAATCGATTTATCTCCAAACCAAACCTTATGAGGGATGACAGAAACACGTTGCAAAAAATAACGGACATTAATTTCGGTCGGAATAAGTAACGGATATCAAGGAATAATAGAAATATTGAATTGTAATTTTTTATTAATCCGCCATTTTCAAGAAGGACAAGTTGATCAAGGATAAATGCATCAAGAACAAAATGCATAAAAAAGTTGTTAAAATCATTTATACAATTTATTGATATTATTTAAAACTTTTTGTTAACATACAAATTGTAACTATTAAGAACGTTCTCTTCGGCCTGGCCGAAGCTTATATACCCTATTCCCGAATCTCTTGATAACAACGTTCAAATAAAATGTCGGCGGCTTATTTAAATATATTATATATTTATATTCAAATTATTATATTTACATTTATAACCAGCCTGTGATGGCAGAGAACATTCGTACCAAATTTCATGCTTTATTTGTTCTTTTCAACGCTCATTTTTTTGAAACAGTTTTCTGATTTCACCCATTTTCAACACCACCCATCCTATGATTCATGTCAATATCTCTATTTTTACGCCTGTACGAATTTTGTCTCTAGTGGGTGGACCACACCCATTTCTTTGATTATATTCTCAAATGAGGTAGCAGACTCGGATATACAGTTTCACTTTTATGTTCATACTCGGAGCCGAGAAATTAAGCTCTAAACGCGATTTAATTCATATTAAATACCAAAAGTGGGCGTGGAGGTCAACACCAACCAGCCTATTGTAACACGAAACATTCATACCAAATTTCATGATCATGGCTTCATTCGTTCTCTTATAATCGTGATTTTCACAGACAGACGTCCAAACATGCTCGGGATATTCCAAACTCAGTCTCACCAAACAAGTAAGCAACAGGTTAGTAATCTAGGGAACACGAAACTGCTTAGGCTAGCGCATCGTAGTATCCGATCAAGAACAACTACCAGATCATTAACAGTATCAACTGTTCCTAATTTCCAACTAAAAAAAGTATATTAATAAGCCAAAGAATTTGTACAATGTTAAAACGAAATCTGTTTGCACTTCTGCAAATGTATGTTCTTGCAGTTTATGAGACATCATTTTAGAAACAGAATCAGAATCCGTTTGGAGTCGTAGGACATGGTTATGCGTTAAGTAAAATAGAATTATCATCTCATCGCCAGCAAACGTTGGAATTCTTCCACTAATAATTACCATCAGATGATCATTCGTAAAGACCATGAATAACAAGGACTAATACAAAATTATAAGATAGAGAAAAAAATAATAAATATAATAAAAATATAAAAAAATAATAAAATAATCAAAATAAAAATGGAGAACGAAGATGCCACGTCGCCGAAATCTGTTCGTCTCTAACCATATCTACACGACTGATGACGGAAACTCGTTCCAAAATCTTTCAAAAGCAATAATTATATAAAAAAATGAGAATAAATAAATAAATTTTAAATTTCTTTAAAAGCGAGGACGCAATTACTGAATATCTCGTCTCACATTCAAATGAAAAGAAAAAGGTATTACCAATTTATTCACAATCATACCGAAAATTAATAATAAAATATTAATAATTAATATCAGTGGTTCGATCATAACCCAAAGTGTTATTTTTAAAAAAGGAAACTCCTTATAATTTCAAAATTTATTTAAGTATTCAATGCTTTTGAGCTTTACGGATTCAATATGTTTAATGAAAGCATAAATATAATTAAATCTTTTAATACAAAATCAAATTATGGATTATATAAGTGGTCCGATAAAATAAATTATTTGTAAATGTTTGGCTGCTGGCACTTAACTGAATTATGATTTCGATATTTCAACGGTTTACTGCGACTTGGCCAAAACCTTAAAGCCTCCTGGGAGTGATGTAAGCAGTACGGCTGAGTGAGTTTTTAGGAATTTTAAAATAAATTCAATAAGTCTTTTGCACTCAAACAGTTCCTTAAGTTCTGTCTATGGGTTTACTTTAAACCGCGCCAATTTAGAGCAAACAAAACGGGTTAACTCTACCGCTTTAATAGCTAGTTGTGGCAGGATTTTTGGAATTTTACGAGAATATCAAGTTCACATATTAATGAGTTCATTTGCTTCTCCCAGCGTTTGACGAATAATTTGAGAAAGCGGTGTACTAGATAGAAGTTGATGAAACACATTGTTAATTGTGTAAACACATTGAATGTGTAAAGCCTTAATATTCTTAGATGTAATTATTGTACTAATTAAACCCCAGACACCTTTCGAATTATTTATGCCGTACCTCCAGAGAGTAGAAATTTAATTTGTATGAAGTCACGTAAAATTCGACGTGTTATAAAAGCGGAATATTCTCTAGAAGTTGGTTCAGTCCTTCCTTCAGTGTCCAGCAGTTAGCTAGCAATTATCATTATGACGGACTCAAGTGGAGAAACTTTCGAGAGTTTTTCGGAATTCCCTGCTGGGACGTTTCTCACCGTTCCATTATCTGCAATAAACCGAACGAGCATAACTTCGCAAGCGCTTAGTGATGTACCGAGTGACATCATTATACGTTCCAGGATCAAGTATGGTAACCCTTGGTCCGCCTGTAAGGGTTTGCTGATGGAATACTCGAAAAGCACTTCGGTACATGGCATACGCTATATTTTTGAAGTGCACAGACCAATCTATGAAAAGTGAGAATAGTGCAGATTATTGAATAGCTTGGTTCAAATTATTGTGTGCAATCAATTTTGTCTTTAGAATATATTGGATTACTTTATTGATTATCGCTGTATGTTCAGCCATATTTATTAGTTGGGAATCTTTTGTAAAGTGGAAGGAATCTCCAGTCATACTTGGTTTCGACGAGACTTTGGTTCCTGTGTATAAAATACCATTTCCAACGATTACTATATGTCCGGAGATTAAAGTGGAAATGAAGAATTTCAATTTCTCCGAAATTTCTACAAAAATTTCGGAAGAAATCCACCAGCACGGAGAGTTTAAAAATCACATGAATTTAAGCCAAGAAGAGTAAGTATTCCAAGTATTCTGAACTCCCGAAAATCCTCGGTTTCATTCTTTCGGTTTCTTTGAAGCACCTTCCTGCCTTTCAATAATTTTCCCCTTCCTTTGTAAACTATCCGTTAGAATTTCACAATTTTCCTCAACCCTACACATTTGCCAGTCGGATGTTATGGAACATTTTGCAGAATACATTCCAACAAATATCAAGCCCGATGTTGTGCAAACTCTGGTGGATCTTTCAATATCAAAAAATAAAACTGCCATTTTTTGTCGATGGGGTGGACGTTACTATTTCTGCTCCGATTTAGTTACTTACGTTGCCACCGATGAAGGAATCTGTTTTCAATTCAATGGACTGCGCGGTGAGGATATTTATCGAGATACAAGGTAATTTATATGAACATTCTTTTTGGAGTGATCCACTGTAATGAATGTCTCAATTAGAGAAGATAAATAATTATCTAATTAAACTATTATCTAATGATTTGTAGATATATGAATTATAACGATAATGAACAGGCAGATTTTAATAAATATCTGGGTGATCTTTCTCCTTTAAACAACATAACTGGCTCTTGGTCATTGGATGACGGCTTTGTCGGTCAGGGGCGCAACTCTTATCCCCAGCGTACGGTTTTTGCATCAGCACGAAATTCGCTATTTGCAGTCTTACAAGGATTTGAACATAATCTCGAATACGATTGTCGAAGCTACAAGCAAGGATACAGAGTATTCAATTGATATTATAATTTTGGTTAGTTAATACTATAATTCTGATCTTGTGTACGCTCCAATGCGCAGGTATTCCTCAACTCTCCGGAAAGTGTGCCGCTAACTACTGGTAATTACATACTAGTGCCACACGGTAAAGAAGTTCTTGTATCGATTTTACCTCACTATGTGATATCTTCGAAAAGTCTACGGGAATATAGTCCAAAGAAGTGAGTAGTAGAACATAGAGTTTGTGATTTTTTTACTTTCTATGAATTTCTCTTGATTTTTCTTAAAGGCGTCAGTGTTACTTTAATGATGAACGTTATTTATATTTCTTCCGCTCGTATTCCCAGAATAATTGCCAGATTGAATGCTTGGCCAATTACACCATTAGTAAATGTGGTTGTGTGAAGTTTTGGATGCCAAGTAAGTTGCCATGCAGCACCATTTCCTCATTCGTCTAATTATGAATGCTTCGAAAACTTCCGACAGAACCTCCGGAAGTTCCCGTTTGTCAGTTGTCGGACTTGAAATGCTTTAAAGAAGCAGAGGATGAATTAAATCATTTAATACAAAATCAAACTATAGAGCATACAATTAATCCAAGAAAAGAAATTATTTGCGATTGTTTGCCCGCTTGCACCTCATTGAATTATGATTTCGAGATTTCAACCGCACACTACGATCTGGCCAAGACCTTACAAGCTTGGCGTGAGGATTATGAACATTCAGAGTGCGTTTAATATATTTTATACATAACATTTTTTACATAACATTTTGAAACGTCGTTATTTTTCCAAAAATTACATCCCAACAGCTTTTTGAGTTCACGCCTTTCGATATACTTTAAGGAGCGCCAGTTTACAGCAATCAAACGAACCGTACATTTTAGTTTAACCACTTTGGTTGCAAATTGTGGCGGTATTTTTGGTCTGTTCATGGGAATATCTAGCCTTAGTGTCATTGAGTTAATCTATTTTTTCTCGGTTCGGCTAGTGGCCAACTTGCGACGACGGCGTATGAGTAAGAAGTTGATGCAGATGGACAGTAACTAATGGATTTTCACCTCAAAGCAGCTGCAACTTTAGTAAAATATGTTTTCAATAAAAAACCTATTTCTTTATTCTGATACTTTTGTAACGGATTTGTAAACAAATTCTTTTAAAGTCTTGATTTAAAAGAATGATGGTTTGAATTATTGCAGATATTTTGACTACTTATTAAATAAACTTACAAGAACAACAATAAGTTTCAAAAAAAAAACCCTCACAAAAGTCACCCTCACAATTAGATTTCTGTTCTGATACTTCTATAAATATTGAAAAATGTTGAAGAGTAAAAAAACTACAAACAATTGGAATGCTTTTCTTTCATGTAATTATTTACAAGGAAGATACACCTTCCTCTTTATGGTCTTTATTATCAAATATTTTTACATGTTTATCATTTTTTCATTTAGAAGTAATTTATTTTTAATACTTTTTTTGTTAAATTTATAATATATCGTAATATTTACAATAGGTTGTATTCTTTAGCGTTTTTTTTTCTATTAAATATCATGCTGCTTTTGTTGTCTGGTAAATATTGTTATGAAAATATAACTCCATACATATGCACATACGTACTGACCTTGATACAGATTGGTTTCAATAGAGCAAATCATGATCTGGAGCTAATGGTATTAGAAAAGAACATTTACAAAAGGTCATCGCTTATTTTTACATTGCTCCAAAAAATATGTCTAATTCAAAATGAAATGTCTAATAAATCTGCTTTACTGATATTGTAAAAAATACTTCGGATAATCCCTGCCTATTTTACAAGTCCTGAAATTTAATACAAAAAGGATTTAGCAATCCGTGGAGTAGCTACAAACATGAAATATTAAACTATTTATTTAATTTACACAGACTAAATCCTGAAGAATGTAATTCTTTAAGATAAAAAGGTTTGAAGCGCATTTCGAATGTGTGCGTCGCCACTATGCAGTTATTTTTTGTTATTGATGTGTGTACGTATATACATATGTAGATGTTTAATAAGTATATTAGGGGTACTAAAATTAAGTAACTTAAGGCTGTTACACATATTAAACTGTTTAAATTTAGCAGGGCTTAAATAATTTGCCAAAATTTGTAATGAGGAAATTTAACGTGACGCTATTAAATTAATGCATTTTGATTGCTTAAATGTCTTTTTGAAAGCGTTAATCAGATATTCTCATTTAAACGGTAAAAGGAAATAAGCAATTTTTTTTCTTAAAACTGAATCCAAACAGCATTGATAAATATTAAACCATTACCAAACCTCAACAAGAATGAAGCTTAATTTCTATAAAATTGATAATGCGCGTATAATTTGATTTTTAGTCTTTATGAATTTTAACGAAATTTTTTTACGACATAACTTTTGTGTTCTGCCTTTTTGAGCTTTTAATTCTACTAATTTCAATGAGGGTCGGGAGGTTAACACTTTAATTTAGTATCCCTATTATACAACATTAATTCACAATTTGACCCATCTGATTTCTGCTCACTTTGCGTATTTAGTTGTTGTGAATTGATTTAGTTGTGAATTTATTTTTTTCCAATAACAAGATAAATTTTAATAATTATTATGTATACAACAAAAACAAACGATTTTCAACAACTACTCGTTGAAGTAGTTATTGCAATGTATATTTGCATAATCAGTATCATGGTACAGATATAAATGCCATATTTTATAGACGTTTTGTGATATCACTTATTCGGACTATTTGAAAAGATCTGTTACTGCGGATGAATTACAAATCGAAAACATTCTATAAAGTACATTAACTACTTTTTCCGTTTATTTTATTAAAATAACACTATCGGGACAATGAAACAAAATTTTTCCAAGAAATACTGTTAACAACTTAATGTAAAAACAAAGAACAGCCAACAACACTTAAAATAATATTCCAAACGCAAGGCGGCAGAGAACACATTCTCCTATTCTACAAATTAATAGATACACATTTTTATGGAAATCCATTATTAAATTGAACAGTTCGCAACGTTAGATGACTTTTGCTTAATTAATAAAACAAACACTTGTGGCACACGGACAATAAGTTTTACCAAAATTCAATTTGTATGAATTAAATGAACTAATAATAAATTAACTGATTAAATTAATCACATGATTGTTAACCAACGAAATTATTTTGGAATTGTTGTTGCGTTACTTGTTCTTCTATTTGTTGTTGTTTTTTTTCTTGCTTCAACTGCTTAAAATTTGTATTTGAGGTTCAATTAACGGTTGGCTGTTAATTATTGATATACTTGCTTGATTTTTTGTTTTTTTTTTTGTTTGCATTTTAGCTGCTGTTTTCTTTGACTAAAGATTTACAGAAACACCAGATGCGTTTCTTAAACCTTGACTGTTTCCACCATGTCAATATTTATCTTGTAGAATACGTATGGATAGTATTCTGATTGGCCAAAACCCAATCCAGGAATGTCAACGTTCTAAATTAATTATACAAAAAACGACAAATTTGGATTTAGGTTTCATCCATTTTTTTGCAAATATAATTTGTTACTTACATCAACACTAGAGACCTGCCCAGAACCAGAGCCACCATCTAAGTGTCCATACAACTGATTTAAACATTCCCTCAAACGTTTCACACTTTTTTTATTGGGCTCAATTAATATGGCTTGAAAATTCACGGGTAAGCCATATCTGAAGAGTGAGAAAAATATACTGACAAGAAAGGTTTTTTGGATTTTTCTTGTTACCTCAAAACAGATTCGACAAACACACGCAGAGCTTTTACGTGCACCAAAGCACAAAAGGCTTCACTAAAGTTAACTTTTAACCATCGAACAAGAGGTCCCTGCAAGCAAAAAATATTATAAAAATCGAGTTTGTAATAATGTTGAAAGAAAAACGTACAAATTGCTTCTTTTTATCCGTAATTAATTTAGTGATTTCATTTTTACCAGCAGCCATTTCTTCTTCGTTATAGACAAAATCACGCACAATAAATTTTCTTTCACGAGCATGGAGCTTAAACTCCTCGACCACTTTCTTAAAAAGTGTGACATTGAAGAGACAGTAGTCGTTATCTTGAGTAATCAATGTTGATGATCGAGGAACAATCATATCAGTGATCATTTCATAACTGCTTGTCCATTCTTGAGCCATAATTCTATAGACATATAAGGCATATCTAAAAATCAGTTGACTAATGGAAATAATTAGTAGTTACACTGACTTCGGTACAATGACCAGCAGAGTAGTTAAATATTCCGAATCCAAAATGAAGTGTTCCTTTTTAACCAGATCAGCCAAATTTCGCGTAAGCAAGCTACCGCTAAAATTAGTTTTAAAATATTGTAAATCAGCTAAATAATTGTTTAAATTTCAATAATAAATTACGTTTGCTTCTTCTCCAGATTCTGTAGACTACCCTTTAAATTGTTGTAGGCTGTCGATTTCGTTTTTAAATCAGCATCAATCTGTCCGATTTGCTTCGAAATAATATCCGCAATATTACGTAGCGATTGCTTGATGGGATATTTGGCCATATCCCATTGGAAGCGGGTTATATACACAGCAAGTTCGGCTGGATTAAAGGAACGAATGAAATAGAATACGAAAGAAAAGCGGTTTATTATATTGTATCGAATGTTATTCTGAATTATTACCAAAATATCATATCATATAAAGTAAAAACTAGTAGTATTTTTTATTTATTTGTACAAGTGGAGACGTTTCACAAGAGGCTGGAAGGTTTAGAAAAAATAATAAAAATAAATATAACTCTTTGTTTTAAAGATCAAAAATCTGCAGAAAAACATATGACACAACACAACAGCAAACCGCAATTAAAGCCTAAAAAGAATTGGTAAAAATATTATAAAATTGCGTTATATAAATCATTATTATATAAGCATAAAAAACGTAATTTGTATGGGTTAAATAAAATAATATAAACGATATATAAAATAAATTCTAAGTAAGTAAAAGATAAAAGAATAGACGTTGATTTTTATGGGATGGTACTCATTATTTTTTACATTCCAATGAAGGACGATAATAAAAATTGTGGATCTATTTTTTTTATTAATCTGCGAATCGAAATCTATCAATGTATATAAAAATTTATCAAAAGGAAAAGTTGCGATAATAAATAAAACGGTAGAAATATAATAATTCTTGAAGACGTTATGAAAGCTTTTCAACTGTTTCTTTACAATTTTTTGTAAATATAGAAGTTGTAAAATTCATCTCTATGTCATGGCAGCAAGCACTAATCTATATAAGTATACATGATAATAAATATAATTGCTTATTAGTTTATATACTTTCCTTAAGCATCCCGTGAACTAATCATTATAATTATTGTATAAAACACTATTATTATTAGACACCTAATTTACAATTAATAATCATTTATATTTATATTCTTCCCTATTTCTTTTAACAAATAAACGCAAGAAATAATACAAATTTTTCTAAATATTAAATAAAAATTATTTAATTAATTAAAATTAAATTATTCTCAAGATCAAAAAAATTTTTTAAATAAGCAGTTTTTGGCGCACATGGTGGTACATAATTTCTTAAGATAGTTGTGTGAAAATTACATTTAAAAATAGCCGTTTCAGTTGTAATATTACGAAGTGATAAGGAGTGAGAAAAAATAATAATAATTTAGAGTAATATTTTTAAAAATTTATTTAAAAACGAGTACACAGTTACTGAATATTTCATCTCCACATTCAAATGAAAAGAAAAACGATGTTACCGATTTATTCGTGTTCACACTGAAAATTAAATTAAAAGCAAATATCAATAGTTCGATCATAAGCCGAAAGTGTTAATTTTTCTTAAAAAAGGAATACTCCTTGTAAGTTCCAATTGCTTTTTCAATTCTATTGAAAATTCTCACAAATTCTAAAAATTAGGATTTGTGTCTATTTTACTTGGTGTTCACAGACAATGGATTTACTTGGATTTTTTCAAATTTCGATGTAGTAGCCAAATTTATGAATATATCCAGATTTATCCCATTGAATTTGTTATAGGAAATTTTATTAATCCGAGTGAAATCTTTTGTTTACTTGTTTTTAACTCTGTCTCAAATCCCGGCATACGCAACAGGGTGTGAAGAAGAAACACAAATCATTTAGGTTTACAAAATGTTTAAATATTAAGGATTTTCTCATGGTTTAATTCTTCTTTCTCGCGGTTTAATTCTGTTTTTACAGAATCATAAATTTTAAGAAAGCACATTATAAATTCTATCTTATACACGTTGCTGTTCTACTTAATAAAAAATGTCTGCATTAGCACAGGATTGGTTGCATTTAACAACTGGTGATAAAATCCATTGGTGATGAAATTGTCCAAATGAATGTAATAAGATTTTTTGTGAATCCTTAACAGCTAATTGATGCTGGAAAGCGGATCTATGCCTTAATCTGATGCCTGTGAACACCGCCTAAAGGTGAAAATTTGCAAGTGTGCGATGTTACTACAGAGAATGTTAGGGCGGCTCAAAAATTTGATATAATGCAGCAATTTTGATATATCGTGGAAATCAATTATACAATTATACAATTTTTAAAACACAAAATGAACTTGTAATCAAATATTGATTTTGAAAATATAAAGCAAATCAAAAGACAGAAGCGACGGAAGAGAAATATTGTACAAGCGTTAAATATAACCAGGCTTCCTAACCTGGACTTAATGGTAACGTCGGGGCTTCAGCTAAATCAGGCTCGGGACTGGAACGACCTTGACTACTACTGCCACAACAACTACTCATTGGATACGATCTACGAGTTGATGTGAAATGAAATCCATTGTTTAGATTTGATTGACTCTTTGATAGACGGCTGCTTTAAAATAATCGCCAATGTTTCGAAGGAAACGTGAGAAGATGAAAATGGACTAAGGAAGTATTTTCATAATCCAAAGTAATTATGAATGTTTAATGGCTATTATGATAATGATAATGCGTGATTATGATTGCGTGTATGGTGTGAGAAGTGAGTTCAATATTATGATTAACATGAATGATGAATGCGAGGATCATTATTTCGTGTAATCCATACGAATTTTGACAAAAGTTTCTTATGATTGACAATGATAATAATGGTTACAAATGACGATAGTGATAAAGAAAGCTTATGTCTGGAGGAATGAGTTATGAATACCTGCTCCTTTTCGAACTTCTTCGCTGTCTATAACCCCACCAATCGAAAGGATCACTTATATCAGATGAGGTACTACTGTTGCTTTTCGTGTGAAATTCATCGGACGCAATTATCGTTGCCGTAGCATGATTGAGCTTACTGCTATTCGTAGATTTCATGCATAATTTGCGAATACTAGTAATGTTGCAATTATTATTGTTATTGTTAATGTTATTAAATTTATTAGTAGAAGAGGCTTTGCATGCAGCAGTTTCCTGAACTAAAGCGGATGATGGGCAGCACACGTGATTAGAAGGAGTAGTAGCAGCGACGTTAGCGATGGCGGCGGTAGAGGAATTATAGTTGGAGATGGTAGATGTATGAATATGGGAGGGACTAAAAGAATACCATTTGTCAATGGCATTCATTGGCATTTTGAAGGAGTCTGTTTCGGTAGAAACAACGGCAGCAGCAGCGGTGGCGGTAGCAATATTGCAAGCATCACAGGTACAAAGCGATGATGATAATAAATCGAATTCGTGCTTCGTTTGTTCGGTTAAGGAAATATTGTTTAAGCTTCCAATTTGGCATGCTGAACAATGGACGATTGTGGTTACTATTGTTGCTGTTTTTGTTGTTGTACTATCTCGACTATTTAAGAAATTTGATGATTTACCAATTAAATCCGCATGATTGTTTGCATGCTCATCAGGGGGACCAGGGCCGGGACCGGGACCTTGCAGTTGGTTGGTTGATTGGTTGACAGTTTATGGTTTCGTGGTAGTGGTTTCGTGTATTTGGTAAAATTTTATCGTAAAATTAAAAAAATACAGTGTTTTTTCACTTTTCGTTTTTAGTTTAAAAATGTTGTTATTTATTTCGTAAGCCTCTCTAAATAGCCATTATTATATTATTTATGTGGCTTATAGTTATGTTGGAAGAAACTGCTGAATTTATGTTGTTTTTTAAAACAAATAATTAAGGAACTTATAGTAATTATTTGGTATTATTACGTTTTGTTTAAACTAACTGAAATAACGATCTCTGAAACACCTTTTAATCGCCGACTACGCGTTAAAATTTGGTTATCGAGATAGGTCCCTTCACATTAAATGTATATGTAGTAGTTTAGCGCTGGATTTATAAACTCGAATTAATGAAATCTAAAACTTCTTTCAAAGCATTTGTTAAAAAAATATAAATCTAATTGAATTCACAAAAAAACTGTGCAAATAATAAATTCAGTTATAACAAAAACAGACCAAATTTAATCAAACAAATGAAAAATAATAAGTAAAAATAACAAACAAAAACATATATATACCCTACATCCGCAATATAAATTTACACTTTGATCCTAATAAATTGTCCCCACCTCTCTCTTTCTGCAAAATATTGCATTTTCCTTTTTTTAGTTAATTTAGATCTACTAAATCGTCTTCAACACAATTCTTTACAAAAAGGCCTACACAGGGTTGTAGCATAATAGTCGCTAGATTTATGAGGTTTCACACCGTCATCTCGGTCATAAAATTTCAACTTCAGAATTTCAAGAGACTGAAAAATGGGATGCTACAATTTAATTTTTTAAAATATAGGCTTAGAACTTGAAAGATTTCGCTTATTTTCAATAACAAACAATTTATAATAACAGAGAGTACTCGTGACACATTTCATGACAATGCCTCTAGTTCAATCAATCTCC
The DNA here is from genome assembly GCA_963966595.1 of Physocephala rufipes. Lineage (NCBI taxonomy): Eukaryota > Metazoa > Arthropoda > Insecta > Diptera > Conopidae > Physocephala > Physocephala rufipes. The sequence goes on along the minus strand of OZ016505.1, from coordinate 13,547,391 downwards.
AAACGCTCTCCTGTAATGTGGTTTTCAATATAATTGTGATTTTGGTAAACCACCTCCCCATTTACGCCTCCTTAATGTGTCACTGATGGAGGTACAACCTTAATGTACTCTAACTTCTCGGGTGTAGGGTATATAAATTAAGCAAAAAATTGTAAAAAGCTTAAAAGATTTACAAAACGACAATGACATTGACTGGCAGACGATCACAAAATGCAATAAAACGGATTTTTGGAGTTGTTAGTCCGACCCATTACACCATAATATGTAAAGTAGGAACAAAGGGGAGAACTAGAGAGAGCAATGCACACAAAAAAAAAACAAAAAAAAGAGAGAAGTAAGGTGCAGACAAGTAGTGATAACCAGGACCGAATGAATTCGATTATGTAAAACTGAAGCATGTGGGAGCAAATAATGCAGATAAAAAGCTTACACAAAATTGATTTTACACATATGCAAACAACACAGACGTATGGTTTAGAAGTATGCTTATAAATAAATACATATATCTCATTATTTTCTGGAGACACAATGGCTACCATATTTTAATTTTGTAATTACAAAAAAGAAGAGAAGTGACAAAAATAAGGAACATATAAAATATCAATAGCAATTTGCATTGATTTAAAAGGAAACTAACTGTTTTTTTTTTATTGTGAGAATTAGTAAAATAAGTTCATAAAAGGCGGCAAATTTTAAGGAACATATCAGTGACGTCACATTTTTCAGTGTCTCAATAGAAATTGTTGTTTTCCTGATAACTGTACATCCAACTAAGGGAAAAACGAGGTATGCAATAGCAGAAATTTTCTGTGAGATATAAACAGTTTGTTTACTTTTAAATTGCAGGACTCGCGAAACAAGCCGGAAAATCTCAACTGACTTTAAGCTTGCCATTCAATATTGTATATGCATAGCAGAAGTATACTATGATTAGTACGTTTCAAAAATACGCAATAGCATTTTACAAATTTACTTTCTTAAAAACGCTTGCATCATATTTTAAACTGGCCAGTATTCTCTCTGTGTGTGGTAAAATTTTGCAATTAATTGGAAATTTTACTCATCCTAGCAAGGAAAAAGTAATTAGAAAATATCACGCAGTGTTTCGATTGAAACATTTCTAAAAAAATTGAAGAATTGCCATTCTTTACAAGTTTCATCGTTAACATAATATTTTAGCAATAATATCATAAAATAATTGGTACCTATCCTAAAGTTATTTTACAGCTTCATTTATTTATATTCGTATTGACACAGCGAATGAAGAATTAACAAAGTACAGGCGGTAGGATAGATCTTAACGTAATACACAAAATTGAATAAACTCATATATAATAACTCTTACTTATCAAAAATGTATGTTCTTCTCTGCGTTTCTGCGTGTGTTTATGAGGTAGTATTTGTGAGTAATGACGAAAATGAAGAAGTTGGCGATATTGGCGAGGACTATGAAAGCAAAGATAATAAATTTTGCAACTTAAGGAAAACATTATAAATTATTGCTTGTATTTGAAAACCGAAAGTAAAACTTTTAACTAATATTTTGGCAAATTAAATGTACATATAATCAATTTCTAAAAATTAAAAAAATTATAGTTTAAGGTAAACTTAAAAAATTAGAATTAAATTACAGAACAAAAACATTAAATCAATAATAAATAGAAAACATAAATTAAATAGGATGGTTTTCAGAGGAAAATCTTAGTTTTTAAATCTTGCCCATGACGCGAAATTTGTTTATTTTGTTTGCTTCTTTTTGTCTTCACGTAAAATTAGTATTTTGCGTTTTTTTAATAAACGGTTGAATGGTTTTTCATTGACATTTAGTTCGCAAGTTTATCATTCGATAATGATAATTTATTTAATTAGTTTTGGTAGTAATAAAATACGCATTCTAGAAACAATCTCTAATAAACAACTACTATATATTTCTTGATGTGCATTGAAGTTTTATGACTTTTTTAAAATTTTTTAAAAATCCGTCATCCTTCGTCAAATTAGATTTGGAAAAAAAATTTTGGCTATATGTCATCGTTAGTGCTAGTATTCATGTCATTCATTCTAGTTAGCTTGCCTTCCAATCGTCTTTCTTTGTTCAATTCTTTGTCTCGATTCTTTTGTTTCTATTCTTTTCTTCGTTTGAACTCTTTCTTACGGTCTCGTGCATGGCTCGTTTGTGCGCAGGTAGTTTTATCCATTCTTCATAAGCATGTGTTGGGATCGTCCGTATCATGTATCAGTCTCAGTTTACTTCGTTAATTCAGTTATTGGGAAACGGAGGCGTCCTTGCACATACATCTTCCCGGATGCTTTCTTCCAGTAGATAAAAGTCCGTAATTTTACCTTAATTCCCTATGGTAATTTTGTCAGTTTTTTCTGAGACGACTTTCGATCTCATGAACATGTCGTTTTGGCTTTTTGTGAATTAGTCTTAAGGCCTTACATACATAGTATGTCGGATTGAGTATTCGTTTGTTAATTTATAATACGTCCGTCAAACGTTTCCTCATATATCTCTAGGTTTTGTATGATATTTAGTCTCTAGATATTTACTTAGCCATTTCCTTTATATTATCCCGCCTCTGTTAGCAGTATTAGCTCTGATCTAGTATTAAGTTGTCTAATCGCAGCATTTTCATGTTGTTAGGGGTGATTTGATATACACCACATCAATAAAGCCTCTGTCTGTGGGTTAACCGAATAGTTTACCAAATAGATTAGTTTGGAGGTTCCCTTAATTTTATCGCCAAGGTGAAATAATTCATCTTTTTATGATTTTCTGTTTCCATTGTGAAACTTATACTTTCGTTTGCCTCTTTAGGCATTCCAGAACATGTTTTCTGTTGTTAAAAGTTACAGTGCGTATGGTATGGTATCCTCACGTATCTTGCGTAGAATGTAACTTCTATGATTGTCTCAAGTTCATGAATTTTTTGTTCTAGTTTATGCATGAATTTTTTCATGAGTGTTGTTTATCTCGGGATACCCATTCCCAGTCAACTTGCTTGTCTATAGATATGGTTGTCGACTTAATAATAGTTAATAGTAGTGCATTTCTTAGTGCATTCATGTACTGTGACGAAAAGTATTTCTCCTTTGTATTGTCAAGTAACCTCTCATGTACAATATTCACTATTCCGGTTAATGGGATTGATGGATATAGATCTTTATGTCGAATGATACTAGTTTGCTTTTTCCCGTCATTTTTCTACGGTGTTCTACCGTATTGATGTGTCGTGAGTTGACCCTCAATTTGTAAGTGCTTGGATAAGTTTTAACATTTTTTGCTTATAACTGGTCTTATTAGTGTGTCTGGTTTGTGTACTTTTGGTAGTAAGTACTTATGCTTTTGGTAATTCCTTAATTTTGTGTTGGTATTCGTCTTCATTTTTCTTGAGTTCATTTATTATGTTAGTTGTCTATTATTTAGGCAGTAAATATTTTTGTTAGCACTATTAGAGGCAACTGAATCCTAAATTCCGTTGAGTAAAATCTTATTAAACTTCTAATGGCTATTACTAATTGTTCTAAATATTACCATACAATAAATTTAAAACGCAAGCACGAATATTCCAGGAACTCATTAAAATCAAAATAACTTACTATTATTTGCAAGCAAATTTTCTTGTAATTTAGCACGCTGATCCTCTAGTACTTCACCCAAATAAGCAGCAACCTTGCGTGTGATTTGTTCAACGAAAACATCCAGCTTGCCTAAATCATCAGATAAACCAACAAGCTGATCTAAAGTACCAACCTGTAATAGGCAATGAATGAATAAATGGACGAATTTATGTCTCCCTCTTTCTCCAACAACATTACAATAACAATGCACATTATATTTGTATTACCTTTAAATCGGGTATATGAAACTTGTGATTGATGCAGAGATTATTTTGTTTGCTGGTAAGGTTATTCATTGTGTCAAATGTTTGTTGGCATGTTTTCTCACCAGGAGCAGAAATAAGCCAATATTCGGACATTCTGTTGATTTCTGGAATGAGTTACGTGTGATAAAATAATATATAAGATATATGTTTAATCCATTAATGAAATTTCTGAAAATCTAACAATCTGAGTATCATATTGGCCATTGAATCATTAAAATAAGTATAAATTCAGCAATTCTAAACTTTTGGTAATTCGGTTGAATATTATTGCAGCAGGAGTCTTCTGATTACGAGAGCTCCTTTCCTGATTGTTTAGTTTTGTAGTGTAAATTTAGCATAAAGCGAGTTTATATTCAAGATAGAGTGCCCCACCCATAAATTAGTATACAAAAGCTTTTCTGACCGTCATTACTCAAGGTTTTAAATACAACAGTTTTCCGGACATAATGGTTTTTTAATTCTATTGAGGTTTTTCTAACATAAAGCATGCATGTTTTGAGTTTATACTGAAATCACAGTATCACCCTTGCAATGTTAGGTACACAAATTCTCCAGACGTAGTGTCATTACTATAAGTGGTTTCAATAAAATAGTTGTCTTAGACAATACAATGATTTTCTATAGCAGTTTATGGGAGTTGTTTGATTCTAGCGGGAGTTTTCCCTAATGTAAATTTCGAACGTAATTTCCTAGTTTATGGAACTTTTCTTGCAAATTTAATCTTAACGAATAGAATAATTTGTAATGAGTTTTCCTAGTTCTTTATCAATATTGTTTCAAAAACCAAACAGGTCTCAATGATTTGTCATCTTCAGCGTATTTTTCGGTTTCAAGGTTTATTCGTTTAAATCAAAGAAAATCTTTCCTGCTCAAGATATGTTTTAAAGCTGCCATTCAATTTTAATTTTATTATTAAACTCGTCAATACATAATTGAATATAAGAAATAACAAGCGTATTTATTTGTACGTCACTTCTTTTTTGAATACTTTTTCTTAATATTTCGGATTTCTGTTTGGGCTTTAAAATCGCATATTTTTCTTTATGGATTATCATTTATGCGTGAAAAAAATTTTTATTTCAGTTTACTATTTTGATGACCTTCGGAAGTTTGAACGGTTTTCATTGTTAGGGACACTATTCTCCATTTTAATTATTATTATTATTATTATTGTTACTATTATTACTATATTTAATGAAATCAGGTAGATTACGGGGTTGGGAATACTGTCATCACTTCAAAAGTAAATTTCGGCTGAGAATTTTCCAATTAGTTGTTGTTTAATATTAAGTCCTTTTTTTGAGTACTTTCTGAACTTCCGCATTATGAACAACTTTCCAAGGATTTTCCTTTATTTTAGTTTAGTTTTTATTGCAGCAGAAAATATCAGTCAAAATTTAGTAAAGTTAAAGAAACAATGAAATGCGGAAAAAACTTGTATTTTCATTGTACTCCTACCGATGGCAGAGCATGTACTGAATTCCAAAATGTTGAGCAGTTGTTGACAGGACAATAAGGATGTGACACTGATTTCAACAACAAAATTTCTTTGTGTTGCGGTGCTGTAATTGTTTAGTGACTTTATTTGTATTAAGAAGAGCGTTAGAAGAGAATTGTGAAATATAGTTACTCATAAAAGATGTGTAGACCAAAAGTGAAAAGAAAGTGAAGACCAAAATGTTGTCAACAAACAAATGATTAATGTAATCATAGAGTCTTAACATTGCCCGGCGTTGTCGTAAAAAACTGACACATTTTTAAGATGCCGATACATTGTTGAAAATGTCACTTTCTTAACTGATTCTAAAGTGGAATCATAATTTCCTAAATTAACGCAAATAGAATGAGGAATAAAATTGAGGTTAGTATCCTATGATATCACAAATGAACGAAGAAATTGTAACTGCCATTGATAACGCTTTAACGGGCATGAACAAAGAAATTGGGAAAGTGGAAAAAATTCCTCATTGTTCCAAAGGATTTTATGTCTTAAATTCTAAAAGTTTTATACGCCACTGTTTGTTGGAGTAATTGTTAATAAAAATTTAGAATTGTTATTTTTTATAAAAAATTTTCGTTATTGTGTTGATACAACTTTCAATTTGTCTGGAGGTCAAATCACACCTTATAGACTTGACATCCTGGCTTCCAATAATTATTTAATTGAATGCTTATAGTATTATTTCACCGATTTGAGCATTCGAGAACACGTTAGACTTTCTATAAATATTATTAGATAATTATAATCCAAATCCAATTAGATTACATAATTTCATTAGTAGTCAATATCTAAACCTTTTGGTGCTACCATCTTTTGTAATTTAAGATATCAGTTAGCAGGGAAAAATATCATCTTGAAGGAAAGCACACTTAAAATTACTTTATATCACTGCACTTTTATAAAAGTATCGCTCAAATTAATTCGCGGCTTCATTTCCCCAAATTTTTTGTTCATCAGAAAAAGCAAGAAAAACAAGAAAGCAGAAAAAAAAGTAAAAGTCTTGTTCTAAATGTTAATAATTAGAAACCAACACATGATTTGTGTATTTCACATATTTTATTTTATACGATATTAAACATAACGCATAAATTCAGAATAACCACCCGGCCATTTTTTACCGTTAGATTTTAACTTTGGGACCGTAAGTAGCTAATCATTTTTGTGGCACGGCGGTTATCTTGGATCTGAAAGCATTTCAAAGCCAAGCGTACGACGGTCCATACCTAAATAATAGATAAAGATACCGTATGGTAGGTATGTCCATAATTTATATCAAATGCCTTTCCGTAGAATTTTTAACATTTATAAAGATATATTCAAATATTTGGAAATTAGTCTTTCTTCGTGCAAATTATATTTTTTGGTCCGAAACGAACGTTTAAAATTAATGGTATATGATATTATATACTCACTTCTTCAATTAATATGACTTTGGTTGTATTCAAATCATATCGGCCGATATGACTTTGGTTGTATTCAAATCATATTTGACCGAGCGTTGTGAACATTGTAGCGTCCGAAGACCACAAAACGCAGAAACTATATACCCAAGCTTTGTGTTACCCATGCATTGGGTTGTCTGATGGTTGTGATCCCTGCAGCGGCAGGCGTATATAAAAGGATATTTATGAAAGTAATTTCAATTAATCGTATTCTGTCCACAATCCACAGTCCACAAATATATAAGACTTTTATGTAAACCAATCGTTTTATCGTGAGTATTTTGCTGGTTTAAGGATTTTAATCGATGCCGAATGTCGCCAATATAAAAAAAATTATATACAGACAACTTCATAATTATATTTGTCTATCAGTGACGTAGTGATAAAACTATAACATAAATTTTATTTTATGTGATAAAACTTTAACAATTAAAGTAACAAGTGGTAAGTTACCATTCAAAAAGTATAAGAATAAGTTTTCCGAAAGTAATTTTAAAAATTAATTATTTGTATACGTTCATGTAATTGTTTCAGAAACAATTTAACTTTAAAAAAGACTAATTTCCATATATTTCACTATACCTTTTCAACGGTGGTACAAGCTGGCTGCCGTTTCCCTAAAAAATTGCTTCTTCCGGTTCTAGCGGTAAAACGTACGGTAAACCCTCGGAGTTAGGCGGGCAAGCCTAATATGGCCCATCTAAACCAAACATCGGCGCTTAGATTATGTAAAATTAAAACGAGAACGAAATTCCCTTATTTTCGGTTTTGCTGAAGATCAACAACAAATTTCTAAAATTGTAAAGCATTATTTACGAGGGTAAAAAATAATTCGATTATCGCTTTCGTTCATTCTTCCATTATATTGTTGTTATTTTCATTTCTGAATTTCGCTTCGTTTTTTAATTTAGTACATTATCGAAATATGTTCCTACTAGGGTATTTTTATGTGAGATTTTCACCTTCGTTGCATGCCAATAGGTAGTGGTGGGGAAAAATGGTCAGCTGTTTACCGACAGTCACATGACAGCTACTTGGGTCGATAAAAATTTCTCGCTCACGGGGTCTACAAAACCATTAAAATTTACTAAATTGCAAGATTTTGATTAAATATCTTTCAGCAGGCATATATTACAAATAACTGCAATAACATTTTCAACCAGAAATAGTTATTTGAGGTTTGCGAAAATGCGAACACAAGGCTCGATCTCAATATTAATACAGATTATAATGAAAAATTATAACTATATTCACGCCAATAATGAAGTCAGATGAAATATTTTCCATCATCGGTATATCTACGCTCAATAATTCACTTAATCACATCTGGTTTAAAAGAATTATAAAAACCCGGATTTGGCATCATAAATGCTTTTTGACACTTACTTTTCTATACAGATAAATTCAAGAATATTCAAGTTTAAAACTGTGATTTTGTGTCGAAAATTGCTTCGAAATGTTTCAATCGCTTTTAGGGAAAAAATCAATTGATAGCTGCTGCGCGACGTAAGCGACTGCTTTATTTCAGCACGATCCACTAACGTATAAAACAAGAACAAAGAAAAAGTATAGAAAATTCACGTGATGAGATGACAGCATATTCCAGTGCATTTTAATAATGAAGCGATAGAAAAAAGAAAAGATGACATTCGCGCTATTGCAAACGAATTTTTCCCGTGCACTCCAATATGGTACATTTTTCTACAGGATTTTCTACAGAATTATATAAAAATCCCTATGATTTTAAGCACAAATTTCTCGAGAAATTTGTAGTCACATTAACCTGACTCGCACTTATGTTTTTGGATAGGAATTGTTTCTAAAGAGAGCCGTAGGTGAAAAACGGTGGAAAATTTGTTTGAATTCATTGATCATAAAAAATTTTAATTCTTATTTTTTAACCATTTGATAAATAAAATATGAATTTTTAATAAAAACTAAAAACTAATGCAGCTACAGTTTATTTAATAATAATACACAAGAAACCGCACTACTAATTACTTCACGGGTATAAAATGAAGTCCACGTAAAAGTATCTCAGTGTAGCAAATTTGAATGAGCCATGGCGTTGAAAAATAATTATACACAATAAATTATTATTGAAATAATTATACATTCTTCCATCTTCGTAGTGACTTATTGATATTCATAAAATTAAACCTACCACGATTGTTTATGTTTTGTGTAAATTATATAGAAATAGAAGCTGAATTCAACGGACTACAAAAGAGGCCATTATAACGAATTTATAATTTACAGCATCGAGTGTCCTATCTCTTTATCTCTGTTAGAGAGAGATAAAGAGATAGGACACTCAATTCACCATGCGAAAAAGTGATTTGACGTCTATTTTTATGCATTGTTTACATCACGTACACTATACGTGAACCTGTGCCGTATTGCTGTTATTGTTTGCTTTCATCCAGTTTCCAGAAAAAAACAACATGTTTACCGCACATAAACAAAAGTGGTGTGATTTCTGCAATGATCGTAACGGGGTCTCATAGAGCAGTATGTCCCTCAACTAAGTACCAAATATTGTATTTTAAAGCTTGAGAGACCAAAAACAGTATCCAATTTCCACACAATTATCTCCCTATTCATCGTTGAACAATTTTTTTTTATCAATCACGATGCAAATTTTCTGTAAAAATTAATCTAAATCCTCAGGTCTCTACCATATACACCAAACCCTCGACCCTTAAAGACACTGCACCTTCTACTCGAGCCCATGTTTTTGATTGTTGTTGACTTGAGTACGCGTTTCCTAGGAATTAAGTGCCAAATTCCAGCTAAATTTGTACCATTCTGTGATTGTATAGAGCAAATGCGTATGGATTAGTACGAAGTGTCCTATCTCTTTATCTGAGGCGATGTGGTTTCTGCAACGGGGGCGGAGTTTTGTAACAGGGTCTCCTATATCAGTACGTCCCTCGACTAAGTATCAAATATTGTGTTATGTAAATCCCGAAACAAAAACAATACTCAAAAGACAATCTCCTTATTCATCGTTGAACTATTCCTTAACAATTACGAGGTCAATTTTGTGAGAAAATTAATCAAAGTCCTCAGAAGGTTCAACCACATTCACCAAACCTTAGACGCTTAAAATTCGAATTATCCTCCACTCGAACTCATGTTATTGATTGCTTTTCCAGCTAATTCCAGTTAAATTTGTGATTGTGATGCACTAGTTTGAAGTGTTCTATCTCTGTCTCTGCTGCTAGAGGTGATGAGACGGAATACTCTCGCTAAACATGCGCATTTTTGCAAACAGTAAAATTATACACTTTTCTACCCATGCCAATTAGATTTGCACTTGCGTTTTTGCATAGATATCGATTCAAAGGGTGTTTCAGGTGAAATTTTACAGAATATGTAATCGGAATATTAACCGATCATTAAAATTATTGTTTCTTATATTTTAATAATTTGATAACTTAAATGAGTCACCAAAACCAAACTTAATATATTGGTCCATTAATTTTTTTATTTTTTAACAAGGAAATTAAATTGAATTCCGGAATGCCGGTAACACCGTTTTGATACAAATACTCAAGAGGCTTATAGAAGCAATAAGCGGAGATAGAGATAGAAAGAAACAATTACAGAAAGGTATAAATTTAGTTGGAAACTGTATATTTCTGAAGAAATATATACCCGCGTCAATAGCTATTTTATGTAATAGTAAAATTTTCATCATTAGTGGCTGGTGGTTCTAGAATTAGCTTAAATACTTTGCTTACCTACTAAATGCTTAGCTGCATCATGCTCATATATTGAAATATGTGCATAAGGTATGTAAGCAGCGTAAAGCATAATAGCGCACATGTTATAGAACTTAGTTTTATAAATCAATAACTGAGCTGAAATATCGAAACAAAGGTGATGAAACTGTAAGCTGAAAAATCATTTGTTTTCTGAAGGTGGATGTGAAGTCCGATTTCGAGACTTGAATTCCGCGAAATAGTAATTCAGGGTCTGTAACTTTAATTTCCGTGTAAAAATTATGAGGCCCGAACGGAAACTTACTAAGCAGAGTTGTAATTTCAGAAGCATTTTAAACCGCTGTTTTTTGTTTCTTATTTAGAAGCTTCGATAATACAATTTTGTCTTATTATTTCTTTCAGACGTTGTCACTTTTTTAAATTGGTAGGTAGTTTTTTTCATTTAGGCGAAATTTGCATTTGTCTAAATCTATTTTCAATACTTTGTGTTTCCATTTGTAATGCACTAAAGGAGCCGTAGTAGATACAGAGAACTTGTATTTTTGATCAGAATCAACTCCTGAGTCGGCTTAGTGATGCATTTCCGTTTGTCTGTTCGTCTGTCTGTTCTATTAGCTGCGTGGTTCTGTGCCTGTGGAAATTATGATTACAGTCAAACGGAAAGAAGTATCGACATGAAATTTATCACGAATATTGAATGTCATAATAATTTGTTTGAAACTGAAAAGACCCATTTTTCACAAAGGGGGAGTGTAACTGTTAGCCTACACCATGTGCGAACTTCGAAATTAACCAAAAAAGGAAGCTGTAATATTAAAAGAGACTCCACTAAACCCCACTGGTTATTGGATTTAAAGCATAAATTTTGATTACAGGTTGAGGGCACATGAATTAGTAGTCTTGCGTATTTTTAAATTATTCAACGAGAAAAAGATTCCACAGCTTGGCAGACAGCATTGATCGTCTTTGATGATTGATAAGTTATAGAAAATAGTAGTCAAATTAAATAAATTTGAGTGTTGTGAAAATTGAAATTGGGTCAAAACTACAGAATCAAGAGTTTTGTGAATATTTCAAGTGCACTTAGGTATGATAAGTGCATACAAATATATCATGAATTCTTCAAAATTTGACAAAGTATTTGTTTAGTCTATTATACTAAACTGACAGTATCACTCCAATAACTTAGTTGGCATACATTTTTCTGAGTGAGTGTCACCTAAAAATGTGTTGCCCAATACAGTTTGCACGGATTTGCAAATAAATAGTGAAGATATTGATAGAATTTTCCCATAATGAATACTAGAAATTTAGCTATTCTTGCGATTTGTTCGTTACTTTCGATTACCGCTTGTAGCGCAACAACAAATAATCAAAACTTTCTTAAGCACTTTCTAGGGTTTCATTGAAAAACATGGCTAGTCGCCAGCTAAAGATGATTACGGCTAAGCGCGGCAGGAGGTTAACGAGTTAACCGTATTTGAATTAAACTGATAAACCTCACAAAACAATGAAATACTAGTGCTGATTAAACAGATTTAAAATCAAATCGACAACAACAATAACGAGTGTAAGAGAAGCAATTCAGAAAAGATTTGACGAAAGAAAAAGCTGGGACTACGACAAGCCAAATAGCTTTTGAGCTATAGCTACCGATTCCAAAATGAATAATGATTCCAAATAAAAATTAACCTAATGGTTTTGAAGTTAAAACAGAATTATCGAATATAAAAATATGGATTAAAACACGTACGGAAATATAAAACGATAATGGAGGCAAATGCTCACGAGGAATAGGCGTTCTAGGCGTATTTTGCATGGAATTTTTACAAAAATATGAACATCTAGAAAATTTTTGAAAAAATTTAAAAGAAGTGTCTTATTTTACCCGCCCCGCTAAATAAAATTTTCTTTTCTTAGTTTCAATAAAATTATTTTTGTTTTAATATTTTTTTTCCTAAATCGAACGTTGTGAAACGAATAAATTAAAAAAATTAATTATTTTTAGGAAACAGGAATTTGAAAAATATATTTAGATTAATTTGAGTACGTAATAAAATAATTACACTGTACGTAATTACATAATTATACCGTAAATGCCAATTATTTGCATCGTAAAAGTTTATTCGAAAGATGTTTTTTACATTTTATGATAAAAAAATCTGTAATAATTTTTAACTAGTTCCATCCATGTAAATTAGATTTAAAAATTGAAAACTGAATTAATTTTTCATCATTTAATTTAGCTTTTTTTAATTTATATGATTTAATTTAACGTTAAGCTTAATTAAAGGCGAGCATTTTAGTTTGCAATTTCAAATCGGTTCCATATATTTTCAAATCTTATTAAAATCATCAATTATTTCCCAAAATGTTATTTAAAAAAATTTTTAAAAATTACAAATGTTTATTAATTTCATATTATTTCGAAAAATAATTAGATGCGAATGGAAATTATTTATAAAAAATAAATGCGCTAAAAGTAATTTATGGTTTAGTGAAATAGCAATCGTAGCAATTAGACCCTCATATTTTAAAACTATTATTAGTGATAAATTTGTTACCTCGTTGATTGGTGGCCTGTTTATCATCCTCCGAGTATTAAATTTAAATATAATGAGCTTGATATGTAAAAACTATATGTGCGTATATATATTCCCAAAATACATTATATCAAATATAAATTTGTATGTATCGTACGTACACACGTACATACATTTATTTACTTGCAGGAAATCTCATTTGCGCTACTCAGGGAGTCTTTATGTGAAGAAGTGCGAAGAACTTTAACTCGGAAGCACAATTTAAATTGATAAAATAAGCGTCGCTTGCGGACACGCCAATAGTGATAAGTTGCTGCTCGCCTTTTTCTAAATACACCCTAATATCGGCAATTGTATAAAAGAATCAGTCTTACTAGAAGTCTTCGCACAAGAGAAATCTTGTAAAATGAAATTTATAGTTTTAAATGATATTCATATAAATATTATTTGTGGAAATTTACTTTTATGAGGTAAACAGAAATCATGTAAAAGTATTTATATCCAACTTGAGCAAATTCTGTGACTCCCAAAGTTGTTTGCATAATTTCCAGCGACGAATATTATGTGATAACATATTATGCTGCTTGTAGAAGTTGCCATCTTTGCCACCATCTTTCACTATAAGATCTACGCTACACCATTGCCACCTAAAAACGAATAATTAACCATTTTTTCTAAACTTAGCCACTAATTTGATTATTTTGTTATTTATAGAATTCACTATTTATAGAAAATGTTTAAAATTAATTATAGAACATTCAAAAATAATAAATCACTTAAAACTGAATTTATTAAATAAACTTTCTAAAACGATTCGAATTAAACTCTAAATTTTCTTAAATCCAATTTGTTTTTGTGTCGTAATTAATCCAAAATTATTTTTTGTAGGGTAGCGGAAAACAGTTCAATACCGATGGGCGACAAATAGCATGACAGTCAGTCATTTGCACTTACATTTGCGTCGCGCCCTTTTAGTTTTTATTGAATTATTTTTTGTTTGTTGTTGCTGCATATCAGTATTAGAACCTCTTGTGGCGATCGGTGCTTATAATCTGATATATTTCAACTAAGTAGGCGATATAGACCCGCATAATGGCCAGGCTTTACAATCGAAAGCTTGTTACGCCTGACTATAAATTGATTGTGTTTGAAGTCAAAGGATTCATTAAGTGTGTACTGTCATCAACGAGAAGAGCATAGTCTATCTTCATTAACCATCGGGTTTTTAGAAAAAATAGTATAATTTTTTAGTAAAAAAGTACTAAATAATTTCTGAGTGCTCCATTCGAGAAATTTGCAAAAGCTAGAAAAGAATATTGAGTGAATTATGAGTATTATTCTCAATACTTTTTTGGTGATTTTCGCATTATCCTGCCAGGTTTATGGTTTGGATAATGGATTAGCTCTTACACCGCCTATGGGTTGGATGCATTGGGAACGATATCGTTGTATAGTTGATTGTGAGAAATACCCAGATGAATGCATTAGGTTTGTACGCGTATTTGAAGCTATGAAATCGTGCGGGCTATATGTTGCGACCAAGTAATATTGAAGGATTTTGTGCTAAAGTGAATAGTATTTATAATCAATTTCATCAATCCCATCAATACTTTATCCGTTTGAGAATTCAATAAATATTTTCAAAATGCGGAAATATATGCAATCGGCTTATTTTCAGCCTCATGTTAAATTAGAAAATGCAAGCAAATATCAAATTAATCTAGTCATTCATTTAATCAGTGATAATCATAATACAATGCTAACTCATAGCTGACGAGTCACAAGTATCATATTTTTTGTAAAATGAATTTTTCTTTGTTTTTGGAATTTTTGGAATTTTTCTTGCAATTATTGTGTATTTTGTTTTGTTTCTTTAGTCTTATCATTATCTGATATATTTTTTTGTGATCGAAAAAGGAAAAAAATTTGTCAGCATTCATTTAAATATTCATAGTAAGCAATTTTTCCTGCGGAAGCCAAAAAATTTATTAGACCTGAATTACTAAGCCTTAATAGTCTTCATCATACTTAAGAATAAGAATATTATATTCCTCGAAAACATTATGAGTTATATATAAAAATTAAATATGCAATTTATATAATTTTTAACTGCCACGATGCTCTTCAGAATAAGAATAGATTTCATGGCGATCAATAACATATCTTCAAATCTATTTTCAGTGAAGGTCTCTTTAAAAGAACCGCCGATTTGCTGAAAAGTGAAGGTTACGCTGATGTTGGTTACAAATATGTAATCATTGATGATTGCTGGCTGGAAGCGGAACGAGATAATGATACTCATGAGCTAATACCGGACAGAAAACGATTTCCAAGCGGATTGAAAGCATTAGCTGATTATGTAAGAGAGATAGAGAGAGAGAGGAAGAGAGAGAGGAAGTGAGATAGAGGAAGAGAAAAACAGAACAAATGTTTACGAATAATATATAATATTTAATTAAATTTCAAAATAATTTTACAGATTCACAGCCGAGGATTATACTTTGGCCTCTACCAGGATTACGGAACGCATACCTGCGCTGGCTACCCGGGAGTGATTAATCATATGGAAATAGATGCAAGATCCTTCGCTAATTGGGATGTTGATTATGTTAAGCTCGATGGTTGTTATGCGGATATTGATGACATGGATGACGGTTATCCCAGATTCGGACGTTTACTTAATGAAACCGGGCGACCAATGGTGTATTCGTGCAGTTGGCCAGTTTATCAGGAATACGAGGGGAAACTAGTGAGTTATTGATTAATGGTTTAGCCAATGATTAAACATTTGTTTGATGATCTGATTGTCCTAGCCAAATTATGAAGCCCTTAAGGAACATTGCAATTTATGGCGCAATTGGGATGACATTGATGATTCATATGAATCGGTTGCGCAGATTATGGATTACTTTTCTAAAAATCAAGATAGATTACAAGCACATGCTGGTCCTGGTCACTGGAATGATCCCGATATGGTGGGTTATATTGAATTAAATTAAGTTTTTATACAATCTTTTCTACGGTGTCGTTTCGACTGTAGTTAATTTTGGGAAATTTTGGTCTCAGTTACGATCAGAGTAAAACACAAATGGCTGTATGGGCTATACTGGCTGCTCCTTTAATTATGTCCAATGATTTGTCAAATGTGCGGCCAGAGATTAAAGAAATTCTACAAAATACGTGAGTTTATTGATTCATAAAAATAATACTCTTCACTAAGCAAAAGTTTAAGGTGTTAAATATTAAGCAAATGAAAATTGTTCCTTAGCTGGAAATTCCGTTAAGGTTCGCGATTTCAAATATTTTAATTAAAATTTACAAATAAATTCAGAATATTTTTAATAACAAATAGCTTCTTTTATCTTTTCAGAGATATAATTGCTGTCAATCAGGATACTTTAGGTATACAAGGTCGTCGTTTACTGCTGATGAATAACATTGAAGTAAGAAACGAGCAGAACTGATATACACAATATATATATATATATATATATATATATATATATATATATATATATATATATATATATATATATATATATATATATATATATATATATATATATATATATATATATATATATATATATATATATATATATATTATATATATATATATATATATATATATATATATATATATATATATATATATATATATATATATATATATATATATATATATATATATATATATATATATATATATATATATATATATATATATATATATATATATATATATATATATATATATATATATATATATATATATATATATATATATATATATATATATATATATATATATATATATATATATATATATATATATATATATATATATATATATATATATATATATATATATATATATATATATATATATATATATATATATATATATATATATATATATATATATATATATATATATATATATATATATATATATATATATATATATATATATATATATATATATATATATATATCTTTATATACAGGTTTGGACACGCCCTATAACTCCTTTCACTGGAGATGACTTCTCCTACGCGGTTGCCTTTGTCAGTCGTCGAACTGATGGAGTTCCATATTCCATTAAATTTAACCTGAAGGAATTGGGTCTGCGTTCGCCTCAGGGTTACACGGTAAAGGTAAATTTCTTGTACAAATTTCCTGTACAACTAAATCGGTTTAAATGAGATGATATATTGATCAAAGTTGTCATTTATTTCACTTCAGGATCTTTTTACTCATGAAATAGTGGCCAATTATGTAAAACCGTCGAGCACCTTTGAAACGCGAATCGTACCCACCGGTAATGACGATGCTCATAAAATATAAATGAACTGAACGTTTCCTTTATAATTGTGTTTTTTTAATATTTCATTCCAGGAGTGAATTTTTATAAATTTACTTTACGTCATTGATATGGACGTTGTTGTTATGGCATCGATGGTATCTGAATATTGAAGTAATATTTTATGGTTGAAATATAAAGAAGTTCTTAATGAAATTTCTAAAGTGGTTTTGTTTCATTTGAAATTTGTTCAATAGAAGTATTTGACAATATGCAAGAAATTACCTCCTCTTGATGGTGTCGGGAACTACAGGAAAAACGACAGTAGAATTGACAATAGCTCCGATTATCGTATAACAATAATTAACTCGATTTTAGTATTTTTAATTTTTGACTTATTTTCTCAATTTCGAGCAGAAATATAAATAAAAGTATTACGGATTAATATTATGCGTATTATAATATTTTTACATAATTTATATATTTGTTTAATATTTAATACGATAAAATTCAATATTTCAAGTGACTTTTTTAGGAAAAAGTTGTAATTCATAATTATCTTGCAAGACTGTTCTTATTTTTAGAATGTTTTCGTTAGGTTGCGTAATGTTTTGTTTCCCGTAAAATTTTGAAACTGATCTTAAACTAATTTTGCTACAAACTATAGGCGTGAATTTTGTAAAAACAGAAAGAAAGAAACTCGAAATTCGAACCGTAGGACAAGAAATTTGGGCCTTTCCAAAATGTCGGTACGAACTTTGAAATTGATTTTAAACTAACTTCTCCATAGCTTCCCATAAATTAGAGACTTGGATTTTAACCATGGTTCAGAAATACGGAGCAATGCAATAATAGGCAAACAACTCGCGGCTAGTTCAAAATGGAAAATTTGGAGAAAAGCCAACTTCGAGAAAAACCTAAAAATATTCATCGTGTTCTCTACAAAATTGGAAATAGCGATTAAACTCACTTTCTGATGAGCCAAAGAAATGTTAGCATAGCTCAGATCTGAAGGACAATACAGTAATAAGCATCAACCAACTACGCCCACTTTGATGGAGGAAATTTGGTTACTTTCTCTTATTTTCTACAAATTTTGAAATCGATTTTGAACTACCTTCCCGCTGGGCTAGTACTTCGAAGTTTGAACCACAGCTTAGAACTGAATGGCAGTAAAATATAAACCAGAAACTATCCAAACACTCCCACTTTACTTCAGTTTTCAAAATGTTCGTAACACATCTTAAAAATTTAAAAAAGTTTTTCGGTTTTCAGAGGCTCGATCTGAACCATAGTTCAGGACTGAATGATAATGCAAGATAAAGCGTAAACCAAATATCCGCGTCCAGTCTGGGATAGGAAATTCAAAAGAATTATAAGCACTCGATTTAAAAAACCGCTCATTTTTCAAATCTCTCTTGAAATTTTGAAGCTGGAATTTTATGGGCGAGATGGTCATATTGGATTTACAAAATATGGGCATGGCATGTCCACTATTGTACTATATCGTGTGTAAATAGTTGAGATTAGTTTTGGTGAAGATGAATTGTTGGACCAAAATTACCCACGAAAGGGAAAATGTAAAATAAAAAGTGGAGTGTACCGCCCACTAATTCTTAGGACTAAACTAGAAATTTATATTACGGGTGTAAGGTATATGAACTTTGGCCCAAGCCGAAGGTTTTTACTTGTCTTAATTTAAAACCATATTCTACAACAAACCATATGCTACAACACAATAAACCGACACCTCTTAATTAAGCGATATTTCCTCGACACGGTTGATCGCCGAAGAAAGTATTGTACTCCAAGCAACACGACGAGGTCATATAAATGCATATCAAAATTCCGAGAACAGTTTCAGCTACACAACTTTAAAATTTACCATAGTTTTAACATAAATATTAGTCTTCGTTTCTTATATTTATTATTACAAAAATATATTTAATCTGAATTTTTAGATATTGTTAGAAAATTATTGTCTTTGATAGGAATCCAATAAATATTGATATATCCTGAAGAGTATATAAAAAATAGATATAAAAATCTAAAAATAGAAAAGAAATTCGGAATGAACTTTGCATAAATTTCTCTAACAAAGATTGCAATAATTTTTTTATTTATAGGCCGTAATTGCGTGGCTTTATATCTGAGTAAAGGTAGACGTCTACATATCCAATTATCCATTTTGATTCAATTGAGACAATTTATGATATTTCAAAAAGCATTCTATGATCAATTATATTTTTACGAAAAAAGAATTGTTTCACCGATGATAGTTTTTTTTTAATTTTACACTTTTATAAAAAGTTTTGCATTGGGTTTAACATAATTAATTTTTGTTAATTTGCTTGTAAACTATGATATAACGATTTTTTGGAAATGTTTTTATTAGGTAGCTGCTTTCAATCTTGTTCAGGCCAAACTTTGAGATCGCTTTTCAACTAACTTTCCGATGAGGCTGTGCCTCGAAATTTTAACCATAGCTCAGCCATAGAATGGCATCCTTATCTATGCAATGCAATTGATGCAATTTGATGCTGTAAATTTGGTTTCTTTCCCAGTTCCAAAATCCTAAACTTTAACCGTAGCTCACAACTGGATGTCAATGCAGCATAATCTGTAAAATTAAAAGCCACGCCCACCTTGAAAAAAGAAAATGAGCCATTTCTAAAATCCAAAATTGATTTTAAACTCTGCGCGCTTCAGGCTCGAACCACAGGTGGTTCAGGTTTTGAAATACAGCATAGAAATGGATGTAATATAAACCAATACAGTATAAACAAGACACTAACCACACACACCCACTTTGACGATAGACATTTGGCGGATTTCGAAACGATTACTACATGCTTTAAAACTGCTTTTAAATGAGTTTGCCGGTGAGCAGAGGCTCGAGATTTTAACCATAGTACAAAGGTGGGTGACAATCCAAGGTAAAACATAAACACCGGCGTCTAATCTGAGGTGGGAAATCCAAAAAATTATATACATTCCATTTTAAAAAATATGTTCAAACATTTACCACAAAACATTGAAAAAGTCCATCATAGTTTCTTAAATTTTGTGTATATTGTCGCTTCACTTTTCGGGGCGAGACCTTTAATAAACACTTCTATAAATTTTCATAAATATGTATAATTTTAAAGAGGTCTTATATAACAAAAAATATTTATTGATAACTTGTTATATAAATAAAACTGTGTAAGTATACAACCGAATTTATGAATGCATATTAAGGAAGGATTATGTTTAACTAATTCGTTAAGTGAAAGGCTGCAGCAATACATTTTTAACTATCGCCGTTTAACAAGTTACCGAAAACCAAGTCAAGTCTCTAGATGAGTAAGCCGCTAATTAATTCTTTGAATGTCAATAAATTGTGCTATTTGACAATTTTGAAAATTTATTAGAATGGCTCAACAATATTGTGATTTTTTAGAATTAGAAATTACAATTCTCACAATTTAAATTAATTGTTCGTTGCCTTTACTAAATCATTGCTAAATTATCGATTCTCAAAGTTTGAAAAAATCAAAATTTCTCAACAATTTTTTTTCGACTACGATTCCAAAATGATATTGATAAAAGTTTTTTAAATAAGAAATTTTAAACAGTGTATAAATGAAATAATTTTTAGTCAAATAACGCAAGAATTAACAAAGTTATAACATTTTTTTAAATACGGCTGATAATGTATAATCAAAGCTTGCTCGCTTTTTAAAATTTGTTTGGATTACAGACGAAATCTTAAGATCTTTATGCATTTTTAAATATAATGTCTCCCCAGTCATTTTATTATAACAAAAAAGGCGATATAATCAATATGCATTGTAAGTGACTGTTTAAAAAACCGCTACCGATGAATTCTATATAATAGTTTTTTCACACTAAACCTGTACTAAAAGATTATAAACTACTTATTTTCAAATAACTGGAATCCTGATGAGAAGTCTAGTATGATTTGTCATACTTTGTTCCTGCCGTTTACATAAAAAGTTTCACGTTTAAGTATAAATCTTTAGTTTGTGTCGATTTTTTAAATCCGGCGATTTAATGAACACCATTGGTGATGTTGTCTGGTATACGCTCGTACGTACGCCGATATAATTCATCAACTTCTTTGAGGTAATAAGTACCCGGGAATAAGGCTTTTAGACTACCCGTAGGTTTATAAGGCGCTGTATGATTATTTTTTGCACGCACTTCTATCGTCTCGGAAAATTCCGCCGGTGCCACTTTTTGACGTGATTGCAATAAAGGTAATACGTAATCCAATTTTGACAGGAACGCATTAAGTTTGTCAATATTGTCTGTTACAACCATGGAATACATAGACGCAGCCAGTCCAGATCCATACGAAAAGACACCGATGCGTTTTCCGACCAAATCGGCGGCAGCAGAGCTAACCATCAAAGAAACCAAGCCGCAATACACTGATGGCGTGTACATGTTACCCACTTGATTAGAAATTAGCAATGATTTCTCTGTCTTTGATTCAAATACCTTAGCAAACTGCGTCATAAATGTCTTTTCAATGTCACGATCAAAATATGTGTTTTCCAGCTGAGCATCTTTGAAGCGTTCCAAACCGGGGAACTTAGCAGCACGTTCTTCATCATTTGCCAGCAGATAGTCGTTGAAGCAAACCCGTGCCAGCGATTTTTGTACCAATTTGCAGAACGGTGTATGGAAAAGCATTGCATCAAAGCTTTCTAATCCTGGCCTTCGTTCGGTATCAGGAAACTTTTTCTCAAATTTTTTGCGATAAAGCTGATAGCAGGTATCCAATGCTGAGAGATAGCACCGTATAGAAAGTTTGCCATAGACGATGGGGTATTCGGAGCTCAAATTGGGTTTGCAAACATCGTACGCGTGTTCCATGTGTGTCGCGCGTAGACCCCGCTCAAAGATAATCGGTGCATTTGGACCCACCAGCATAGCAATGGCGCCAGCACCTCCGGTGGGTCGTGCTGGACCCTTCTCGTATACCGCAATATCAGCGCATACTGCAAGAGCGTAGCGTCCATCCCAGCTGGATGATTCTATCCAGTTAATGGAATTGAAAAGGGCAGCAGTACCGCCATAGCAAGCATTTGTTGTATGGATCCCTTCAATATCTGTATTGCCACTCTCAGCAAACAGTTGCATTAGTACCGTTTTAACAGATTTCGATTTATCAACAATGGATTCAGTTCCGACTTCCATACGACCAATATCCGTCGCATTGATATTGTGACGTTCAAGGAAGCGAGCAACTACGGTCAGACATAGAGAATTAATATCCTCACGATCCGAGCAGAAACCCATTTTTGACTGTCCCAGACCCAAGGTATATTTGCCAGGAGAGACACCATAATACTGCTCGAGTTCAACTTGGTCAACGTATTGCGAAGGAAACAGCACTTCCACAGCAATTATTCCAACATTTTCTGGCCGCATTTTCCACAGTACTTAGGAGTTAACTTTGCCTACTAGAATATGACGTTTTCGTTTAGAATTGTCGAGAAGCGTAAGGAAAGCCTGAAAGGAAATTATAGTCAAATTTAATGCCTTTTGTTTTTAATCAATATTTAAAACGAGTTAAAGCGTTAATATCTACAACACATTCGCGGACAAGCATTCCTTAATTTTATTTCTCTTTTTTTAACGGAAACGAGTACAATGGAATGTTTGCGATTACAAAGGCGTCTTCAAATTTGCAAGTTCCAGGAAAACAGAAACAGAAATCGCGGTTGGAAAATTTAAAAAATCATTAAATAACAACAACTTTATGCTGATCAAATTAAATAAACAGAAACGGTCAAGAATGAGTGAAAGACTGTAATTAAAAAATAGTGCCAAATACTTTAGACTTCGATGAGAAACAAATAGTTTAAAAAAAACTTTCTCAATCATATGATCCAGAGAAGCAGAAATAGAGAGTTAGAGCAAAAGAGTTGGATATAAACAAACGAGATGGGTTGAAAATGATGTTTATTCTGAAGAGATCAAAGTGTTCGGTTATTGAAAGAAAATGCTTTTACATCTTAAAAAATTATTTGTGCGCAAGTTGGTGACTTTACAGATTATTACGAAATAATGAAAATATATAAAAATCAATAATCAGAAATTAGAATAAACCAAATGAATAAAAATTATCACCCACTACGAAATGTCGTTAAAGACTCTTTCTGCGACGGTATACAGTGCAGAATTCGAAATTATACAACCGTGCATAATTTCATAATGATCGTAATTATTTCAACACTTTCACACTAATAGTACACAAGGTCGAAGAGAGTGAAATTCGTTATGCTATTATATTTTAAATAATAAAAGAATTTTTAAAAAAATATAAAGACCGATACAAACTACAATACAAACTACAATAGTCGATACCGACTACAAATTTTGAACTACTAAATACTTAAATTGTGTTGCACTAGATTTTTTTAATTTTTGTTTAGAAATTTTTTTAGCTGTGACGAGTCAAATTTGTCAAAATAATACTTTCTCTGTCTACGACTCTAATTTTACCGTTTTTAAATTTTTTTATTTAAATTTAAAAATCTGTTAAATTGATATACTTGTTTTTGATGTATTCCGTGATTTTTTCTTACTTCAATGATCTCTAACGCGATTATGCGATGAATGCGAAGGAACACGTCGAGTTTTTAGGATTTCCAACGCACTTTGAGACCTTTATACTATTGATAAAATTTATCGTTTAACGCCATTCTTATTTCTTTTGTTCTTTATTACGTCTATATTATGTGCAAGAATTGTATTGTGTTATATTATTGTATAATATTATTGTATTATTACAATTAAGCTGTCATATATAACGATCGATAAGCAGAGTAAAGAACGTTCCTTAGACGGCAAAGTTCAAAAATAGCATTTCGTTTGTAATTCCATGGAGAAAAACACAATAAAGAAATCATCGCCATATCAAATTTGATCGTTTTTATATTTATCGATTTGTTATAATTTCCATGAAAGCTTATAATAACTCAGTTTATCAACATTTGATATAATGATGATTGTTTATAATTCTTTTATATTTTTCTTTTTTTCTTTTTTTGAGACCGTCGAGGACCTTTGAAACGCGAATCGTACCCACCGGTAATGACGATGCTCATAAAATATAAATGAACTGAACGTTTCCTTTATAATTATGTTTTTTTAATATTTCATTCCAGGAGTGAATTTTTATAAATTTACTTTACGCCATTGATATGGACGTTGTTGTTATGGCATCGATGGTATCTGAATATTGAAGTAATATTTTATGGTTGAAATATAAAGAAGTTGTTAATGAAATTTCTAAAGTGGTTTTGTTTCATTTGAAATTTGTTCAATAGAAGTATTTGACAATATGCAAGAAATTACCTCCTCTTGATGGTGTCGGGAACTACAGGAAAAACGACAGTAGAATTGACAATAGCTCCGATTATCGTATAACAATAATTAACTCGATTTTAGTATTTTTAATTTTTGACTTATTTTCTCAATTTCGAGCAGAAATATAAATAAAAGTATTACGGATTAATATTATGCGTATTATAATATTTTTACATAATTTATATATTTGTTTAATATTTAATACGATAAAATTCAATATTTCAAGTGACTTTTTTAGGAAAAAGTTGTAATTCATAATTATCTTGCAAGATTGTTCTCATTTTTAGAATGTTTTCGTTAGGTTGCGTAATGTTTTGTTTCCTTAAAATTTTGAAACTGATCTTAAACTAATTTTGCGACAAACTTGAGGCGTGAATTCTGTAAAAAAAGATAGAAAGAGACTCGAAATTCGAACTATAGGACAAGAAATTTGGGTTTCCAAAACGTCGGTACGAACTTTGAAATTGATTTTAAATTAACTTCTCCATAGCTTCCCATAAATTAGAGACTTGGATTTTAACCATGGTTCAGAAATACGGAGCAATGCAATAATAGGCAAACAACTCGCGGCTAGTTCAAAATGGAAAATTTGGAGAAAAGCCAACTTCGAGAAAAACCTAAAAATATTCATCGTGTTCTCTACAAAATTGGAAATAGCGATTAAACTCACTTTCTGATGAGCCAAAGAAATGTTAGCATAGCTCAGATCTGAAGGACAATACAGTAATAAGCATCAACCAACTACGCCCACTTTGATGGAGGAAATTTGGTTACTTTCTCTTATTTTCTACAAATTTTGAAATCGATTTTGAACTACCTTCCCGCTGGGCTAGTACTTCGAAGTTTGAACCACAGCTTAGAACTGAATGGCAGTACAATATAAACCAGAAACTATCCAAACACTCCCACTTTAGGGACAGGAATTCTTCAGTTTTCAAAATGTTCGTTACACATCTTAAAAATTTAAAAAAGTTTTTCGGTTTTCAGAGGCTCGATCTGAACCATAGTTTAGGACTGAATGATAATGCAAGATAAAGCGTAAACCAAATATCCGCGTCCAGCCTGGGATAGGAAATTCAAAACAATTATAAGCACTCGATTTAAAAAACCGCTCATTTTTCAAATCTCTCTTGAAATTTTGAAGCTGGAATTTTATGGGCGAGATGGTCATATTGGATTTACAAAATATGGGCATGGCATGTCCACTATTGTACTATATCGTGTGTAAATAGTTGAGATTAGTTTTGGTGAATTAGTGGACCAAAATTACCCACGAAAGGGAAAATGTAAAATAAAAAGTGGAGTGTACCGCCCACTAATTCTTAAGACTAAACTAGAAATTTATATTACAAGTGTAAGGTATATGAACTTCGGCCCAAGCCGAAGGTTTTTACTTGTCTTAATTTAAAACCATATTCTACAACAAACCATATGCTACAACACAATAAACCGACACCTCTTAATTAAGCGATATTTCCTCGACACGGTTGATCGCCGAAGAAAGTATTGAACTCCAAGCAACACGACGAGGTCATATAAATACATATCAAAATTTCGAGAACAGTTTCAGCTACACAACTTTAAGATTTACCATAGTTTTAACATAAATATTAGTCTTCGTTTCTTATATTTATTATTACAAAAATATATTTAATCTGAATTTTTAGATATTGTTAGAAAATTATTGTCATTGATAGGAATCCAATAAATATTGATATATCCTGAAGAGTATATAAAAAATAGATATAAAAATCTAAAAATAGAAAAGAAATTCGGAATGAACTTTGCATAAATTTCTCTAACAAAGATTGCAATAATTTTTTTATTTATAGGCCGTAATTGCGTGGCTATATATCTGAGTAAAGGTAGACGTCTACATATCCAATTATCCATTTTGATTCAATTGAGACAATTTATGATATTTCAAAAAGCATTCTATGATCAATTATATTTTTACGAAAAAAGAATTGTTTCACCGATGATAGTTTTTTTTTAATTTTACACTTTTATAAAAAGTTTTGCATTGGGTTTAACATAATTAATTTTTGTTAATTTGCTTGTAAACTATGATATAACGATTTTTTGGAAATGTTTTTATTAGGTAGCTGCTTTCAATCTTGTTCAGGCCAAACTTTGAGATCGCTTTTCAACTAACTTTCCGATGAGGCTGTGCCTCGAAATTTTAACCATAGCTCAGCCATAGAATGGCATCCTTATCTATGCAATGCAATTGATGCAATTTGATGCTGTAAATTTGGTTTCTTTCCCAGTTCCAAAATCCTAAACTTTAACCGTAGCTCACAACTGGATGTCAATGCAGCATAATCTGTAAAATTAAAAGCCACGCCCACCTTGAAAAAAGAAAATGAGCCATTTCTAAAATCCAAAATTGATTTTAAACTCTGCGCGCTTCAGGCTCGAACCACAGGTGGTTCAGGTTTTGAAATACAGCATAGAAATGGATGTAATATAAACCAATACAGTATAAACAAGACACTAACCACACACACCCACTTTGACGATAGACATTTGGCGGATTTCGAAACGATTACTACATGCTTTAAAACTGCTTTTAAATGAGTTTGCCGGTGAGCAGAGGTTCGAGATTTTAACCATAGTACAAAGGTGGGTGACAATCCAAGGTAAAGCATAAACACCGGCGTCTAATCTGAGGTGGGAAATCCAAAAAATTATATACATTCCATTTTAAAAAATATGTTCAAACATTTACCACAAAACATTGAAAAAGTCCATAATAGTTTCTTAAATTTTGTGTATATTGTCGCTTCACTTTTCGGGGCGAGACCTTTAATAAACACTTATATAAATTTTCATAAATATGTATAATTTTAAAGAGGTCTTATATAACAAAAAATATTTATTGATAACTTGTTATATAAATAAAACTGTGTAAGTATACAACCGAATTTATGAATGCATATTAAGGAAGGATTATGTTTAACTAATTCGTTAAATGAAAGGCTGCAGCAATACATTTTTAACTATCCTCCGTTTAGCAAGTTACCAAAAACCAAGTCAAGGCTCTAGATGAGTAAGCTGCTAGTTAATTCTTTGAATGTCAATAAATTGTGCTATTTGACAATTTTGAAAATTTATTAGAATGGCTCAACAATATTGTGATTTTTTAGAATTAGAAATTACAATTCTCACAATTTAAATTAATTGTTCGTTGCCTTTACTAAATCGTTACTAAATTATCGATTCTCAAAGTTTGAAAAAATCAAAATTTCTCAACAATTTTTTTTCGACTACGATTTCAAAATGATATTGATAAAAGTTTTTTAAATAAGAAATTTTAAACAGTGTATAAATGAAATAATTTTTAGTCAAATAACACAAAAATTAACAAAGTTATAACATTTTTTTAAATACGGCTGATAATGTATAATCAAAGCTTGCTCGCTTTTTAAAATTTGTTTGGATTACAGACGAAATCTTAAGATCTTTATGCATTTTTAAATATAATGTCTCCCCCTTTATGCATTTTTAAATATAATGTCTTTTAAATCCGGCGATTTAATGAACACCATTGGTGATGTTGTCTGGTATACGCTCGTACGTACGCCGATATAATTCATCAACTTCTTTGAGGTAATAAGTACCCGGGAATAAGGCTTTTAGACTACCCGTAGGTTTATAAGGCGCTGTATGATTATTTTTTGCACGCACTTCTATCGTCTCGGAAAATTCCGCCGGTGCCACTTTTTGACGTGATTGCAATAAAGGTAATACGTAATCCAATTTTGACAGGAACGCATTAAGTTTGTCAATATTGTCTGTTACAACCATGGAATACATAGACGCAGCCAGTCCAGATCCATACGAAAAGACACCGATGCGTTTTCCGACCAAATCGGCGGCAGCAGAGCTAACCATCAAAGAAACCAAGCCGCAATACACTGATGGCGTGTACATGTTACCCACTTGATTAGAAATTAGCAATGATTTCTCTGTCTTTGATTCAAATACCTTAGCAAACTGCGTCATAAATGTCTTTTCAATGTCACGATCAAAATATGTGTTTTCCAGCTGAGCATCTTTGAAGCGTTCCAAACCGGGGAACTTAGCAGCACGTTCTTCATCATTTGCCAGCAGATAGTCGTTGAAGCAAACCCGTGCCAGCGATTTTTGTACCAATTTGCAGAACGGTGTATGGAAAAGCATTGCATCAAAGCTTTCTAATCCTGGCGTTCGTTCGGTATCAGGAAACTTTTTCTCAAATTTTTTGCGATAAAGCTGATAGCAGGTATCCAATGCTGAGAGATAGCACCGTATAGAAAGTTTGCCATCGACGATGGGATATTCGGAGCTCAAATTTGGTTTGTAAAAATCGTACGCGTGTTCCATGTGTGTCGCGCGTAGACCCCGCTCAAAGACAATCGGTGCATTTGGACCCACCAGCATAGCAATGGCGCCAGCACCTCCGGTGGGTCGTGCTGGACCCTTCTCGTATACCGCAATATCAGCGCATACTGCAAGAGCGTAGCGTCCATCCCAGCTGGATGATTCTATCCAGTTAATGGAATTGAAAAGGGCAGCAGTACCGCCATAGCAAGCATTTGTTGTATCGATCCCTTCAATATCTGTATTGCCACTCTCAGCAAACAGTTGCATTAGTACCGATTTAACAGATTTCGATTTATCAACAATGGTTTCCGTTCCGACTTCCATACGACCAATATCCGTCGCATTGATATTGTGACGTTCAAGGAGGCGAGCAACTACGGTCAGACATAGAGAATTAATATCCTCACGATCCGAGCAGAAACCCATTTTTGACTGTCCCAGACCCAAGGTATATTTGCCAGGAGAGACACCATAATACTGCTCGAGTTCAACTTGATCAACGTATTGCGAAGGGAACAGCACTTCCACAGCAATTATTCCAACATTTTCTGGCCGCATTTTCCACAGTACTTAGGAGTTAACTTTGCCTACTAGAATATGACGTTTTCGTTTAGAATTGTCGAGAAGCGTAAGGAAAGCCTGAAAGGAAATTATAGTCAAATTTAATGCCTTTTGTTTTTAATCAATATTTAAAACGAGTTAAAGCGTTAATATCTACAACACATTCGCGGACAAGCATTCCTTAATTTTGTTTCTCTTTTTTTAACGGAAACGAGTACAATGGAATGTTTGCGATTACAAAGGCGTCTTCAAATTTGCAAGTTCCAGGAAAACAGAAACAGAAATCGCGGTTGAAAAATTTAAAAAATCATTAAATAGCAACAACTTTACGCTGATCAAATTAAATAAACAGAAACGGTCAAGAATGAGTGAAAGACTGTAATTAAAAAATAGTGCCAAATACTTTAGACTTCGATGAGAAACTAATAGTTTAAAAAAAACATTCTCAATCATATGATCCAGAGAAGCAGAAATAGAGAGTTAGAGCAAAAGAGTTGGATATAAACAAACGAGATGGGTTGAAAATGATGTTTATTCTGAAGAGATCAAAGTGTTCGGTTATTGAAAGAAAATGCTTTTACATCTTGAAAAATTGTTTGTGCGCAAGTTGGTAACTTTACAGATTATTACGAAATAATGAAAATATATAAAAATCAATAATCAGATATTAGAATAAACCAAATGAATAAAAATTATCACCCACTACGAAATGTCGTTAAAGACTCTTTCTGCGTCGGTATACAGTGCAGAATTCGAAATTATACAACCGTGCATAATTTCATAATGATCGTAATTATTTCAACATTTTCACACTAATAGTACACAAGGTCGAGGAGAGTGAAATTCGTTATGCTATCATATTCAGAA
This sequence comes from Physocephala rufipes, assembly GCA_963966595.1. Classification (NCBI taxonomy): domain Eukaryota; kingdom Metazoa; phylum Arthropoda; class Insecta; order Diptera; family Conopidae; genus Physocephala; species Physocephala rufipes. The sequence goes on along the minus strand of OZ016505.1, from coordinate 13,516,802 downwards.
CATTTTAAATAATAAAAGAATTTTTAAAAAAATATAAAGACCGATACAAACTACAATACAATACTATACCGATACAAACTACAATACAAACTACAATAGTCGATACCGACTACAAATTTTAAACTACTAAATCCTTAAATTGTGTTGCACTAGATTTGATTTTGAATTTTTTTAATTTTTGTTTAGAAATTTTTTTAGCTGTGACGAGTCAAATTTGTCAAAATAATACTTTCTCTGTCTACGACTCTAATTTTACCGTTTTTAAATTTTTTTATTTAAATTTAAAAATCTGTTAAATTGATATACTTGTTTTTGATGTATTCCGTGATTTTTTCATACTTCAATGATCTCTAACGCGATTATGAGATGAATGCGAAGGAACACGTCGAGTTTTTAGGATTTCCAACGCACTTTGAGACCTTTATACTATTGATAAAATTTATCGTTTAACGCCATTCTTATTTCTTTTGTTCTTTATTACGTCTATATTATGTGCAAGAATTGTATTGTGTTATATTATTGTATAATATTATTGTATTATTACAATTAAGCTGTCATATATAACGATCGATAAGCAGAGTAAAGAACGTTCCTTAGACGGCAAAGTTCAAAAATAGCATTTCGTTTGTAATTCCATGGAGAAAAACACAATAAAGAAATCATCGCCATATCAAATTTGATCGTTTTTATATTTATCGATTTGTTATAATTTCCATGAAAGCTTATAATAACTCAGTTTATCAATATTTGATATAATGATGATTGTTTATAATTCTTTTATATTTTTCTTTTTTTCTTTTTTTGAGACCGTCGAGGACCTTTGAAACGCGAATCGTACCCACCGGTAATGACGATGCTCATAAAATATAAATGAACTGAACGTTTCCTTTATAATTGTGTTTTTTTAATATTTCATTCCAGGAGTGAATTTTTATAAATTTACTTTACGCCATTGATATGGACGTTGTTGTTATGGCATCGATGGTATCTGAATATTGAAGTAATATTTTATGGTTGAAATATAAAGAAGTTGTTAATGAAATTTCTAAAGTGGTTTTGTTTCATTTGAAATTTGTTCAATAGAAGTATTTGACAATATGCAAGAAATTACATCCTCTTGATGGTGTCGGGAACTACAGGAAAAACGACAGTAGAATTGACAATAGCTCCGATTATCGTATAACAATAATTAACTCGATTTTAGTATTTTTAATTTTTGACTTATTTTCTCAATTTCGAGCAGAAATATAAATAAAAGTATTACGGATTAATATTATGCGTATTATAATATTTTTACATAATTTATATATTTGTTTAATATTTAATACGATAAAATTCAATATTTCAAGTGACTTTTTTAGGAAAAAGTTGTAATTCATAATTATCTTGCAAGATTGTTCTCATTTTTAGAATGTTTTCGTTAGGTTGCGTAATGTTTTGTTTCCTTAAAATTTTGAAACTGATCTTAAACTAATTTTGCGACAAACTTGAGGCGTGAATTCTGTAAAAAAAGATAGAAAGAGACTCGAAATTCGAACTATAGGACAAGAAATTTGGGCCTTTCCAAAACGTCGGTACGAACTTTGAAATTGATTTTAAATTAACTTCTCCATAGCTTCCCATAAATTAGAGACTTGGATTTTAACCATGGTTCAGAAATACGGAGCAATGCAATAATAGGCAAACAACTCGCGGCTAGTTCAAAATGGAAAATTTGGAGAAAAGCCAACTTCGAGAAAAACCTAAAAATATTCATCGTGTTCTCTACAAAATTGGAAATAGCGATTAAACTCACTTTCTGATGAGCCAAAGAAATGTTAGCATAGCTCAGATCTGAAGGACAATACAGTAATAAGCATCAACCAACTACGCCCACTTTGATGGAGGAAATTTGGTTACTTTCTCTTATTTTCTACAAATTTTGAAATCGATTTTGAACTACCTTCCCGCTGAGCTAGTACTTCGAAGTTTGAACCACAGCTTAGAACTGAATGGCAGTACAATATAAACCAGAAACTATCCAAACACTCCCACTTTAGGGACAGGAATTCTTCAGTTTTCAAAATGTTCGTTACACATCTTAAAAATTTAAAAAAGTTTTTCGGTTTTCAGAGGCTCGATCTGAACCATAGTTCAGGACTGAATGATAATGCAAGATAAAGCGTAAACCAAATATCCGCGTCCAGTCTGGGATAAGAAATTCAAAAGAATTATAAGCACTCGATTTAAAAAACCGCTCATTTTTCAAATCTCTCTTGAAATTTTGAAGCTGGAATTTTATGGGCGAGATGGTCATATTGGATTTACAAAATATGGGCATGGCATGTCCACTATTGTACTATATCGTGTGTAAATAGTTGAGATTAGTTTTGGTGAAGATGAATTAGTGGATCAAAATTACCCACGAAAGGGAAAATGTAAAACAAAAAGTGGAGTTTTCCGCCCACTAATTCTTAGGACTAAACTAGAAATTTATATTACGGGTGTAAGGTATATGAACTTTGGCCCAAGCCGAAGGTTTTTACTTGTCTTAATTTAAAACCATATTCTACAACAAACCATATGCTACAACACAATAAACCGACACCTCTTAATTAAGCGATATTTCCTCGACACGGTTGATCGCCGAAGAAAGTATTGTACTCCAAGCAACACGACGAGGTCATATAAATGCATATCAAAATTCCGAGAACAGTTTCAGCTACACAACTTTAAAATTTACCATAGTTTTAACATAAATATTAGTCTTCGTTTCTTATATTTATTATTATAAAAATATATTTAATCTGAATTTTTAGATATTGTTAGAAAATTATTGTCTTTGATAGGAATCCAATAAATATTGATTATATCCTGAAGAGTATATAAAAAATAGATATAAAAATCTAAAAATAGAAAAGAAATTCGGAATGAACTCTGCATAAATTTCTCTAACAAAGATTGCAATAATTTTTTTATTTATAGGCCGTAATTGCGTGGCTATATATCTGAGTAAAGGTAGACGTCTACATATCCAATTATCCATTTTGATTCAATTGAGACAATTTATGATATTTCAAAAAGCATTCTATGATCAATTATATTTTTACGAAAAAAGAATTGTTTCACCGATGATAGTTTTTTTTTAATTTTACACTTTTATAAAAAGTTTTGTATTGGGTTTACCAAAATTAATTTTTATTAATTTGCTTGTAAACTATGATATAACGATTTTTTGGAAATGTTTTTATTAGGTAGCTGCTTTCATTCTTGTTCAGGCCAAACTTTGAGATCGCTTTTCAACTAACTTTCCGATGAGGCTGTGCCTCGAAATTTTAACCATAGCTCAGCCATAGAATGGCATCCTTATCTATGCAATGCAATCGATGCAATTTGATGCTGTAAATTTGGTTTCTTTCCCAGTTCCAAAATCCTAAACTTTAACCGTAGCTCACAACTGGATGTCAATGCAGCATAATCTGTAAAATTAAAAGCCACGCCCACCTTGAAAAAAGAAAATGAGCCATTTCTAAAATCCAAAATTGATTTTAAACTCTGCGCGCTTCAGGCTCGAACCACAGGTGGTTCAGGTTTTGAAATACAGCATAGAAATGGATGTAATATAAACCAATACAGTATAAACAAGACACTAACCACACACACCCACTTTGACGATAGACATTTGGCGGATTTCGAAACGATTACTACATGCTTTAAAACTGCTTTTAAATGAGTTTGCCGGTGAGCAGAGGTTCGAGATTTTAACCATAGTACAAAGGTGGGTGACAATCCAAGGTAAAGCATAAACACCGGCGTCTAATCTGAGGTGGGAAATCCAAAAAATTATATACATTCCATTTTAAAAAATATGTTCAAACATTTACCACAAAACATTGAAAAAGTCCATAATAGTTTCTTAAATTTTGTGTATATTGTCGCTTCACTTTTCGGGGCGAGACCTTTAATAAACACTTATATAAATTTTCATAAATATGTATAATTTTAAAGAGGTCTTATATAACAAAAAATATTTATTGATAACTTGTTATATAAATAAAACTGTGTAAGTATACAACCGAATTTATGAATGCATATTAAGGAAGGATTATGTTTAACTAATTCGTTAAGTGAAAGGCTGCAGCAATACATTTTTAACTATCGCCGTTTAGCAAGTTACCGAAAACCAAGTCAAGGCTCTAGATGAGTAAGCTGCTAGTTAATTCTTTGAATGTCAATAAATTGTGCTATTTGACAATTTTGAAAATTTATTAGAATGGCTCAACAATATTGTGATTTTTTAGAATTAGAAATTACAATTCTCACAATTTAAATTAATTGTTCGCTGCCTTTACTAAATCATTACTAAATTATCGATTCTAAAAGTTTGAAAAAATCAAAATTTCTCAACAATTTTTTTTCGACTACGATTCCAAAATGATATTGATAAAAGTTTTTTAAATAAGAAATTTTAAACAGTGTATAAATGAAATAATTTTTAGTCAAATAACGCAAGAATTAACAAAGTTATAACATTTTTTTAAATACGGCTGATAATGTATAATCAAAGCTTGCTCGCTTTTTAAAATTTGTTTGGATTACAGACGAAATCTTAAGATCTTTATGCATTTTTAAATATAATGTCTCCCCAGTCATTTTATTATAACAAAAAAGGCGATATAATCAATATGCATTGTAAGTGACTGTTTAAAAAACCGCTACCGATGAATTCTATATAATAGTTTTTTCACACTAAACCTGTACTAAAAGATTATAAACTACTTATTTTCAAATAACTGGAATCCTGATGAGAAGTCTAGTATGATTTGTCATACTTTGTTCCTGCCGTTTACATAAAAAGTTTCACGTTTAAGTATAAATCTTTAGTTTGTGTCGATTTTTTAAATCCGGCGATTTAATGAACACCATTGGTGATGTTGTCTGGTATACGCTCGTACGTACGCCGATATAATTCATCAACTTCTTTGAGGTAATAAGTACCCGGGAATAAGGCTTTTAGACTACCCGTAGGTTTATAAGGCGCTGTATGATTATTTTTTGCACGCACTTCTATCGTCTCGGAAAATTCCGCCGGTGCCACTTTTTGACGTGATTGCAATAAAGGTAATACGTAATCCAATTTTGACAGGAACGCATTAAGTTTGTCAATATTGTCTGTTACAACCATGGAATACATAGACGCAGCCAGTCCAGATCCATACGAAAAGACACCGATGCGTTTTCCGACCAAATCGGCGGCAGCAGAGCTAACCATCAAAGAAACCAAGCCGCAATACACTGATGGCGTGTACATGTTACCCACTTGATTAGAAATTAGCAATGATTTCTCTGTCTTTGATTCAAATACCTTAGCAAACTGCGTCATAAATGTCTTTTCAATGTCACGATCAAAATATGTGTTTTCCAGCTGAGCATCTTTGAAGCGTTCCAAACCGGGGAACTTAGCAGCACGTTCTTCATCATTTGCCAGCAGATAGTCGTTGAAGCAAACCCGTGCCAGCGATTTTTGTACCAATTTGCAGAACGGTGTATGGAAAAGCATTGCATCAAAGCTTTCTAATCCTGGCGTTCGTTCGGTATCAGGAAACTTTTTCTCAAATTTTTTGCGATAAAGCTGATAGCAGGTATCCAATGCTGAGAGATAGCACCGTATAGAAAGTTTGCCATCGACGATGGGATATTCGGAGCTCAAATTTGGTTTGTAAAAATCGTACGCGTGTTCCATGTGTGTCGCGCGTAGACCCCGCTCAAAGACAATCGGTGCATTTGGACCCACCAGCATAGCAATGGCGCCAGCACCTCCGGTGGGTCGTGCTGGACCCTTCTCGTATACCGCAATATCAGCGCATACTGCAAGAGCGTAGCGTCCATCCCAGCTGGATGATTCTATCCAGTTAATGGAATTGAAAAGGGCAGCAGTACCGCCATAGCAAGCATTTGTTGTATCGATCCCTTCAATATCTGTATTGCCACTCTCAGCAAACAGTTGCATTAGTACCGATTTAACAGATTTCGATTTATCAACAATGGTTTCCGTTCCGACTTCCATACGACCAATATCCGTCGCATTGATATTGTGACGTTCAAGGAGGCGAGCAACTACGGTCAGACATAGAGAATTAATATCCTCACGATCCGAGCAGAAGCCCATTTTTGACTGTCCCAGACCCAAGGTATATTTGCCAGGAGAGACACCATAATACTGCTCGAGTTCAACTTGATCAACGTATTGCGAAGGAAACAGCACTTCCACAGCAATTATTCCAACATTTTCTGGCCACATTTTTACAGTACTTAGGAGTTAACTTTGCCTACTAGAATATGACGTTTTCGTTTAGAATTGTTGAGAAGCGTAAGGAAAGCCTGAAAGGAAATTATAGTCAAATTTAATGCCTTTTGTTTTTAATCAATATTTAAAATGAATTAAAGCGTTAATATCCACAACACATTCGCGGACAAGCATTCCTTAATTTTGTTTCTCTTTTTTTAACGGAAACGAGTACAATGGAATATTTGCGTTTACAAAGGCGTCTTCAAATTTGCAAGTTCCAGGAAAACAGAAACAGAAATCGCGGTTGGAAAATTTAATTGAATAACAACAATTTTACGCTGATCAAATTAAATAAACAGAAACGATCGACAATGAGTGAAAGACTGTAATTAAAAAATTAGTGCCAAATACTTTAGACTTCGATGAGAAACTAATAGTTTCAAAAAACTTTCTCCTCGCTCATTCAGCTCACTCAACAGCAAATATCACTGAATGAATTGTGCCAGTACGACTTGATGAATAAATGAATGAGAGGCAGAAGAGGAAAGTTCGTGGTTACTGAGAAAGCATCTGAAAAAAAGCGAAAAATGTTGAGAGGGAGATGAAAGGTCAAGTTGCAGGAACCCGTTTAGTTATAAGAGACGAAGTGGTCGATTAATCTGATACGAAAACTTTTGATCACGTGTAGCTCGGTCAAAGATCGTTCAAAATCGGCATATGATCCAGAGAAGCAGAAATAGAGTTAGAGCAAAAGAGTTGGAAATAAACAAACGAGATGGGGTGAAAATTAACTTTATTCTGAAGAGATCAAAGTCTTCGTTTATTGCAAGAAAATTTTACATCTTAAAAAATTGTTTGTGCTCAAATTGGTAATTTTGCTTTAATTCAGATTATTACGAAATAATAAAAATGTGTAATAATCAATCATCAGAAATTAGAATAAACTGATTCAATAAAAATTATCACCCACTACGAAATATCATTAAAGACTATGCATCGGTGCATAATTCGAAGTTATATAATTGTAAATGATTTCATAATGATCGTAATTATTGCAACATTTTCACACTAATAGTAAACATGATCGAAGAGAGTGAAATTCGTTATGCTATCATACTCAGAAAATTTTAAATAATAAAATAATTTTTTTAAAAATATAAAGACCGATAATTGCAAACTACAAATTTTAAACTATCAAATCCTTAAACTGTGTTGCACTAGATTTTTTTAATTTTTGTTTAGAAATTTTTTTAGCTATTACGATTCAAGTTTGTCAAAATAATACTTTCTCTGTCTACGACTCTAATTTTACCGTTTTTAATTTTTTTTATTTAAATTTAAAAATCTTTTAAATTGATATATTTGTTTTCGGTGTATTCCGCGAATTTTCTCTTACTTCAATGATCTCTAACGCGATTATGCGATGAATGCGAAGGAACACGTCGAGTTTTTAGGATTTTCAACGCACTTTGAGATCTTTATACTATTGATAAAATTTATCGTTTAACGCCATTCTTATTTCATTTGTTCTTTATTACGTCAATATTATGTGCTAGAATTGTATTGTGTTATATTATTGTATAACATTATTGTATTATTATAATTTTCACATATAACGATCGATAAGCAGAGTAAGGAACGTTCGTTAGAAGGCAAAGTTCAAAACGGTTAATATAATAATTGTTTTAAAAGCAAAATACAGTAAAATATCATTTCGTTTGTAATTCCTTAGAGAAAAACCCAATAAAGAAATCATCGTTATATCGAATTTGATCGTTTTTATATTTATCGATTTGTTATAATTTCTATAAGAGCATATAATTACTCAGTTTATCAATATATGATATAATGATGATTGTTGATAATTCCCAAAAGATTACGCGAATTCGAATTAAGAAATTGAGCAATTTTTAGAAAGTAACATTTCATTAAAATAAGACATATATATGTTACAAGAGAACATTTCATGTTCCCCCATTTATCATGTAAATTTTTCCACGAACATGTTCGAAGGTAAATTCACATTTACGAAAAGGTTTACGAATATTTGGAAATAGTAAAGAGAATGCACAGTTAGCGCTATTCTAAAACAGAGGAGAATGCTTACTACTAAAGATTTTGTTTGAGATGAATTGCTAATTGAACCGCGGTGCTTACGGGAAAACTTTACTTTTACATTTCTGAGAGTCCCAGATATATTTAATTAGTAATTATTCCGAATTATCAAGCGTTTTCCCATTTTTTAAATAATTTTGTTAGTATCAATAAAACTATTTGGTGCATTTTTCAAATTATAAATAGCGATTGCAAATGTTACCGATTTGCTTTTTCCTTTAATTCTTCTTGGTTGATTGAAGTAATAAAGGTGCTTTTGTTGTTTCACCAGCTTTTTAATTCAAAATCAGAACGGATCGGAATTGTTGAATTTTGGAAACAAGTTATGCATTCTTTTAAAACTCGAAACAGCACAAGTTTAACTTTCCAAGATCTCATCAATGATATATTCATGTTTTTTTTTGTAGAAAAATACAAAAAATAAGAAAAGCTGAATTTATAAACGTCACCTACGTCGAATTTCAACAATCGTGCGTTTTTCAAAGCAATCGAAACAAATTCAACAATAACCCCGATTACTTAAGCTACTTAGCTGATACTGAGTACCACCCATTCATTATTCGTGAGGGAACATATAGTGATATGGCGAGTGCCGAGGTATGTGAATACAATATAGAATAAACAAGTAAGGGTTTGCTATCTTTGGCCTGGCCGAAGCTTAAATACCCTCTACACCCACAGGATTTATCCGTATTCCTAGTAGAGACGCGAATCACGCCCGCTTTTTGCAAAATAATTTAGTATTCGTGGTTCAGTTCCAGGATAATATTTTGTCTTCAATTGCGCTCAAAAAACGTCGAAACTGAGCTGCGTATGCGCATATATTCATATAAGCTATAAAAAATAGGCGCGGTTTTTATCAGATTTTGCCCATTTTCGAAACCAACTGCTTACAATAAGAAAATATTTGTGCCAAATTTCATGACCATATCCCTTTTCGTTCTCTCGTAATCGTGATCTCAACAGACAGACAGACAGATGGACATAGCTAAATCGATGATTGTCCTGAGCCAGAATATATACACTTCTCCGTACCTATCATATCCCCTTTAATCAGTTACAAACGGAGGAACAAACTTTATATACTCTAACCCCTTCGGTTGCAGGATATAAAAACGTATTCATAAAAAACTTAAGTGACTTTAAATTACTGTTAACAGCTGACTAATTGTTCAATTTTGAAAAATATTTGGAATTGTTTAGGGTTTATATAGAAAAATGAAATAATTAGAAAAATGAAAAATAAAATAATTAGAAAAATAAGTTGCACTTTGTGCAATGATACTAAATGTAAATGACACTGGCCATATAGTTCTGAAAAGGATTAATCTCTGAACTAAATGAAAACCTGATCATACTACAATAAACACAAAGTGCTCATCGCTATCTCTTATTCTTCTTATTATGTGTATTTATTTGGCCGACTTTTATAAACACGCAATATTTGTTTTCAAGCTTAAGAGATAACATCCAGTCTTATTTTATCAAAATATCTGAATATCTAATTTCTGAATATGCTGTTTTTATAATTTTTTTCTGAGAAATATAAATGAAATATTTAATAAAAGTATTTTATAAAATGTATAAAGCTTTAAAGAAAAAATGTTGGCGTTAAATCAGTGGGCAGAACACAGCATTTCATCCCCCATTAGCAGTTCAATTACAAATGTAATAAGTAGGCTAACTTCGGCCTGGCCTTTTAATATTGCATTCGCTTTTTTTGTTTAAGTTAGATCTACTAACTCACTTTCAACAAACTCTTACCAAATAAGTCCTCACATGGCATAGTATAATGATAGTAATAGTGAACATATCACACTAATTGCTTGGGGATTTCTATTGCCCAACCTACCATATCGGCCATAAAATTTCAGCATCAATCTTTCAATGTAATGAAAAACGGATCTTTGCAATTTCATTCATAAAAAGTAGGCGCGGTACTGAGCTGATTTCACCGATTTTTAATACCAAGCAAATTATAATAACAGAATATTCGCAACACATTTATTTAGAAGTGTGCTTCTGGTAGGCGGACACTCCTATTTTCGGCAAAAGAATTTCACATTCGTGAGCGAATTCGAGGATATAATTTTGTACTCGAATTCCGTCCACAAACGTTCTTTCCTCATTATCCTGTGTTCGTGATTTCTCTAAACAGATGGACGAAAAGGGCTAAATTGGCTCAGATAATGCCGACCTAGAATACATATACTTTTCCATCCTCCAATCCATACTTCCAATCTAAAAGACGAGAGAGTAAAAATTGTTAATTTTTTTAACAATTTTTACTCTCTCGTCTATTTTGATTGGTGCTGTTTTATTGCATTCAAACGACAACAAACTTGTCAAATACTTCTTTTTGAAAAAAATATTGAGCTAAAAAATGCGAATAAGCGATTAGGAAAATTTTCGTTTAATGTTAAATTTTGCAAAAAATTTTGAGAATCAATTTTTGAGATTTTTAATGTTGCTTTGTTCAACATTCTACTACATGATACTTTATGAAAATTCTGTTTTTTTCTACTAAACGTCAATACAATTTTATTTAACCACACTAGAAATCTGTTTTGATTGATGATAGGCCTCGCCGAAGGCAATTTTATTTGAATGGGCTACGGCAATACCATCCTCTCATAAATCACGATTTTGAGAGTTGACAGATTTGCACGGGAAAATAGTACAATGCATTAAAGGGCTATTCAAATTATTGCAATGTAATAGCGGCCTTCTCGAATGTGGCAGGAGCGATCATTGTGGCGGGAGACTCATGTTTATGGTTCATAAAATCGAATATGATGAAACTACACAACCTAGCAGTGAGCGAATGAAGCTGTCAAACACATAGACTACCCACAATTAATTCGCAGACTATAGCGATAAGTTGTCAGAATGTATGTATAACTTTCATAGTATGTGCACATCGAAAGGCTGTGTGCTGCTAACGTCAAGCAGTACTTCACTATTAAACACATAAACAATCAAAAAACTACAGCTAGTAATGTTATAAACACAACTTCGCGACAGTTTGAATATCCTCACCGAGACTTGTCAAAATTACATAGTCTTACAGGAATTGAGAAAAAACAAAACTGTCGCGCAGCTGACGCGTACGACGGCAGTAGTAGAAAATTTTCTACTTCTGTTGTCGCCCGTCTTGTTCTTCTTTTCTCCGTTTGTTTACTTAAAATGACATTAACAATTAATAAAATTGTATTGAAATTACAGACATGTTCTCTGCTAAATTCAGCGCCAGCAGTTTTGATTTGTCGACGCGACAACTGTCGCGAGGTTGTGTTTATAGCATAACGAGTAGCGAAATAACAAATTTTCAATCTATTGGTCGGCAACAGTAGAAAAGAGCAGCGGCCAGCTGTTAATTTAAAAGCTAGTTAAAAGCTCTCATGGCAATTGAGAAAAATAAAATATCGGTGCTGCCTCTGCCAGTGATTGAAAAAACTGTGACATTTTCTATTTTGTTCACATCGATCGTCTTGTTCTCTTCTCTGAGATTTGAAATCAGACATATGGCGTTACACAAAAAACTTAATTTCTCGCTCTCTGCATAAGCTTTATCGACAGCCGAATTTTGACATATCGTCGCAGCCGCAATCGCAAGATTTTCTTTCTAGCATAATACTTCAATTAAGAACTTGCATTAATAAAATCTCATCTCAGTCCTGATGTTGTTGTCGAGTAATTTGAGGGAAAACAAAACAATTGTTTTCTATCAAATAACCCATATTAAAAATCTAAAAATCACAAAAACAAAAGCAACAATTCTGCTGATGATTAGGTTCAAAGTTGATTTGCCGGAGAAGATAACGTATGAGTAACATGAATCACTACAAGCAATAAGAATCCAATACGTTTTCAAGACAAAACTCAATCAAATCAAATCAGAAGACATTACTCCTGCTCTTCATTATTGCAGTAGTGTTTTTATATTTTCACAGTTTAGCTATATTAATACACAAAACTATATCCAATTCATTACATCAGTAGCGTTCTTAATTATTGCCACTAAGAATGACAGATAGCGTTTAGTACTTTGGTTTTTTGTTCACTAATTCATTAGATTTTATTTTACTACGTTTACCTTAGCTTAAGCCGCTTTTCATTTAGAATTTTTAGTCAAAATTGGACCATACAACTATTAATTTTGATAATGTAAAAATAAAACTGCCTTCCGGTCAGCAACCGCTTCCGAGAAGGCCTGATGTAACTACAACAACTAAGCTGAGAGCTGTCAAAAATGTTAGCATGCCGTTGTCCAGTTGTGCTGTCAATGGAACATGCTCTTGAATTTCATGAAAAGAGATTGACATTGAGCTTATTATTCACAATATAGTGGTGAATGTGAAATTTTCCCTCAGTTGACGCTCACGTGCTTACGATATTTTAAAATATAAAATATTAAAATAATAATAAGGTTTCATCTAGAAAATATTTTATATAAAAAACAAATGTACTGAAAATTTTGTGTATGTGAATATCCTAACTGCCTAATTGTCAAAACCTCTACAGTATTTGTTTCAATCCGTAGCAGAATAAAAGTCGAAATTATGTATCTTTTATCGCAAAATTATTCTAGTTTTCTGAACTCAAGCTTATCAATAACCGCAAAATGTGTAATGTTATAGATTTTACAAGCCTTTATACAATTTCAAATGCCCGAGGAAGACCTTTGGGCGCCCTTTGTGAATAATATATCTTCTGTTCACAACTTGATTTTTTTGAAGTTAAAGAAAATAAGTTATCTTTCCATTTCCCAATTATAAACCAATCAGTCTTTCATATTGCGACAGTTATCAAATATCTGTAACTTTCTTTGGAACACAGAATTACAGTTCTAATAGATCACGTATGGCTATGATCTGTTATAAACGCTCAGCAGAAATTGTAGAAGAAAAACAGTAATGACAGAACAAGCTCCAATATTTACCCATTACTAAACAGTTTATACAGCTTTTTTTAATTTATTAATAACGTTGCATATATTCTCTCCTATTTGCACGCATATTTATTAAGAATATAGCTATTTGATTTCCAATCCTGATGTATTCACAATGTTCATTCACGGTGGGGCTTTCTTGTGTTTCCAACAGTATTATTCACGGTTGATGGACTTGTTAAATTTTGGAATCTATGTAAGAAGTGTACGTGGTTTTTCAAAGACTCGAATCTTATTGTCTTTCCATTCGCCCTTCATCCGTTTGGCGACTTCCAGAACTTTATTGTAACAGGTGAAAAATCGTAAAAATTTTACATTTCCGGTTCATGCTGCAACGTGTAGAAAGAGAAATAATTGTGTTTAAATAGTTTTACTGTTATTTTACATATAATCTATAAAAAGTTTACAAATATATATTTAATTCGCATCCATATATACATAAAATGTATAAAATTTGGTTATTATTACGTTTCATCCCCTTCAACGCATTTAATTGTTGTATTATTGCAAAGTCCACTCTCTAAAAGTAAAGATAAGGGTTAATAATCTAATAAATTTAATACAAGCATTTTTTAATTTTAAACCAAAATTTTAATTCGCTTCGACTCAACACTTCAATACCTTTATTTGAAAAAATTGGAACACAGATCACAATGATGCAATCAAGTTGACTGGGAATCATCATCTGCCAAGACTACAAAAATTTTACAACCAAAGCTTGAACAGGATGTACCGTCATGCGCTGTAAACTTATAACATAAATCACAACGGTGTAATCAAATGTAATAGCAATCAACAAATGACAAGACTTTACGAGGATTTTACACTTAATATTTGAATGAAGCGACCGTTATTTTCCATGAATTTGGGGCAGTAAAATTGGCGGGAATTGCGTATGTTCACACCACAAATGTAAATTCTGCTGTGCCACCTACCCGATCATATCATAAAATAATAGAAAGGGTAAAATCGGTTTGGTTTAGATATATCCCTTAATTGTTTTAGGTGAGAAAAACAGCTTTTCTAGGATAACTAATTGGGATTTACAAAAATATATAGTTTGATCCTAATAATGGAGTTCTTCTGTAAGGCGGTCTTCTATGTAATCATGATTCTGCTAGGCGGACAATGCACATTTTTTGCTAAGTAATTTAATATTCGTAAGATAAAATTCGTAGGATAAAAATTTGTCATTCAATTCCATCTAAAAACGTTGAAGGTGAACTACACATGGAGATATATTCATATTAGGTACCAGAAGCGGGCGTGGTTTTTATTTCCTACACAGCGCACATTTCATGAGGAAACTCTTCACCTCCTGTAATAGTGATTTCTGTGGATAGATACACAGTTAGGCAGATAGACAGACGGGCGGACATGGTTAAATCGATTCGGGGTATGATTTTGAGTCAGAATATATATATATATATATATATATATATATATATATATATATATATATATATATATATATATATATATATATATATATATATATATATATATATATATATATATATATATATATATATATATATATATATATATATATATATATATATATATATATATATATATATATATATATATATATATATATATATATATATATATATATATATATATATATATATATATATATATATATATATATATATATATATATATATATATATATATATATATATATATATATATATATATATATATATATATATATATATATATATATATATATATATATATATATATATATATATATATATATATATATATATATATATATATATATATATATATATATATATATATATATATATATATATATATATATATATATATATATATATATATATATATATATATATATATATATATATATATATATATATATATATATATATATATATATATATATATATATATATATATATATATATATATATATATATATATATATATATATATATATATATATATATATATATATATATATATATATATATATATATATATATATATATATATATATATATATATATATATATATATATATATATATATATATATATATATATATATATATATATATATATATATATATATATATATATATATATATATATATATATATATATATATATATATATATATATATATATATATATATATATATATATATATATATATATATATATATATATATATATATATATATATATATATATATATATATATATATATATATATATATATATATATATATATATATATATATATATATATATATATATATATATATATATATATATATATATATATATATATATATATATATATATATATATATATATATATATATATATATATATATATATATATATATATATATATATATATATATATATATATATATATATATATATATATATATATATATATATATATATATATATATATATATATATATATATATATATATATATATATATATATATATATATATATATATATATATATATATATATATATATATATATATATATATATATATATATATATATATATATATATATATATATATATATATATATATATATATATATATATATATATATATATATATATATATATATATATATATATATATATATATATATATATATATATATATATATATATATATATATATATATATATATATATATATATATATATATATATATATATATATATATATATATATATATATATATATATATATATATATATATATATATATATATATATATATATATATATATATATATATATATATATATATATATATATATATATATATATATATATATATATATATATATATATATATATATATATATATATATATATATATATATATATATATATATATATATATATATATATATATATATATATATATATATATATATATATATATATATATATATATATATATATATATATATATATATATATATATATATATATATATATATATATATATATATATATATATATATATATATATATATATATATATATATATATATATATATATATATATATATATATATATATATATATATATATATATATATATATATATATATATATATATATATATATATATATATATATATATATATATATATATATATATATATATATATATATATATATATATATATATATATATATATATATATATATATATATATATATATATATATATATATATATATATATATATATATATATATATATATATATATATATATATATATATATATATATATATAAAGAGACCGCGATAGCGAACAAAAACATTAACTAGGTACTAATTTACCCTTCTCTTCTAAGACTTTATCTGGAATGAGGGAGCAAAACCCAAGCGTTGTTACGCAACAGCAGGCGTACGACGGATCGAGGGCTGTTTGAAAGTCAATTTTGAAATTAATTGACCGTTGTTGTTTTTATGGATACGGAATGAAATAATTGATTTTTTATTACTTGGTAATGTTGTGCTTTTTTTATATATATTTTATGCATTCGTAACGTTAACGAGCGATCGGATATAAATGATTAATAAAATTAATAAAAATTGATTAATAGGTGATAAACGAGAAAAGAATGCATTGAGAAATTAATAAACTTTAAAAAGTTATCTAAACGGCCATCAATTTCAATTTTTTCCTACTAAATGTTTGCGCACGGCGTTGTTTGGTTGGTTGGTTGGACATTTGGGTGACATTGATTCGGAAATAATTGTGAGATTGATATTTTTTTGAGAAATTTGAGAAATTTGTTCGTTACGAGAGAAAAATTCTCACAATCTGAATTTTTTAAATAATCTTTATTTATGTTAAGTTCAAAAGGAATGCTCGTTATTAGCCATATTAATATATTTTCCCCTAAAATGCTTTCCAACTTTGAAGGACTTGTCGGTAAGGTTTTAAATTCACAGATGGCAGCTTTCGTTTAAAATTAATGATATTTTGTTTTTCCTCTCTTTTTCGATCTGCCTCTATTTGTTGACTTTATTTTAATTTTTAATTCTGATTGTTTTCTGTAAATCTTTAGTTGTTCCAAAAAACAAATTCTGCGGTTCGTCTTATTTATGATAATCTCATTTTTATGGATGACTCTACGACTTTAAGTGAAAGGATTGGTGTATATATACTTGTGCGTGCGTGTGAATGCATACCACATCGATACAAGCAAAAAGTATTTTTTTAAAAAAATTAAAGAAAACTTTAGTGAAAATTTGAAAAAAGTTTATGAAACTTGTATGAACAATTTATGATTTCAAACATACTTGGATATATCTTTAAATGTACTAAAAATGAGGAAAATTTCATAAACTATTTTTAGCTCGTAACAAAGTGCAAAGATAATAACGAAAACCTTTAAAAGTTTACAAATATAGTTGCGGTGGAAACAAAATGATATTTTGCACTCGTACGATTTGTAAATTAGGCCAATTACTAATACAATGACAGTTACGGGATGAGGATTGCTATAAAGTAAAAGATGCAGTAGACGAAACGAAACTCATTCCGAAAATCAATGTACAGAAAAATGAAAGCAGGACGGGTATAATAGATGCGAAGGAAAAAGGATAGTTTACAAGAAGTAAAAGGTTTCGATTTCTTTTAAATGAATGAAATGCAACGACATAGACATTCCATACGCAAAGACGGTACTCATGGTGAAGTACGTTGAAGTAATTGAAGTAAAATTTGGAACAATAATTCAAAAAAAGGAAGAAGGGAAGTACAGAAGACAAACTGATGTCGAGAGAAATTGTATGAGCGAAAATAAAAATTTGATTATTAATAAATACCTTTTCATTTGTCATGGCGTAAGGACGTGACTAAAGTAATGAAGAAGAAGAAGAAGGAAATCAAGCACGAAGATAGGGGGTAAGGTCTGATGGTGTGAAACACGTTTCAACAAACAACATGCTTCAAAATTGTGCTCACTTACACAAATCCACGATTTTCTCGTTGAAAACTTAGAAATTGTTTCCACTAAAAAATCGATAGATCCAGTCCACAAACTCCACGAACATCTAGTTCACTCTATTGGATTAATAAGCAGAAGTAGAGAAAAATGCTATTTGTTTTGGAGGTTGATAGAAATGGATGGAAACATCACTCTTAATTCGGGAATTTGAATTTATTATTTATTGCTTTTATAAATTAACCTGTTGGTCGGTTAAGAATTCAAGATATTGTTTCAGTTAATTTGTTAGAAAAATTCTAAGTGAAATTTTATAAAATAAACATCCTTATTGTAGTATTTCGGCTTTGTATAATAATAGGTTTTTATCAAAATTAAAGATGTAAATTATGTGTTTTCCGAAACGGATATATTCGATGGGCCGTAATATGTATATTATGTATCATATGCAATTAAGTTCATTGCACATCAATGAAAAGTGCAGTTTTTATAGAAAAATTTGTTTTGTCTTATAAAAATTTTAACATTTTTAAAATCAGAAAATTAAGCCACAAACTTTCATCATCATTCTTGGAGGTGTTCATGAAATGCTTAAGTTAGGCACGCTTAAATAATAATTTTAATTTGCTTATTTTTTATACAATCACAATATTCTAATTATAGATTTTTTCAATATTTAATTGAATGATTATTAGTAATAAAAAGAGATAGTTAAGAAATAATGGACTAATAATTTTAAATTGTTATTCCTTTTTTGAAGGAATAAGTGTAATAACATCAGGATCTTTTTTAGGTTCACCTTATTCTCGTGATAAAAACTTCGTTCTTCTAAAAGAATCTTCATTTAATTCAATTGGCGATAATAAAATAGTTTACTATTTAAAATTATATTCCTAGGGGAAGTCTATAATTCTTCTTAAGTATAAATCTTTTGAGTCATATTAAATAAATAACATAATAATAAATGGCCAATATTCGAGAACAATTTTAATATTATTCTTATTATTTTCTGTTTTATTTATTTTTATCATTACAGTTTTAAAAAAGCTCATTTATTTTTTAAAATTCTTATTTATTTTTTTTTAATTTTTATTCTATTCTAAATTTTTTTAAAAAATTACATTAAAAATTTAATTGTCTTTATGTAAATGTTAAAGTTTTCATTAAAATATTCACGACTATAAAATTTAAAATAAACAAATGATACCTCTCCGGTGATGATTAGGATGCTGTCGATCATGATGATGATGATGAGTCTTATGTATGTCATGCTCTTGATTCATAGAACACTTTTTCAGATGGACAAAGTTTTTGTGCTTTTCCTTTTGAACTAAATTTTGCAATCTTCGGATAGCATTTCATTGCAACGAGTTCCTTGCTAAGGGATAGAATTGTTGTGCTAATAATATTCAATTCCTCCAAGTACTTCGGGTTGTACCGAATCAAAAAAGTAGACGACAAAAATACGAGTAGGTGTCGTATGAAGTGATTATGACTATGATCGCGGCCACCAGAGAGTGTTCTTTCTTTATCCACGTATCCACATTTGATTACCGTAGATATGTGTTGTTGGTGTTGGTGTGGGGTTGCTTGAAATTATTATTAGTCAAACGTTAAACATTACAAAGCCATGACATGTATCCTGCCTGTTTGCTGGCCTCCCTTTTGCGTAATAAAAATGGCCAAGCTTATTCAAGTGCACACAAACAACAGTTGCAACCACAACAAATAGTTACACACATTCATTGCATTCCACCAATACTGCTACTGCTACGATTGCTAGAACACTGAAAGCTATCTTTCGTACTAAATAATGTATAGCTGTCTTCATCGGCTGACGCATTATCCAGCAGGTCGCATAAAGCTATGATATAGGTTTGAGCCATTTGCAACGTCTCGAATTTAGAAAGCTTCTGGTCGATGGCTGGTGCGGGGACGACTTCACGCAAACGATCGAAGGCTTCGTTGAGACCGTTCATACGTTTGCGTTCACGAGCGTTGGCTGCTTGACGGCGTTTTTTTATTAAAGCTGGACTAGGAAACGAGGCTGGAGGTGTTAGTGATTGGAGGCCGGCGGTAGTTTGTTTATTACAGTCATTGGGGCTACTGGAATTATTGCTGTTACGCCGCGTGTTTTGTCGCGTACGTTTCACACGCGTTGCAGGAGAGAGCGATGTTGAGGGGGAAGTAGGATGGGATGTTTCCGATAATAATAAAGTGACCGCTGCTGACTTTGATGTCCTTGTTGGTTCTGTCGTAACTGTTTCCAGTTTTGTAGCTGTTGTTCTCGTGGGTGCTGGTGATACTGCCGAGTGTAGAATAGATTCGAATGATGACGATGGTGATAATGATGATGATATTGAAACTGGTGACTTTGCTGCAGCTGGTCCTTTTTTCAGCATAGGTGATTTAATATCGTAATTATATTTATCATAACACCTTACTGTCTCGTTTGTCGCATTCACTTGTAAATTGAAAGGATTTACTGTCCAACTTCCTTCCAGGATGGTATAATTGTTAGCCTGGCCAATATTCACGTCAGCACAATTGCCATTATTCGATACTATAAATCTATTGGTGGGGCTATCCAAATATGGAGACTGGCTATTGTCCTCTTCCGAGGAGTACGGGTAATTGTTAAGCGAATTTATCACTCCTTTTGCTTGAAGCTGCAATTGCGGCTCCTCCATTTCTTGATAATAAGAATGTGGATTGAGTTGGGACTCCGGGAGAAGTTGAAGGTAATAATGCCGTTGTTGTTGTAACCGCTGATATTGTGTCTGATCGAGGCTGTCGAATCCATAAGAGCCGATGCTATTGTTGCTGATCCTGTCAATGCCGGCGTCTCTATTGCCATTCGAGAGTGGATTCATTTTGAGTCCGTTTACAAACTGTCCAGTTCGGTTTTCTTTTGTTTTTTGTCGCTCTTCACCGCTTGAATGTTTGTAAGAAACTGTTCAAAGACACACTTTATCCACGCACGCGCCTCTTCTACGTTCATAAGTCATGCAGAGACCGGCTATCATCGGAACTGTCGAAAAAAAATGACCAACTGGCGTGAGTTTGGCACGCGAGTCATCAGCAATAATATTAACATTAAAAGCAACAACAAAAGCAACAATGTTAACAATATAAGCCGCAGTAGCGATATCATCCCCGAAAGGAATAACAACAAAATTGAGTAAGAGAAATAAACCCTCTTCCTTACAACAACAATAGTAGTGAACAGAAAAAAAAAACAATAACAACAAAAGCAACAATTTTGTTCCCAAACTTAACTGAATTATCCGTAAGAAACAAATAGCCCTAACCTCAAATTGGCTAACGAAGGTTAGCCAGCCCTTTTATTACAACACAAAAAAGTTTCGCTGCCGGGGTTACCCTTGTAAGTTAACATGAAGGGGGAGAGGCAAGTGAGAAGTCAGTTTTGGAAACCAATTGCTTTACCAGAAGAAGAAGGATAAGATCGGTTTAGTGAAAATGTTCAGTTACCGAGAAGAAATGGAGGGAGGTCCCGCACTATGCAGAGGTAAATGGATCATCATAAGTAATCTTGCATTGGGTGTCCGCTAACTGTTGACTTTTGTGTCATTTTAATACACTTTAAAAAATGTTGGAAAACTTACGGCAAATGCAATATATTTTATAATTTTCCTAATTGATATTTTTTTGGTCTGACTAAGTCTATTCGGGTCGTTAAAAGAGAAAAGTAAATTTGTTAAACGCTTTATCGGTACCAACTCCTAATATCGTTAGGAGTGCACGAACGTCAACTCACTCGAGCAACCCAGTCCTGGACCGTATCGTTGGTTAGGTTTTTTTTCAACAAGAGAAGAATCAGTTCTTTCCAGATGTCCCACAAGAAAGCCTGGAAAAGGATCAATAAACTCAATAAATTTTTAAATCGATTTTTCTGAAATGAAATTTTTCTGAATGTATTCAAAATTATTATTGCTAGAATGAAACAGTTCGTACTAACCAACTCTATTCTGACTTCTGCTTTGAGTATTAGCAAATGCAATACTCTTGAATGCACATACACATACACACACTCTTACCCCTAAAGAAGTGCAGCTCGCTTTTATTAAATTGCCGCTATCATGGAATGCGATCATATAATTTTTTGAACGTCCACGCTCGTCCACGCTCGTCCACGCGATCCACGCCGTCGCTGCATTGCACCGCATATTTTTCTCTACCGCCTGTCCATCGTTATCCTTTGTTGATACTATCATGTATCTCCCTCTCTCTCTCTCTCTGTCTCTGTTTCTCTTTATCAATTTATCTATCTAGAGTTTTACTAAAAAACTGATTCTTCATTGTTGGCCATATGCTGTCTTGTGCAGCATATGGACACTGTGTGAGTGTCCTGCTACTGATCGTCATCATATAACGGCTAACAATAATTAACACGATCCTTTTTATGCTCATTATGATTCTTCTACCTCGTTTTGGGTCAATTTTGTTGTTGAGAATATTTCGTCACATTTCCTACCGGGTCAGCCATCTCTTTGATTTCATTTTTAGGCTGAAGAAACTATTTATGGTTGCCGTTTTTCTTTAACTTTGCGGAAAGTAGAAATTGGTCTAATCAACGGGCAATGCGCCTATTGCGAAATCAAATCGAGAAAGAAATTTGCGACAAATTCGTAGATACTTCAGAATGCGCAAATTCCAGGTAGGAGTTAATTTGACCGTAACAGACGTTTTTGGTTATGTTGAAGGCGAAGCTGATCAAACAGAGGCAGCCATATGGCAATGAATTGCTGCGGATCAAGAGTTTAGGTTCATACTTTAAATTGCACCTTACCTCAGCATATTTGGTCCGGAAAGCGTCGTAAAAGATTTGGTCAGGGAACAAGCTCCTCCTACTTGACAAGAACACCCATATGGCGTTTAAGTAAATTCGAGTAAAAATGAAGCTAAGTAAAGTAATGATTAATCACGTGACAATTTATTTGTAATTTATTTGTAATTTATTTGTAAAATTATTGTTAGAAGAAAACGGATTTAATGATACATGTAAAATATCTGCGTATGGGTTATGGATTATCATCTTCAGATACCAGCTCATTACCTGGCAAAATTCCTTACAAACTCTGGTATGGTAAGACAGCAAAATTTAATTGTTTTCAAGTATTTGACCCTGACGTATGTGAAAATATTCTCACGCAGGAGCGTCTGGATTCGAAACAAAAAAACCGTGTTGCTAAGGGATGTAGATTTTTTATTTTAATTTAATTTTTTAATTTTATAATAATCAGTTCTCACTACTCCTCCTGATAACGAAGAGGGTGTAGTTGAAGTTGACAACTATTCATTTAAAGAAGAATGTTGCAAGTCTTCGTCACAGAACGAAAACCGAGGACAGATTTTTGAAAGGTATCGACGAGAATAACATTATTCAAGGCTTCGACATCATAACAACAATTTATTGGCAAGGGCTCTACCACAAATCAGTTACGTTAGTGGACAAAGAAAAATGCAAAGAAGCATTGCACAAAGACAATCATTTACTTATTAAAAATGAGACGTGGATTTTGGTTGAAAAATTAAAAGGCCCAAAATATATCACTGATTCAATCAAACGTCGCAATGTTGCTTGGGGATTTACGCAAGAACAAATGATCGATTTTCTGAAACCTTTCATCCAGTAGGAAATTTTAATTTGTTAAGGACAATAATAGATAAAGCTGCTCCGTGCAACACGCAAAGTATGTAGTTTGATGCTAAGGCGACACTTTTAAACGGAGACGCAGAAAAGGGGAACTATATGAGCCAACCAAAAGATTTTGATGACAACAGTGGGCGTGTGTGAAAACTCCAGAAAAGCGTGAAAGGTCTCAAGCAATCTTCAAGTTGCTGGTGCACCAAGTTTCAATCATCCATTTCCCGAATTATTGCCACTTAAAATACGTGATTGTAAGTTTTTTCTTGAGGTCTTTGACGATTAGGTAGCTATGCGTTGGGTGTGACTTTTCATCCCTTACTAATGCACGTTCTTTCTAGTTCTCGTGGGTGAATTGAGACGCGTTGTTGGTTTGGTATTCATTTACATTCGCCGACCATCGTACAATCGTTCAATCGGAGGATTTTAATATGGTTTAGTGTTTTGTTATTTCCGTAGTTGTTGCGCCAGTCATAGAATGAATAATGCATCGCTAAAATTGCTTCTTCTTTCTCCACAAGGCAGAAGAGAGAAAATTAAAAATTGCATTTTAAAATTAGATTTCCTAAATTGAAAATGAGATGGCCTGCATGAAAATATGATTAAGTCAATTACAAATTAGGTAGGTTAGGCATCTCAATTTCCTTTAATCTAATTTTCGTATCAATCATCTCATTTCTCAATTGGCTTAATCCAATTTTATCCATTATATTTATTCTATAATGGAATATATCCATCATATTTATTCTCATCTCACTTACAGTTGGAAATGGTGTAGAGAGTGCACAATTGAAGTATAATTGTGAAAGATCATAATTTGAGCGAATTGAGAAAAATCTCAGGAGGATTTGTTTATGGCCTAAACATGAAATGCCTTTTAGTTCAAAACAGCAACAACGACAGCGCATGTAGCTGTTACAATAGCAATAAGAATACCAATAATAATCAAAGTTTCGGTTATATGTTTTCTGTCGAAAGGGAAGCTAGAAGATAATTTTATGCTCGTTTTAATCAAAAAAGAAGGGGAGAATCAGAAAGAGAGAATGGTAGAGGGTTAGGTCAAGAGAGGCAGAAGAACATTACTGCAGACAAATTTGTTTTCTATTCGAATTATTTTATTTATTACTGTCTAAAATTGATAATTTCTTCCCCCTCTCTCCCTCTGAATATTTTTTCCTCTAATTAATAGGAAACTGTAATGAAATTGAAATTAAACTATAGTCAAATGAATTATTAAAGCGTTTTTTTTTGTCAGAATTACTATAGCGTGTTTAATTTAGCCCCATTCCCAAATTCATTAAATCAATAATTCTCTTAGACATCATTCCGTCTACGCTCTTTAGCATTTAATCAGATTTTCAACTTTCTGTAAACTTTAACTTCATGCGAACTACGTGATCTATTTCATGGTGAGCGCTGTTGTTTGGGAAGCCTAGTTATTAAACTTTTCTTGGAGAAATAAGATTACAGAAGACTACTAATTTCTTTCTCAAGATTTCCCTGAAAAGTTACGGAATACTTTTTTCTATAACAAATAGTCGAAAGATAAGAAATCGCAGGGGAAATATTTTATCGCATAACCTAAACTAAATATTGAAATGAATAGCAGAATCTTCAATCTTTCCTTAACCGAATTATTACCATCTTATTTCATAGGAAAAATCTTGTATATAAATATAATGAAGGTGAATCGAACGAATTAACTAAATTTTTTTTTTTTGCAAATAAAGTAAGGAACAAATGACTCATCCACAACAAATTGCATTCATAATATACTATGATAACCACCATAAACTTATAGCGATACAGTTAAGAAATTAGCAAAACACCGTTAGCTTCATCGTGCACGCTGATCGGACCCGCTTTCGGCGCTTATGCAAAATAGTAAAGTAATGAGACTGTCACCAGTTGACAGTTGAGAAGGACACGTCGTTTGTTAACCATCTGTGCATCTGTTGCCAATGATATCCTTAAAAGAAGGGATAAGGCATTGTTGGGCAGATGGCCATTTCGTGGCTAGGAAATGCAATATTACGTTTGTTTTGAATGACAAACTTCTTCGAAGCCGTGAAACGAATTGTTCCAAAAGCAACGACGTACAATTGTAGGATCATTATTTATTATTTTATAGAAATGTGCGGCAAGACATCCATTAAAATGAACGGTTTGGAAATAATGGGCACCCCAATATTTACGGTCGAGCCCGGTTTATTGCAATAGCTGTGGTTTATAAAATAATAAAATTTAAAATACATAATAAAATTAACGAAACTCTTACAATGCAATTAAAATTTTTTTATATTGCAAACTGACAAACTAATGAATTTCAGATATAAACGGATATAAAGGTTTTTTTCCAGAACTTTCGAACCAGAAAAAAATGTTCGCAGTT
Source organism: Physocephala rufipes (assembly GCA_963966595.1). NCBI lineage: Eukaryota > Metazoa > Arthropoda > Insecta > Diptera > Conopidae > Physocephala > Physocephala rufipes. Next base: position 13,490,422 of record OZ016505.1, on the reverse strand, counting down.
TATTCGACGATAACGCAGTGCTTATGCATTAAATTACTCTTTGCTTCTGCTGTCGTTGGATCAATTTGGTTATCAAGTCCTCATCGCAGTTTTTCGTTGTTGTTAAAGCACGCTAAATGCGTTTCCTTTAATTTTCTCTTTTTACACCCTCCATTCGAAGAGTTAGGGTGTATTAAGTTCTTCCCGCCGTTTGTAACGCATTAAAACAGGCGTGGCAAGTATGAAAAACATATATATAATCTGGTTTAGAATCTTCTCCTGAATCGATTTAACATTGTTCGCCCCTCTATCTGTCTGACTGTCAGTACATATGTCTGTCTGCCTGTTGGTCTATATATCTGTCCATATTTTTGGTAAGTTGAGAATGGGTGATGTCTGACGTGAAGCCGTGATGCCGGCTTCTGAAACCTAATTGGTATAATACATACATTAGTCTAGTTAATTGGTTACGGAATTGGATGACAAAACTTTATCCTTGAACCCAACCGCGGATATCGAATTATTTTACAAAAATGACGGTGGTCCGCCCACCAAAACCACAATTATAAAGAACACGAATAGAAGACATATTATAATAAATTGTTTGTTAATGAAAATTGGTTAATGAAATTGGTTCAGTGCTACGCCTAGTTTTCGTGAAATAACATTGCAAGGACCCATTTTTTTCTATAGAAACTTATAAGCTGAAATTCTATGGCCTAGATGCCGGCGTTGCATTACAAATCCACCAAATGGTTTGCGTGGCACGCTCATTATTGTACTATATATATTGAAGATCAGGTAGTAGATCTAAAATAACCATGAAGAGGAAAGTGCAATATTAAAAGGGACATACTCCATCCACTGATTATTAGTATTAAACTACATATTTTTAATATAGATGTAGGGTGTAAAGGCCCCAGCCTGGCCGAAGTTAGCGTTCTCACTTCATTCTGTCTTCATTTCGTTGGACTGACGGCCGTCGGAGAATACATTGCAGTCCTGTCTACAGGGATTTGGTGAAGTGTGTTGCCGTTGTCTTTTTTGTTATTGCTTTTCACAGGATCTGTATTTGGCCAATCCCTCTTAGTGCGCTTAAATGAATTTGTCTGAAATGGGTTTATTTTAAACAATCGTTTAGATACAGGAAGAACTTCAGCAAGAACATTAATGAATGATTTCAATAATTGAATTTATTTTTAATATTTAATTTTTTCAATATTTTTGCTTTTTTGCGTTTTAATATTATTTCCCTTTTTATTTTAATAAATTTTAATTTATATTCTTTCCATTTAAAATAAATATAATAATTTATGAAATATTATGCATTTAATTTATATTTACACGCTAAGAATAATTCTCCTTAAACAACGAAATCAGAAATTAATCCCTCCCCAAGAACATGGTTTAGTTTGTTCAGTGTATTACACTGCATTTCTGTGTTCTTCGTGCATTACACGAAAAATCTTGATTTCTTGAAAAAATTTCCCAGAAAAATTTCAAAAGTTTGGGGAATTACATGAGTGGGTTTGATCTACCTGATTATCACGTAAAAATTGATACTTTTATCCTGATGCTTGTTGTTGTTCTACATTCTTAAAGCATATGTTTCTAAAATCAACATACTCCAAGGCATACGAAACTGAGAGAAAGTATTGAGGAATCAACAAAACGCAGAAGCGTTGGAAATCGTTGGAAATTGTTGAGAACTAAACACAGAGGAAGTGGGTGGGGGAGGGAGTATACTAGTTATTATTGGTGTTTATTAAAGAGACAGATTTAATTTCTGAAATAAGTAGACCGTCTGCTGTCAACACGACAGGACATGGTGACGCGTGTTTAATTCTTACGATAAAAGATGCAAAGACGGTTTTGAAAATTAAAATTTGTGGTTCACGCATTCGGCAAAGAAATAAAATGAAAACCGACGGAAAAAATGAACAGAACATAAATATAGAAAAACGTAAAAAGTGGATAAAAAAAGGGTAAAAAGTTAATAACTCCATGAGGTCAAATGACACCAAAGATTTATTAAACATTTTTTATTGACTAACAACGATAAAAAAAGGATAAATAAAAACAATTGCAAGGAGGAACGACGTGTATTCAGGAAGGATATTGTCACAAGGATGTGTTTGTATTTCAGTGTCACGGAACACCTGATTGACGTTGTCACTTATTGTGTTTTTCGTGTCATAGAAATGTCATTACTTACTTTTGTGATGCTTTGCGATGCAATGAAAACAACGAAAAGCGATGTCGTTGCTGAACATCATATTCAACGATGATGATGATGATGATAGTGGGGCGAAGAGGAAGCAGTTTATGCTAATAATTAAGACTAAACATGCTTGATAATTAAAATCACGTTAACGATGATGGTTATGAGAAGAATAACAAAGATGCGGGCGTATCGGAAGCGATATAAAGTCCGCTGCTGTCAAACAATCTTAATGTAACAAAATAGAAATTGCTTTGGAATAGAATTAAGTCTACACACGGTGTTTTAAAAGCTTTTGTAAAATAAATTTTTTAAATATCAAAATAAATTGAAGTGCTGATCAATTTCTCAATAGATTGAATTAGTACAATAAATGAAGATGTTGATTAATGTTTTAATGCTTCTATTGGGAAATGTACTTGTAGTGGTACCGGTTCTATTACCTATTTGCCTAAGCAATTCTTAGTAACGCAATGAGTATTCAGTCAGCAATCAACGGAGCTCTTTCCTTTAATTTATTACATGTATTACAAAAAATCATATTGTTAAATTCAAATTTATCAAACTCATGATTTGTTAAATTCACCATTAAACGAATTCATGATTCTTTACAATTCAGGTTAAAGAAAAATCAAATCATCCCGACTCCTTTTCTAAGTAATTCGTATAATCTGAAACTTAATTTTGGCACCTATCTTCCTGACAATTCAAAATCGAAATTTCATTGCTTAAACTCTTGCAGCGTCCGGAAGTCATTAGAGTCCGGAAGTATATCCGGAAGTATGAATCCGGAAGTATTAGAGGAAATTATACAAAGTTTATACAAAGTTAATAACTAAATTGACAAGGCTTTGGTTGTCTCGAATAACCCACTAATGTGATGTGAGGGGTCCGTTTTATCCTTTCCCCTCTTTTACACTTTATCCTCTCCCCTCTTTCATTCCACTTACTTGATTTCAATGATAGTTTAATTAATTGCTTAATGATAATCAATCTTTGATTCAGTTATATAAGTCACTCGTTCGTTATTCGGTTCATTGTGTTTTCATTCAATCATTTCGTGCAGAGGCTAGAATTTCAACTTCCTTCTTGTCCTTTGCCTCGATTTTCTCTTGCTCAATCTCCTCACATGTTCAATTTTTTTTTATTTTCCTCTTATTTCCTCACTCTTTCAATTATCTTGACGTTTATTTTGTGATTTTGCACTCTTTACCATGAACTTGTCATCTCGGGGCGTCGTGTCCTACTCATTAAATGAACTTCCGTTTGTCATTCCATCCAAATTTTTTATACCCTACACTCGAGGTAATGGGTATATTAACTTTTCGCTTCCGTTCGTAACGTATTAAAGGAGGCATGTAAGGTATAGAGAAGTACATATATTCTTATATAGAATCATCTTCTGAGTCAATTTATCCGCCTCCGTTCATCTGTCTGTCTGTTTGTCCGTCTATTCGTCTGTCTGTGGTAATTAGGAATACTTGATAACGAAATTTGACGGTATGAAATTTGATACGAATGTTCTCTGCCATCACAAACTAAATGGTGTTGAAAATGGACCAAATCAGAGCAGTGTCACCTCTACTTTTTGCGAAATATAATTGTAAAGCCCCATACATCAGTCTTTATTGAAATTTTTGGCAGTGCTAGACATTGTAGATCCACCATAAATGGGGGTGGCATACTCACTATTACATTGCACTATATATATATATACATTTTGAGAGAAGTTGTTTTGAGGATGAGTTAATAGATCTAATTGACCAAGAAAATTGACTAAGAAAAGCTATATACAATATTAAACGGGGCGTGTACCACCCACCGATTATTGTAATTATCAAACTACTGACTTTGTGTTGGTAAAATGCTTTATAAGAAAACGTGAAAATTTGATTATTCTTCTGAAAATCTTGTCAGGGCTACCGTTGTCATGAATGTTGTCAGTGTCATCTAAAGTTTGTTATGGAATATTTAGCATTATTTCCGTATAATCAATGTCAGCAGTTTTATTATAATAATTGTTGTTGGTATTGTAAAGATTTTGTCAAAGAAGAATTTGTTCAGAAAAACTGTTCACATAAGAAAAGGGTAGGGAGTTCACATAAGTTAAGGGTTGATTTTCTTGTTTCTGTCACCTTGCTGTGATTTATTATAGTGGTGGCAATCTTCTAAGATAGAAGACATTGCATATGAGTATGTGTGTGTATGTTTTAATTAAATACATTTATATGTATTATCCTGGTGGTAATGTGTGGATATATAGCCGCCTGTATCTGCCTGATTTTCCGCAACTTTATGTTGATTGTTTTTATTATTTTATTTAATATCGTAAACCTTAAAGTAATTATAATAATACTGTTTATTTTTTGCTCATTTCCTTTTTGGTTTTGTAAAGCTAAAGTCGAGAGTTGTGGTTGGTGTCGGCTATACCGCGATTTAAGTTAAATAATATTGTGGTAATAGACCGAAAGCATCGGGGGGGGGGGGGGGTGCTTCTCTCGCGTCATAAATCTGAATTTGGGAAATTTCTGTCAAAGTTTAAATTTTTCTCCACGATGAAATCTACGAGCGAGAAACTTTTTAAAATTATTAAATATTAATATCCCTAAAAGGCCATAGAAAACCCTTTTCACCATATTATTTATATTCATATTTATTTTACATATTTATTTTGTATAAAGAAACACCGACTAAACATTGGTACAATATTTTGTTGCCTTGGTAATTATAATCATGTGATAACGTTAGCTTCGGCCTGAACAAAGGCACCTAGCACCCTACACGTAATATTAATTCATAGTTTGGCGGTACATTGTGTGATGCATGGCCCTTTCTGTGTTATATTTCCCTTTTTCAGAATAATTGTATCTACTAACTCATCTTCAACATAGTTTTTTTCAAAAAAATTCACACATGGTATAGTATACTAGTGGGCGTGCCATATCCAATTTTGGGAAAATAAATTAATATGCGTGGCTAAATTCGAGAATACAATTTTGTCATCCAACTTCGTCTAAAAACGTTGCAAGATGACTACAAATGCAGATACACTCATACTAAGCATCGAAACAGGGCCTAGTTCTCACCCAAATTTCATGAAAATGTATCCTTCTTTCTAGTGTAATCGTAATTTCTCCAGACAGACAGCCTTACGGGCAAGACTGAATCGAATCTGGAGGTGGTTCTGAGCAGGACATATATAATTATTCACACCTCCATTACCTACATTGGTGCAATACAAATGGAGGAACAAAATCACTATACCCCATCATTTTGGTGTAGGGTATACAATTAAAAAATAATGCTAGGAAATGGATAAGAAATGGAAACGACAAAAATTTTCTTAATTTCACTTTTTTTGAATTAATCATGTAAAAAAATTGTTACTAACTAAATTCATAAAAATAAAATAATTTCAATGAAATGACCTGAACTTAAAGTAGGGACACTATCCTTAGACTTGCGACTTTCATATACCCTATACTTGTAATTGAAATTAAATATAATTAAAAAGGATGATTTATTAATTGATACGTGAAATATTATTATTTAGCAGGAAAATTGAATTTTCTAGCAGGGTAATTAAAAACAAACCCTTTCTTCTGATCTCTTCTGAAAGTAAAAAAATAGGGTGTTTTCACCGCGTTGCCATTGGCGCCTTGTATATAAATGCACCGCAAACTGAATCGTCTGTCAATTCGAATATGGTTGTTGGACTGAACACATCGTGCGACTATAACGAGAATTGTTAAAGGGAAACTGGCAAGTTTGAAAGTACTGAACTTGAAATAGTGCAGAACCAACTAAACTGTGAATTAAAAGCAACTGCAAATTTGATTGTTTTACTGAATTATTCACAATCCATTGATGAAACGTGAGATATACATCCTACATTATTGTTAAATTTGTTGATTTACGAATACCAAAACTACGAGAAGGCAGATTTGCTGGCACGGATGCGTGAAGGTGAGGAAAGTGAATGCGTTGACGTAAGCCAACGTGAATTCTGTCTTTATGCTTCAGGAGCATCATTAGATGTCGAAGATTAGCTGCCAGAGCCACAATATGCAGTCCTCACAAATGCAGAAGCACTTCATAATTGCGGTTGCAACTGGCAAATAACACATCACAGCTGCTACTAGGCATGGAGACGTGATTGGAGTACAGCACCTCACAATTACAGCAGGAGCTGACAGATAACACTATGCGATTGCAGCAGGAGCTATCACGGGTAGAAGGGATTTGAGACGAGCTTCAGGCGAGATAGAATAAAATGAAAGACAAACTATGGGAATTGGTATCAAAATTATTGTGTCTTGACGATAATGTACGTGAAATGGCATCAAGTGGGTCAGTTACAGTTACATTTACAGTTGTCAATTCGATAACCAAGCTGTATCGTTTAACATTTCCAAGTCACAATTCGAAACCATATCACAGCCTAATCACAAGCATTTTTGAGATTAGAAAAACCAATGTCCAGAAGAAATAGGTGATCCGAATGGAGCTATTGAATCGATATCAAAAGCCAACGAGTCACAAGAACATGCAACAGATAGGGTCTGCCGCAGGTGCTTGCACTGTGCGACAAAAAATACTTTACACCAATAGTTTTATATAAAAATTTGAGTTACTTTGAGAAAACTACTACCTTGAAGGAATTATGGGAACGGTATAGGCAGCGGCATTCAGTGGGGAGATGTAGCCGGGAAAACCGCTGCCGCCGACGATGGCAGCGTGTTTAGCAGGAGCCGCAAAGATAGACGTTAAATAGAAAACGTTTAAATTTTCTTACCTTGACTTATTATATATATTATTATATGGCTTCATCAGAATTGGGAGAAAGGAAGATATATGGAAAGGAAAGGAAAAGAAGGAAGGAAGAAAAGGAAGGGGAATTGACAAAGTAGATTTGGCTACAATAACTGAGTGTAAAAAAGTGAAGGAAGGGGAAAGACTAAAAAATTTAAAATTCCTGTTCTCCATCCTGTTCTCGGCCGTGACGTATCCCACAAGGAGAAAATAATTAATGAGACAAACTCATACCCATACTCATAAATACATACTTCTTAAGAAATTTTATTAATTTTGTCTTGAGGTTATTCGTTCTATGCCGTCAACTTTTAAAACTTTATTATTAATTTAAGAAAGACATTAAACTCTCTTCAGGAAAGTAAAAAGGAAAAATAAAACGAATATCTGAAAGAATACGAAAAAGAAAGATATCATCTATATCCTACAAATTAAAAGGATAAGAAAAATAAATGGAAGAGGTTATAAGTTCTAGAGAAAAGCAAAAAGGATACGTAGCATTTACACAGAAACCGAATGAGTGTAAAGAAACAAAGTCAAGAAGACGGTGAAGACTGCTAAATGGAGAATGCTAAACGACTTACTCTAAAATATACTTCTATTTTTACATAATTCCTACCATCTCTCTCATTTCCCCCTCTCAGTTTCTCATTTATTGATTTTTTATCATAATAATTAAATTAAACAGAAACTTTAAAAAGGCCACTGATAATTACAACCACTTATCTAAATATTATATCACAGATTTTTAATTTTGTTCCTTTTATTTGCACTTCATTTCTTTTTTAGTATAAAAATTCATATTTTTTAACGAGAACGCTCAAAAGATTGATAGTTCATTTTATCAATATTATCAACTGTTTCCCCTCCACTGTTTTCTTTTCAATTAGTTATTTTATTTTATATTTTATTTATCTTTTCATAACACTGTATATTTTCATATTTATTTATTTGTTTTTAAATTTTTAGCTTTTTATTTTGTCGATTATAATTCAATATAAATATATAAAGTATATATGTTTCAAATATTACTATTTAGTTAAGTTTTCCATTTATTTAAAATTTAATAGTTTTTAATTTATTTCCTTTACTCGTGATAATGTTTTTACTTTTTTTCTATGTTTATATAATTTGAAAGAAGATAAATTCAATTATAAAAGCAATTTATGTAATACTATTTGATGATTAATGACATCAAAAAATATCACATAACATAAGCTTATCAACATTGTAAGGGTTTCTGTGTGATGACATCTGTTAACATTTATCTGCTAACGTCGCCCTTCAACTATTTCAGGATTTCAGGTTCAACTTCTGAGATTCATTTCACTCAGTGGCAGCAAAAGCCGCAACGGTGACCCCGTGGGCGAACGAACCGCTGGTCCTTTGAAAACTTCTTTAAAATTTGTCAACTTTGCTTACTTTGGTGCAAGTGGAGGTGCTTAAAAGGTTTTCTGAAAGGTTTTTCACTTTTCATGGGAGCAATGTTTAAGATTTAAATTTAACATTGTTACTGTCATGCAGAAAGATAGAGAGAGACAGAGAGGGAGAGCGAGAGCGTGAGAGGGAGGGAGGGAGAGGGGAAGAGAGAAAATATTGAAAGAAAACGTTGTCGAAAACGTCGCCTTTTTTGCTTTATCTCGTTATGATCTGGTCGACTCTGCCTTCTGCCATGTTTTTCTAATATCTCCAGGCTAGGCTAGGCTGCCATTTATGAGTTAGTTTATGTGTTGTGATGTCTTTATTTAATTTATACGAATTTTCGTTGCAAACATAGTATGCCTAAAAGTTTCTCTTCATATATTTTCGAAAAATTTTACCTTGGGTGAAAGTACAAGACTCTTTCCGAAACCTTAAGTAATCGAAACTCGCTGACCAGATATCTGCTCATTCTGCTTTGGCCGAGATTGCGAAATCAAGCTTAAAATTGAAGAACCATGTATATAGATCGCTCCAGTTATGTCCACCCGTCTGTTGTAATAAAAATGTTCACCTATTTTTATCGGGTGGAGGATATAAAAATTATTAAATTAAACACATAAGCATGAATTTATCATTCATTAAATATATCTCCTCTCGGTAAGGAAAGCCTGCAAAACAATTTAAAAAATTTATTTTATACATTATTTTATCGCCGGCTTTTTCCTATCCGAACATGTTGAACTTGAAGAAATTGTCTCTGATACGGTTTGCCAGATCTGCCTTTTATTGCTTAAAAATTGAGAGTGATTTCGCGCAAGTCCTAAAGGACCATTCCCCGCCAAAACAAATCGAACCGCTTCCATCGTCACGATATGGCGGAGAACATATCGTTACATTGCTAACAGGCAGGACAAGCCTCGGCCAGCAGGGATCCCATTACATTCAGACACTCTTCGGTACAGCAAAGGTACCGGTGTTCTTCGAATACATAGCCGTAACCCCCGAATCTGAGATCTCCCTGGAATTTCTGTTATCTGTAATGCGAAATCGTTGCGCAATACACGTCGATATACAAAATGATCCACGAGACAAGCACAATAGTCTACTGTTGGCGTCTGACCTTGACCTTTTCGCATGTATCGTTAAGATGCATTCCTTTTGTGGCTTCAACTGTAAATATCCGGACCTCGACATAATGTTAATCACACAAAACAACAGCGGTGACTTCTCGAAACTCGAATATGAGCCGGTCCCAGGGGTAGTAGAGACATTGAAGATCAGCGATGATATTGATGTTCGACGCTTTCTGAAATTCGTCTTCCATCAAGCGAAAAAGAATTCCCGCAAGAAGATTACCATCGGACACAAAGCCAATGAGTTGCCCAAAACGGACGGAATGTTTATTGATATTGCCTCAGACTTGCAGTGTTACGATTATCCTGATTTGGAGCTAGAATTTATGACGATCAACGACATGGCGCTGTATCTGGTGATGCAGCCACAAATCTTCGATGTGATCTGTACGGGCGATCGTTACGCCGATATAATTACGTCTATTTGTAGCGGCGTATGTGGAGGTGCCAGTCTATGCAGCGCCATCGAAATGGGAGATCACCACGCCATATTTAAACCGCTGCAAACAAAACTATCCATTACGGATAATCGAATTTTGAGCCCGTACGGCATTGTGCGTGCGTGCGTCGATTTATTAACGCATTTAGGCAGCGAAAGTTGCGGACGTATGCTTTGGCAACAGCTCTTGAGCACGATGCTGGTCGATAAAATCAAAACGGAAGAGTTTGGAGGTTCCGATACTGGCGAATTTGTCATCTGCAATATCGTTAATAAATTAAAGTGTCACTTTCAAGACGATTCGAGTTCTCCGAAATAATTGTTTCTCGTAAAGAAAATTGTCAAAAAAATCTGATAAGCACTAAATTCATTATATTTCCGTTTTTGACAGGCTCTCTTTTAAAGTTTTATTTATATAAATAATGAATAATTCATTCTTTATGCCCTACACCCGAAGGAATAGGGTATATTCACTTGCTTCTTTCGTTTGAAATGCATTAAACGAGGCGTGGAAGGTAAAGAAAAGTATATATTCCTGCTCAGAATAACCTCAGTCGATTTAGCCATATCCATTTAGCCATCGCTCAAATTCAGCCGATCCTACACATTCATTGCAGTGTAGTAATCCACAGTCATTGAAAATTCGAACTCGGAATCGTAAGAAGATAAACTCAAATACCTCACGCAGCTTATTCTATTTCATTTCAACATCGACCCGTTCCAATTGAAAAACTCTTTAGTAGAGACTAAAACCTTTGACTTAGATCATGCTTCACATTCGTCTATTAGAGGCATATTCGAAGCTTCTTCTTTTCTGCATACCCAGACGTATATTGGTGAGGCCTCAATACTTGTGTGCTTGTATTTGGAATTTTAGGATTGGAATTGTCTGAACTTTTGTGTGTTCCTCGATGTTGTCGGCAGTGGCTGCGATTTTCTTTTTATCGTAGAATAGAATGGTAAATATTTGAAAAAGCCGCATAATTTTTCTGTTGATGTTGGTTTTTTCTACAAAAGAAAACCTTTAATTTCTTTCATAAGAATTTCTTTCTTCTTTCAGTAAGAAAATGTGGTGTATTTTAGAATTATTCTACTAGAAGTTTGCGAAACAATAATAGCTTTTTAATTTTTCATTTTATTTTAATAAAAAACTTTTTAAATAAATTTCTTTTTTTATTTAAATACTTTTTGAAATAAGTGTATTATATTGAGACCATGACGAATTTTAGTTTACAGTTCGATCGGTTTAATTTCATGAAGGCTTGTTGACCGAAGAAAAATTAACTGACCTTTGACACATTCATTCAAACAATATATTTTGTATTATAAACTAATTTCTCTCGGGTTGGCTAACCAGAAAATAGAAGGGAACGAAAATGTAGACCGAAAGTGTGTGTGTGTGAGAAAGAGGGAGAAGGAGATAATAAACACAAATTCGTATTGGCAACGTGACTCTAAATAAATCTCTTACATTAAACAAACAGAAAAACAACTATTCAGTTGCATACAATTCACTTGCTAACAAAGTACAAACGAAACACACCTTCACACGCATACACATACATACATACGCAATTAAATTATAGGTTTACAACAACAAATAAAACAACTGCAAAATTAGACGTGAATTTTCGTCAATATGCAAATGCTTTGTTGCAAATGGGTTTTGTTATCGGTGCTGTTTTTGTGGCTGTTATCGATATATTTGTCTAGTATTATTGCCAGACGTATCCGCTTAATAGCCGGACGTCGTAAACGAATGACGATGCTTCAGTTTTGTTCAAATAAATGCTAAACAATTAAAGGAATTATACGCGACTCTGTTTTCGCACAGTTTTTTCACGAATTTGAAGGCTTGCAAACTTGCTTTTGGCTTGCTTGCAGGCTTGCTTTTAGGCTAACACGGCAGAACGATAGGTATTACAGTAATACGGAAATACCTACTAAAAAAGCTGGACAGTATTGTTGTGACGTTGTTGAGAAATTATACCAGTCGATAACTCTTACCTGCCCATACCATTCGTATGCCATTTATATAACATATATATTATGTTTATGCATTTATGTAAATTGCATACATATAATCAACAGTTCGTATTATCAAGTTTCTTCATTCTTTTATTCTCGATTTTGTATTAAAGGATTTCTTCTTTCTTTTTTGCTTGCACCTTTAATTTTGTTCTATATAAATTACGTATTTTAAGTCCCCAGCTCGGTTCTTCGAATTAGATATAATTCTTTATTTCATCTTACACGGTTTGAAAGGAAAATGTGGAACGTATCCCCTTACAGTATTTTGCTTAGAAAAAGTAACTTTTTTACATGATTTCATAACACAAGATTTTCCGAGTAAAAACAGATTCGGGTATATTTAATTAAAAAAGAATTATTGATTATGATCAAATTTTGTGATAATTGAATATAGTAGTGAATATAGTAGATTATATTTTTGTTCGAATTGAATTTAATAGAATAATAGAATTTTGCAAATATGATGAAAGTGTCAAAACACCCTGTACTTCACAGATACAAATAAACGATAATAATGATTATAATAATTGTCAAAGCAAAAGAGAAGTGATTAAAATTTCGAAAGGCTAAATACTACAAAATTACAACAAAAACAATAACAACAGTCCAGCAGATATCCAACAACAGCAATAACAGCTGAAACAAGAATACATATTATCTTTTTTGACATTGACAGCAATCAATTGTGGCAATAATAAATGAAGAACAACAGCAACAAATTCACCGGAAGCGGATGGTCACAGCAAGTCGTAATCATCAACCAACCACAATGCCAATAATACTAAGCTCTTGCGCTCAGCTATAAATAAAACAAACTGTAGCTAAAACAACAACACCAACAACATAAAAACAAAAATCAATGACAATGACGGCGGCAACAAAATCTGCTGCAATAACAGTGACAGCAATAACAATAGCGTCAATGAACGTAACAGCAATACCACAAGCTGTAAATATAACAACAACAACAACAACAACAAACACTAAAAGGGCTGCATGTATTATTTGAATTACTTTTTGCTTGCAAATATTATTTGAATTACATTTTATTCAAAACCATGGAAGGCAACAGATATTTGTGGCAACCGTTTTTTAAACTTATTTCTTCGAAATTTGGAACTTAGTTTCCAACACTGATTCAGTGTTGTTGTAGCAGTCTTTAATAATTTCCGTTTCTGTTTATGCTATCGGTTTAATGATAATGCTAATTCGTCTGCTGTTTCCCGATCTCCAAAAACTTTTAAGAATAATTTCGCAATGAAAAACGTGTTTACTACTCTTTCAGTTCTTTACAGACAAGTACTGCGAAGCATAATCCTCACAAACATTAGCTCATCTTTTTTATACCTTGACTATTACGAGGCTATTCTAAGAGTTTAGAGCTTATTTTTCTCAAAAGTATAAGACAAAATTTATCGTTAGTGTTGGAATGAACATACCTGCCGAGTTTTATACATGCACACATACGTACAAATTGCGGGCACCATCCCCAGAGCCAGTGGTAGGCTGTAACAGTCTATCAACACTGACTGCAGACCAAAAGTCTGAGTATTGTCACCAATCTTGTGTACCGATTTAGGAAAATATGTGCGCATATGGAACATACATACGTACACATGCGTACGCATTTCCTTTAGACATGTGTGTATTTACACAGAAAGCACTGATATGATATTTATCGATTACGGTGACGAATCCTTTCATAGCATCAGAAACGACAAAAAGCAAAAAATTGCATCTTATCAAAGGCAGCAATAGAGAACGTTGGTATAAACAAGAAGTCCATAAACTCATAGTGAAGAAAAAAACCCATTTATACGAATGAATAACTATGACTGTGACTAAAGCTCGCTAGTAGTACGAAAGATGAAAATTCAAAAAAAAAATATACAAAGAAAAAAAATATAAGTAGATGGACTTCAATACGAGCCGGCTCACAAATGGCGTCGATACTTTCTAAAGCAAAGTAACAAAGTTGGAAGTCATCTAGCAACTCCCATCGACCTGGTCATCTGTGTAATCACACATAATTAAAAAAAAATTTTCAATTATGATTTTCAATTATGATGAAAATCATTTTAACTTTTGTGTGGATTAATGCAAGAATTATCGCGAGCGAAAATAATAATGATATAGGATGGACCATGATAATGATATCGCCGGTGCGTAAAATATACCTTTCTGTTCAATTTATTTAATTACCCTCAAAGATTGTTTTCAACCATAATAAGAATGTCGAATGTCCAAACAAACACAAGCACACACAAACACACGCATGCACACACATACATGCATGCACTACCACAATCATTCTGAAGCACTCACACAATCAGTTTTCTGTTAATGATATGAATAAGTATTTGCATTAATTGTGTCGATAAGTCTTTTCCTTCCTGCTCTTTCTTTTTCGACGTTTTGTATTTATTCCTTTGCTATTATTGAAATATTATTCATAAATACTCGCACAAACAGGAATTACTTCTACCTCACCAAGCTATTATTTATGGTCAATGGGTAATATTTGTCACATAATTCAACATTTTTCTGTTTTATTGACAACAGTTGCTCGCAGATGCATCTGTTTTGCATCATTGTGATTGCTCGCATTTAATTGTTGGAAGGGGCGCGAGGCGGGGTCAGCGTAAAGTGGGTTCTTATATGAGGTTATTTCCGTATGTTTCCTACTTTAATTATGATAAAGAAACGCTTAATTAAATTGATTAAAGTTAATATTTTGTGCAGAATATGGAAGAAGCTTATTTAAGTAAAAAATAGAATGATTGTAATTTTATACGATTTATTAAACTGAGGCTCATCAATCTAGCCAATCTTCAATATCCTGAAGATAATTTTGGGTATTGCTATACTTAATCGTAATGTTTGTAGTAATTTTTAAGCGTTTAAAATCTAATAAATTTTCTACTTTCTTAGGGATTATTAATAACAATTTTTGGGGGATATTAAGAGAAAATATATGTAAATGCCAATACTTTAATTTTTGAAAAACTGATCTATTATTTAAGATAACGAGACTAATTTAAGAAAAGCCATTGAACCAGTTTATTTAATTAAATTCATCTACATACTAATATCGTGCCAAACGGTTTATTAATAAAGGCACATAGGTACGCACACATAGACGGAGAGAAAGAGAGAGATGCGGGCACACGTATGGGCACGCAAATGGAAACACGTACACTTTCAACAAAAGCAAATCCGATTGCATAAATTAACAAATATAATTAGACCTTGCAAATAACAAGAAATTATATTAATTTAATGCGAATTAAAATCTATTGCCAGAATAATATAAACTATAAATTATATAAAATTATTTGGATCAATTATATATAAATTACATCTATAATCAATAATTAATGCATACAAGCGAGAGAGAGAGAGAGAGAGCAAAACATATTGCCAATAACAAAAAGCAATGGCAAATGGCACGCACTAACACCAAACAAAAAGCAGATCAAACTCTTTCAGAGACTTATCATTGCGATAAATATTTATTGCTGTGTCATTACTTAATTGACTTTTAAATAGATAAACTAAGTCATTAAATTTTCAATCTTGTCTAATACATTACTTTACGTTTTTCTTTATACCACAATTTCTATCCTTTGGGACAATATGTTGCCATTACGGAACCATATGTTACAAGTAAGGCCCAATATTAAGGGTCTTCCAATAAGAGCGGGGTGATAATGACAGTCAGCAATGCCAAATCATGGCAAGTTACACTATTGAGCAGCGCGTCCAAATGATTAAACCTAATCATCAAAATGTGTGTTCGTTATTGCGCATTTTTGGATGAATTGGGGGCAAAAAACTATGTGGTCTCTGCCGGAAAAACGTTGCAAAAATTACAAATTGCATGAAAGCGTTCGGTAAAGTGAATTTAATTGAGATTTTCCCTGAGATTACGAAAATATTGCCTGTATTAAATTTAGATTAGTAGTTTGGGAGGTATAACCACTCAAATTTGACAATTTATCCACATTGGGAAAAACGTGTATTTGGTGTTTATTTTTGTCATCTTTACAATTAATTTGTATGTAAATAAAGGGACTAATCGTCAATTTGTTGGTTTTCCTAAAAGGTACGTTAGTTCCAAGTATAATAGAAAATAAATGTTTTTGTCAAATAAATTGTTAGTTCTATCTATCTATTTTTCCAAAAGTCCATATTTTGACCTTTTTTCCAAGTAAGTATAAAAATATGGAGTATAAAAAATAGACCCAAAATGACCTCTGCGGAATTTAGGTTGATTAATTATTATTTAATTATTTACCTAACTTCCAAAAATTGACTGCTCCTTCACCTTCTGTAGCAATGAAAGTGATATAACATAACAAAACACTTCGACGGAGGCATAAGAACAATCACACACATTCGATACGGCAAAAAATGCGTTTTTGTTGTTGGAATTTGTATATAAAATAGTAATTTTTTGGTTACAAAAGGCTAAATACACTTGTTTTTTATATTTTGCAATTTTTTTAGAATTACAGGAGGCAACCGTATTGAGTAGTAAGTGACATAAAAAATAATATTACCGACATAAAACCAACACTATTTGATATCGGTGAAGGGAAACTCATCACTATCAAGTATGATTTTCTCCTGAATATGATTAACCGGAAAGTGTGAGTACGTTTGTCCTCTAAAAACCTTTCTGAGACTAATTTGGTTTAATTCGAAGCAATAATTTTGAGCTAGATAAGCTTCAACATTGCAATCAAGAAGCTTTTTTAAGTTTAAAGAATAATGTTTTTAATGTTTTAAGATCTTAAATGCTTGAGTTTTCATTTTCATCATAAAGAAAAAAAACAACTATAATAATGCTTTGCATGCGAAGCTATGGAGCGTCATTTCAGAATTCTACAGATCTATGTCGAAGTTAAAATTACTAAAAACAAAGAGATTTTCCAGAAGTTGCTTTTTATTTTTTAAACGTTTTAGCTTCGCGAGACATTTTCAATTTTTTTCAATTTTTTTTTAAATTTTTTTTGATAATGTTCATTAACATATTTTAAACGCACATATTTTTTTACTACCGTTGCTTACATTTTTTTTGCTTCGATCAATTAATATTAAATTAATATTTGTTTTTGCTCGTTTGCTTCCTATTCGATAATTAACGTTTTCCAACTTCGGCCTTTCGCTTTCGCAGCAAAAGCTTGCCTGAATCAAAATGGCTTCGATATGTCGTGCCGATGATATTTTTCTCACAACAAACCTTCGTTGCAATCTCTTTGCGAATGCCAGTTTCCGTTAGATTTCCATAGCCTCCCAAGAAATCCTCCTTCGGTGTTGTCTTACGAATATCGTAAATCTCGTCTTTACCGCCCAACGCAGTAGGTCGTATGCGGAACACTATGTCAGTAGTAGTTGTCATGTTGTTGACAAACTGATCGCCATTGAAAAATTTAATATTTGACTCCATTCCCTTCACTTTGTTCGCGAATGAGTCCATGTTCAACGAAATAAATTCTGCAACTGCTTTCTTGATATCCCCGATGGGAACAATGAAGTTATCCTTGTAGGAGCTTAGCTGGTTTACGCATGAGCTTTCACCGTAAAGAGCCGGTGTGATTGCATGTCGATCGGTTTCCTGGGCGTTACGGTCACCGAACCAGTTACCTATAAGAACCTCATTACCATAGTACGGTAATGGCTTAGGCTCTAATGGTCTGCCGGATGTTAGAGCTGCTGTCATTTCTGGTTATTTATTTATTTTATATTTTCTTTAAATTAAATTCAAAAAAATAATCTTCGATTTATAAGAAAATTATTTCTTACTGATTGATTGATCAATCATTGGTAGGCTCAAAAAAAAAACAAGTGTTTGTTGATTCTAAATTGTTGTTTGGAAAAGGGCGATGCTTGTAGGAATCAGAATACGTTCCCGTGATGGCATTATTTTCCTTGCTTAACGTATTACTTACTTTGTTTCTTAGAAGATAGACACTTCCTGGGAGTGGGCTTACGATGAAAAAATTATAGAGTATCGTATTGATGAATAATCTGATAAATGAGTTAATTCGCATTGCCTCTTTTTGTGCTTTAAAATTTCCGACAAGGTTAATTTTTTCAAGACTTTTGAACGATTTTACGTCATCCCTCGACAAAATAGATTTGGAGTTAAACCGATTTCAGCGATGTGTTACCTTCTCAAGAACGAAGATGAATATATCACATTATCGAAACCGGTTTATCTCTAAACCTAATTTGACGAAGATGACGCAAAACCGTTCCAAAACTTTAAACCTTAACTTTAAGTCCAAATTTATGCCCAGAATCTTACCCAGTATTTTTGTATTGTGTTTCTTCATAGACTTCGACTATTTACTATTAATATGTTTATGTTAAATTGTTAATTATTTACGTAAAAATTATTTCGGTAACTGTCGTTACGCGGAATGAAGTAAATGCTACCGTGGTGAATTTTTAACCCCTATGAGTTGACGGTGGTGATGATGGTGGTGCCTATAAACCTTTTGAGTCCAAGGGTTAATTTCTTCATCGATTGTAATTCATCATCAAGATCAAAATAGTGAAACATCGTACGCGAATAACGAGAATACAGTTCTTTGTCCGTATTCGTGAGCAATGTCCCGATCCTATGTAAATCTGAAACATACAAAATGCGTACTCCGCGACTTTTGTAATGGACCAGTTTTAATTTCATTTTTATGGTGAGACAGATATTATCACCTTTATTAAATGGAAGTTCGGCTTGGCTGCAAATAACCTTTTCTATACTTGCAATAATGCGTCTTTAGGCCGCCACAAGTTCAGGTTTTTATCATTCGGGATTTTGTCTCTTCCTAAAAGATTACTGATTGAGCTAGTTGTTTTTGTCGTTTGGGGTTTTCATGTTTCGGAATTAAGTTGTTTCGAGATGTTTTTGGTCCGGGATTTTGTCCTAACAAAGCTTTAATTTAAAAAAAATATTGATAATTAAAAAAAAAACAACTTCATTCAAAGTTTTCCATATTTCAATGCAATTTTAGAGGGAAATGAGTCCTTCCTTAAAGGGAAATATCCTTCCTGTTTACCTCATTTGCTCCGAATATTGGTTTGTATCCTTAGCTCCTTCTACTGGCATCAAATGATCAGGGATAAAGCTCTCAAACTGCATTTAAATGCATTGAAGAAAATATGTAAAATTATAAATAAATTCTATTTCCTCATTTTTTCCTCTGCGTTCTTATTTATGCACTTGTGTGAGGAGTTTAGAAAATTTTAGTGTTCTTTGTTGAACAGCCATAAAATTAAAGATTAACCGCTTGGATGATAATCCGATTGCATTGTTGCGGTAGTTATTATTACTGCTGTTTCTTTAATGTTTGAGTCAAGAAATGATAGGAAGCACCTGAAATATTGAGTGAAGATATTTTGTACTTCGACTTTGTAAATTTTAGTGTGCAATAAATATGAAGCACTTACGTTATTCACAAAATATTTTGTTTTTTCAGAGACTTTTATTTCACAAAGTCATTTACAATGGGTTTTTATAGGTTTGCATAATTCAAGAATGGATTTTTTCAACGATTCTTGACATAATTTGTTTGTCTTTATATTTCATCAAATTGTTTCCTTGTTCGTGTCAATCTACTTTATCGTCAAGGATTTTGGATCTGAGCCAACGAACGGGTCACTTTAAAGACTTCAAAGACTTTCGAGTTTTACTCGAAAATAATAAGTCCATACAAGAGACAGCTCTACATGAATGCCAATATTTATCAATGTCGATCATTTTACTTCATTGTGCATCGCTGGGTAATGGGAGTGTGTGTGGATGCTATATATTTAGATCACATTCTTAATATCGCCTTCATTCTGTTTCTTGCTTCACTGATTGCCGTAGACTTTATTGACGGCAATCATTGAAATGTGAGTTTAATTCATTTTCAAGGCTACAAAAGATGTTTAATGAAACCATAACAGCTACAAAAATTTAAGAAACCACAAGCAATATTACGTACTTTTGAGAATATTTTTCGACGGCGTTCATAGATTTCATTTTCCGTCATGCCTTTCCTTCGTTTCTACTTTTCAATGCATTACACTATTTCGTTTTTAGTGAATAGCTGAAGAAAGACTCAAAGGAATTAAGGAGAGAACATTGTAGTTTTTTACATTCTTTTATAATAACTTTGCCTGCTTTTAATTAAAACTATTTTCCACAACCTGTTTTTCCATGTTCGCCTCATTCGCTCTTCATACTCTCTTCAATATTAGGGAGTATTTCATTATAACGAATTTTTTAAATCAGCTATCCTGATTAAGCGAAATCCTGATTCCTTGGATGCATCCGGAGAGATTGGATGGGGCTAGAAACAGTCCACTTAGTGATGCACACTAAATGATCGTCTATAACTGCTCGAGGGCAGTATTTAAATGATGTTATGTTCCATAACGGATCGAAAGCCTCAGTCTTTCTCGTAAAGCAAATACAATACATTTTAAACTGCGGTCCAGAATGAGGGAAAATGTAAATCTGTAAATTTTTATAGTCTTAGTATTCTGAATGTGATATCTTGTGATGCGATATAGAATTATAATATAAAAATTATCGAATTCAATGGGGGAACTAAAATACATAACTCAGCGAAACTAAGACTAATGAATTGGGAGAAAGACTGTTTTCACTTCATAACTCAAAAAATTAATATGAATTACTTGGTCTTATTGCGTTAAAAGTTTCAGGTCTCAAGAATTCTCGGGGTTAGAGCATTCCGCCAAAGAAACTTGCTTTATGATTTCTTCATTATTGTTATCTATAAATTCTATTATTATATTAATGGTGATTATTATATTCAATTAGCATTTTATAGCGGTACCGACTGTTCTCATCATTACGCTGTATTGACTGTGTGGGTGTATGTACGACAAAATCCGAGACAACCAAATTCCGAAAATCACAAACAATAAAATCTCGTTAAAATCCAAGATAAATCAAGCAGTAAAATATAGAAGAATAAGGAAACTAATATTTCCTCTTTAAAATATTATTTAAAATATAATGAAAAATATGGATGAAACTATCACTAAAAGGTATAATTCATTTATTTGTACATTTACCTTAGCGTATTAAATATAATATTTATACCCTACACCCGAAGGGTGCGGTACACCAAATGCTTTCATATGGCGGCCTTTAGCCGCTATACTATAAACCCCTGTAAGGTAGAACACTGGTTTGACTGTTAACAGTATATTGGTAAACTAATTGCATAAATTTGGCTTTCGGTCGCGGCAAGAGTTACAATCTTCAGTAAGAAAAATTTTGCTTCCGCTGCCAACAGCATTCTTGCATACAGTATTATTGCATTATGAATATTTATCTCTGGGCATTATGTATATCAAACATTCCCAACTTTTCTGAATGGTATTTACATTGGAATTTGTTGGCATATTTTTGATATTGCAAGTTGCAAATTGTTTTCGAGCTTCACAAAAAAGGTTGTTCAATGCTGAAATTCTTGCGGTCCTTCGTTGTGCATACGTTGTGCATACGTTTTTTATTTTGCATTCATTATCTCTGTTTCTGGCATATTTAATTTCAAAATAATCTGCTGCCAACGCTCTCTTCTTATCCTCTTCTTCTTCTTTTTCATCTTCTCCATTCCTTCGTCATCTTCGTCTTTATCGTTCATGCGGTTGATGTGACAAGCTTCTCTTATACCACTCAATATTTTGTTGGTTTTCAGACGCTGTTATTCCCGTCAATATTGTGGCTCAAACTAAGCACGGTGAAGATCAATAAGTGCCTATATGTATTTTTATATCCTGTTTAAGGTATATAATATGTATGTATTGGTATTTGTGTGCGCGTGCTTGATTGACATATCGTATATATTTGGTTTGAATTGTGATTATATTTTCATAATATTTCTGATCACATAATCTGCCTCTATCCTTCTCTTTCTCTCTCTCTCTATCTATTTTAGCCGTCAAAAGTTTCAAGAGCGAGATATTCTCTTTTTAGTCACGAGGTAGACGAACATCGCCGGTAAAACCGTTTGAGCAATAATGTATTGTAGTGGTTGTTTCTAATATTATCGTTATGTCAATCCTGCAATGTCTCAGTTCGTTAACTTTTTGCCAAAACGAAAATACTTCGGCATCGGTCAAATGAAGTCGAGGCCTTCAAAATCACTTCCAATATTGCTCATGCTTGCCAATAAGTGTTCGATGTTGGTTTTGTATTGATTGTCATTGTTAATCGTCTCCGTTTTATTCTTGCGTAATTGGTATTGTTATAAAAACGAAAATCTAAAACGGAATAGAATTAAAAGCGCGATTTGATCTCTTGAAAAATCTCCCTGTAGGTTCTGTTATTTTTTTGGTTATTAAAAACTATTATTAATCATAATTCTTTAATAAGAAAATTAAATATTTATAATTGTTTGTTAATTTCCAAAAGAGATTGAACCTCAAGCCTCAATAGAAATTAATTTAAATAAATAAAGTTTATCTTTTCACAGTTAATGCATTTAATTTAATTTAACTTAATTTAATTCAATGCATAAAAAGCGTGCGTGCTGACTCATCTGCGGCCGATTGATGTAAATACAATAATGCACTGTTGAACCAGTTGACCCGAAACGATTCACTGACCATCACAAGTAACTGACTTAAGTAATTCGTATTTATATTATTATTTACGAATATTATTTAAATAATAAACAAAGAAAAGGTATGAACAAAACAACAGAAAAAGAAATGAAGGAAGAAAAAGCTCTCGTCGACATAATTAATGCATGTACTTTTCCACATCGTTACAAACAGACGGACTATATGAATGCCCGGGGAAAAGTGTGATCATGCGTAAATATGTGAGAGAACGTGTGTATTCATTCAATAGATTGAATAAAAAAGTCTGTTATACGCACTATCAGCATCATAATGAATAACATTATTACGTCATTACCATTATCATACTTTGGTTGACTCCGAAAAGACCCCAAAAAATTGGAATATTTTCTGTTTGACTGTGAAAATGATAAATATTAATTCGTCGTATTCTCGTTCTCGTTATTCTTATTCTCCTTATTCTTATAATTAAAAAACTTAATTGAACCATTTAAAAATCGAGAAAAATATCACGCATACGACATGATAAACTTTTAACTTCGATGCTCTGTCGCAACAGGAAAGTTTTAAAATGAGCCCAATATTTATTTGATGATAATTACTGAATATTTTATATAGGATTGTAAACAATAAAGTTTTCGTTTAAGAAACTTATGTTTAAAAAATTCTTTTAAGCATCTTGAATATTTCAATATTTAAAATTCTTGACCGAAATTTTTGTGGTCTCTTGCATGAGCTGAAATGCCCTCGAGCTGGCAACGACACTGATAAATCTTTTAATATTTCATTGAATTTATCTTATAATTTTCTTTTGCTGACTGCGACTGATTTTGCTGACTGCGTCGTCGGTGTTTAAAAGTAGTAAATCCATATAGAAAGTCCATCTACTGATTTCCTCTTCCTTTGCGTTTCATTTTGCATTTTCATCTTTCGTTCATCCGTTCATTAAATCCCGTTTTATTATTTCCATTATTTATTTTTTCCACTGAAACATTCTCGAGTTTTTGTTTATGTCGGTTTTTATTGTTGTGGCTGTTTCTGGCATGAGGATGTTTTTCTTATTTCTGAATTTATAAGTGGTTTATCCACGATTCAGGTCACGTCATATCCGTGCCTCGAAAGAATTGTGCCTGAGAACAATACCTGCTGGAAAGAAACACCTTATCCTAATTCGATACACTCGATGACAATTCTCAAAATGATGGTCAGTGAGAAAAAACTGCAACAGGTTATCACAAACCTTGGTAATGGTAACCTCATCATTTTTCACTTCAGAGATGTGTATACATATATTTATGTATATTTATTCTAATAGTTTTTTGTAGTGATAACTTTTCTTTACACCTTTTGAGAAGACTTAAAAAATATGGCTTAAGCCTCCATCCTCTCCAGCCTATATCTGTAAAGATTTAAAATTTTTAAAAATTGAATACAACTCAATTTAACATTTTCGTAATTTTCCTAACAGTTTGCTTCTCTGGAGAATCTGCTTAAAATGGCTTCGTGAAAGTGAATAAATGAGACGAAAAGCTTTTCTGAATCGAGATTAAGTGCTCGTGACAAAAAAGATAACGGAATATCTGGTTGGGGAGAATATTTCTGGCCACGCACTTACCTTTATAATTACCAATGTCAAATGTCAATTGGTCTCAAACCTCATGAAGTCCACGGCATATCAGTGATTCTCATACTGTGTGTTATCGATTTCAGTATTATTTTTATTGCGGTCGGCTGATGATGTTTTTGTTGTTGTTGTTGGTTGCTTTTTGATTATTATTACTGTTAGTTTTTGTGTGAATGCTCTGTGAACTAAAACTAATATTTACTTGTGCTATTGCTATCATTGTTGTTGCTGTTTTTATCGTAACATTTTACATCTCCGTGTTTTCGACTTTAATTAGTTATTCCATCCTCTGACGTTCATTAGTATCACGATTGTTACATTATTTTCAAAGCGTACAGGGTGATTACACATTTGCACACTGGGAAATTTTTATTCATTTTTCAATTTTCAATAATTATTTTAATTCTGCTTTAAAATGCCTGAAAATTAAAAAAAAAAACTAAAGGTTTTAATCAATAATTTAGTGTTTAAATGACCAAAAGTGAAAAATCCGGTTTTGTTTAAACCTTTGGTTTTTAGTCATAACACTAAGCAAATATTACTTAAATAATTTATCCACAACAACAAATACAACAACAACATAAACAGCTAAACATTTCTACATACATGGGAAACAGAAAAACCAATTTGTTGCTGTTGTAATCGTTGTTATAAACATACGATACCGACGCATAATTGCACGTTTGCACACGCGTATGTATGTATACGCATGTGCGTGAATGGTTTTTTGGTTTACATGGAAGTCAGTTTCATGTGGCGAAAGATTTGTTCCTTTGATTATTTATAAATAATTGGATGGAAAGAATTCACTGAAAACCACGTCGCCAACTTCAACACATTCAAACAACTCGTAGTTTCTCTGTTTCTTTCACTCTCTATCACTAGAATCTCTCTTTCTCTCTCTACCTTCCACGCATCTCTTCTGATTGTCTTTTCTTCTTATCCGTCTTTTAGTTATCCGCCCCGAAGGAGCTCACTCAACTGTAATTTATTTATCCCGCACTTTCTCTCGCCCTTCCTTTTTTGCTTACTTTCTTACGTGCTCTTCCATTTCGGTCCATTGTCATCGCTGCTTCTTATTTTCCAATTCGTTTGAAAGAATGAAGTCAATCCGCTTGAATGGAATTCATTTCAAGCTGAACGAGATAGATTTTCACGCCCGTAAATGGAATTAAAATTCTGGACCATAAAGTCGATTTCTTTTTTATAAATCATTAGCTTAATACATTTCGTTTAATTTGAAACAATAATGCATGATTTCCAAATTGACGAAAAATTCCTCTTTTTTCTTATTATTTTATTTTCAGTTTGACGAAAAACTGTTTGTGAATTTAAAGTATTTTCTTTTACCAAGTTGATTTACAGTTAGATTTTGTTTTTATTCTTTATTGTTTTATATTTATTCTATAGTTTTAGCAATTCTTTTTCATTTCATTCCACGATGTTAAACAAATTCTTATCAAAAACGTTAGTCTTTAGGGAGTCCTTAAAAAATAAGAAAGAACAATCATTATGGAATAGAAAGAATAGAATAGAATAGGCAGATATACGTGCGAGAATCTGCCACGTTATCATATAAAAGAATAAACAAATAAACAGATACAAACAAAACAATAATCGACTCCAGAATAACATTTAGCGAAAAGGAAAATAGCAAAAGGTGATTGAGCTCTAAACAATTCTTAATTCGATCAATATTTTGAATAAAATTAAAAAAAGGTTAAGACAAAGTTTATGTAAATAACAAACAAATGACAAAATGGAATGATGCAAACAAAATTATTCATAGATAATCTCCATCCTCCTTCCTAAAAGCCTTAAGAGACTTGATATTCATTCTCTTTTTAACAGATGAAAATGTCTTGTAAATATTTATGGGCGCTACACCCACGCCTCGGTGTATTGAATCGATGATGATAATATCAAATTTTCCTGACAGGATATTTTCACTTAAATGAAAATTTGTCGTCAAAATTATGGCCAAGAGAATTTTTAAAATATGCTGGCGAAAGATTGGTCGTTTCTTTAATCGTTATGTAAAAACTAAAGATATTTTGGGAATTTAAGACATCACAGATGACGTTGTTTTTAAAACCTACCCAGATTTTCAAGAAGATATAATCTGTGAGGAGAAAAATTCCGTTACACGGTATTACCACAAATCTAACGACGATTGATGTAAACTGAAAAAGCCTGAAAAAAATTGATATTTAGAGAAAGAAGTAATATTTTATTCCTTACGGAATAGAATAAACTCTTGAAAAGATAGCAATGGGATACCGTCCAAAAATGAGACGTAGGTATGTTTATCCTTCACATACCTACGTACCATTTTTGCGTAAGAATAAAGATGAGATAAAATGACGATCCCTGTAAAAGTAAATGGCAACGGCAATGACAACCAAAATAATAACAAGTAAAAATAAAAAAGAACAAACACAATGGCAAGACAAAATTATATGAAACTACCAACCACTGCTGCGTAACCAACCTGAATATTGACAACCACAATAGATTAAGCAGTGACACTGTATGACATTCTGTATACAAGCAAAAATATACACACACGCTCACACACGCATTTTGAGAAAGCAGCCAATGCATCCCACTCTAACGACTTTCTAGCATTTCTTATGATTTTATAAAATATAAGGTTGCTTTTTTCAAAAGTTTTCATTTATTATTTGCACCCTCTTGGACCACTCCCTTCTTCCCAACTATGTTAAAAACTTCTTTCTATCTTTTATAGATGTCTCGATGAGCGAGTGTGAACAATAAACCATTTTAAATTTAATAGAAAGGAAATATGCATGCAGTGTTTAATATATATATATGCGTGGCACGATGCCAACCGTCTCCTCACCACAATAAGGGTTTTTAAACAAGGAAAGCCTCATAGACTTATCCTTCAATAAGTCTTCCCTCACCCCCAAAGAGCTTGTTTTTAAAGGAACACCTATAAAAACTGAGACATGCAAAATAAATCAGCCACAGGCTTTCTCTAAGAACCTTCACCAGGATTAAATAAATGTTAAAACGTAAAAGAAGTCAAATTCAAAGCTCAAGGAATCACTAAAAATTGTGTAGTCACA
Organism: Physocephala rufipes; assembly: GCA_963966595.1. Classification (NCBI taxonomy): domain Eukaryota; kingdom Metazoa; phylum Arthropoda; class Insecta; order Diptera; family Conopidae; genus Physocephala; species Physocephala rufipes. Next base: position 13,463,058 of record OZ016505.1, on the reverse strand, counting down.
AGAAAAACTAGACAAAATTCTAACAATATCAAATATTCCTTTTGTATTCACACGTTTTTCGTTCAGAAAAAACTTTTTCAATTTTTCGCATTACCTTTTTTTCTTTCTTGATTTATGGTTTAAATGTGTCAAGACAAAGATTGCGTAAACGAGAACAAACACAAATAAAAATATAAAAACACCAAAGAAAGCCCACGGAACAAGCAAAACACGTGCATTCAATCATCCTTAAAACCGCCCCACAAAAGCATATACGGCACGCATTTCTTGCGTTCAGCGTTTTCTCATTTTAAGAACACCGGCATCCCATAAAAGGAGAGAAGGTTCTGTAGCGAAGGAAAATTGCTTTATTAGAGTTAAACCGTTAATATCTTTTAAATGCAGATTTTTATTACTTATTTTATTTACTCGCAATTTTCCACTGAAGCACGCATACGCTTCCATTTCAGCATTCATATCAATACACACACCAATACATTCATATGTATCAACGATGGAGATTTCATAAGGCTTCATACGCTTCGTTTCGTTACAATTGAATTTACTTCCGTCTGGAATATATTAATTTAATAAAACCAATTGTTAAAGTATTTTCTTAAGGCATACCCAAGAGGCATATTTTTAAGAAACGACACCAAACATATTCGTGCTGAATTCTTGATTGAAATCAAAAAAATCTTTTCAGTGATTTATTTCCGATAATGATAGATGTCCGAATAATTTGACGTCGCGTCAGGTCAGGCGTGTCTTTAAATTAGACCATTCAATACATTGTCCTTTCACACAATTTATCATCAAGGTTTAAAGGCTTTCTATCGTTATTCATTATGCAAAAAGTTTTTTCCTTTAGGTTTTAAAGCACAAACAATTGAAAGCCAGATAAGTGTTTTCGCTCGTGCTGTTTCAAAGTTTTTTAAATTTTTGGAATATTTTAATATAACGAAAAAACAACCTTTTGTTGTCAATCCGCTAGGCGAAGAACAGTCGTCTCTCAAGAGGTTAAACAAATTTCGTATCCAAAATGAGTTCATAATATATACAGGATATATTCATTGTGTAGAAGGATACGGGAAATGTGAAATATAAAAACTGCAAACAGCAACTGCGCCAAATTTGAACAAACGCAAGTTGATCATTTGATCAACTCATTTTAATGAAAAAACCCGAAAAACTCAACAAGAACCAAGATAAGAACTTAAAGTATTTACTCTTAGTTACTCAAAAAAGCTTTGAAAAACAACATTTATGGAAATTTTGTCCCTTGATTCTTTGTTGCATCTTGTTCAGTTTTGCAATACCGAAATTTATTAAATCTCGTCTTCGTAATTGTAATTGCGATCAAACTATCGACAAAAAATTCGAATTCAATTATTTATCTGAAATGTTTCTAAAGCCTCTGAATTAAATTCTTCGAATTATTCCACCCTGGGAATTGAAATTAATTTACTGAGCAACATACGTCGCAGTGATGTCTTTCGTTCTATGTCCTTTAACTTCTGATTAGACATTTCTATTGTTTAGAAATCGACGAACGTGTGTTGGGGAATGAAATTGTGAGAAGAAGATTCATGCAAGTTGCAGACAGAGCGAGAAGGACATAGTGTTAGATATACACAGGAGGAGACATGTCAAGGCAGTTCTAAAAATATCACAGAGAGAAATAGAAAAAAGAGACTAATATGACGAGAATTAGTTTTATGTAATGTTTTAGTTGTTATGACGAGAATTAGTTTTATGTTGTTATGGCTGTAATTGATGCTTTGTTGTTTATAAAGGAAATTCTATCCCTTCCATTTCTGTCTCCTGCGTCTGGTAAACTTAATTTAAGCTTTTACTAAAAATTCCTACACATTTCTATGCCTTAGATTTTCTGGACAATAATGTCGTTGATATCGTTGTCGCTCTTATTATTTTATTATACCTCCTTTTGTTTGTTTGCTTCTACATTGCTTTTGTAACACCTTTTGAATTAATTCTAAATTGATCTGAAGAATACAAGTCATTATAAAATTTTGTTCACAATTTTGCAGTTACTTGATTTTGCAATGACGACCCAAAAGAAGAAGATATTACTCAATTACTAGGGTTGGAAAAATATAGACATTTTACAAAGCAAAATTTCATCAACACTCTATTGAAACGTCCTTACGACGTTGCATTTGTTCTTTGTGGCGAACCACAATTTTGTAGCAATTTTCAGCGATGTAACGCACTTTCTGAAAGCTATCTGTTAGTCGAAAATCATCTAATGATGTTTTGCAGATTTTCTTCATTAAATTGTCGTTGTCGCTCAGCTAATCTGCTTAGTGCTTGCCTTGGCAGCTCGCACGACACACTTCTGAATCCCGCCGCCCAAAATATTCAATTCTTAAAAAATATTCCCACAAATTCCGTCGGACAGGTTTCAGTTTTGAGGAATACTATACAGATAGCAAACAACGTACTACAAACTCGAGACTTAATTCTTTTAAGGGTGGCGCAGTCTCTCATTGACATGCATTTTCAAATTTATCGCTGCGTGTGTTAGTCCTGCATGACAAGTAAGCAATTTCGCGAGCAATTATCAAGATATTTTTACGAACACAGTGCAATAACACAAAGTAATAATGCTCTATAAGAGATCAATTTTATTATAAAAGTTCACCCGCAAAGCAGCTTGGAAAAAGGGTCTAGGCTTTAAACTTTATACGTCACTCTACGGGTCCTTCATGAGTTTTGGCTGGTTTTTTTTAAACCTGAGAACTCGTGCATCGAATGCCAAATTTCCTAACGACATAAGTCGTTTTTGTCAATTCCAAAAGAATTCATAAATGGAATCAATTTCAAGTAACAAAAAAATTCGGTATTTCCTGATATGGTTTATGGGTTGTGCATACAAAAATCATTCAACGTACTTATAGGCATATATCCTATATCTATACAAATTTTGACAAAGGCACTGTCCTGACATTTGCCCTTGTAATATATAAAAAAATTACTGAATTTTAAACAAAAGGATATCTTTTTATATTGAAAACTCTTTGGAAAACCTGTCAAATACAAAGTGAAACGTCAAAGACGTTAGCAAGGGCAAAATGTGAAAGAAAAGATTCATTTGGTTGGCTTGGGGTTAAAGCAAGAGATTGACTTTCTGATGGTAAAATAAAATATCTACAACAACATGTTCAATTCGTAGCCGCCAATGAAACAGCATTATTGTGAAACCGACAGAAGAAAACTTATGTAAAAAACTTGTCCCATTTACTTCATTTTCAATCACAAACAGTCTACGATGACAGTGAGTATTCATGTCGATACCTCCTTTCGACCGTAATCGTAATATCTGTAGACAAACACACAGACCGATGGACAGACATGGCTGGATCGATTATTCTAGAGAGGCTATTCTGAGCAAGAATATATATACTCTTCTATATCTGACGCGCCTCCTTTAATGTGTTACTAACGGAGGAGATAATAACGGGTTACTTTCCACATTTGACTGACTTTCCACATTTTGAGTCATCTTCCACAGGGCTGTTGTACGCTGACGACTCCCTTCTTTATTCTCATCTCGAATCTCCGCAAATTGCTTTAAGTAAAGTAATGCAGCACTTATCATCAGTTAAAAATTTTTACGACTCTTGGGGAAGCAAAATTAATACTTCAAAATGCGAAGATATCTGCTTCAGAAATGCTTCAGGAAAATGCAAGTCTTTTGTAGTCCCAGAAAGTAGAACTTTGCAATTATCGTTAAACGGCTCAGAAATTCCTTTCAAAAATAATATTAAAAATCTTGGCATTAACATTTACAATCTCTTCAAATTTAACAAACATGCAAGATTGGCACTAAAAAATCTTATAGAATCTTAGGACCCCTTTCAAAAATCTTTAGCATCAAAAATTTGCCTCAGAAAACTAAACTCTTACTTTACAAAACATGCATAAGACCGGTTTTCCTTTATGGCTTTCCAATTTGGTTTAGTGTGTCTCCTACAATCATTAAAGAATTTGAGATTTTGGAACGTGAAGTGTTGAGGCACTGTTTAGGAAAATATTTCGAATCTCCATCAAAACGATATTCCAACCGTTTTTTGTACTCAGAGCCTAATATCGTTATTCACAAGTTCACTTTTCAAGACGACGCCGTCCACCTTCGAGGTTCACCAAAGTGAAAATTTTATTATTCACAAGTTCACTTTTAAAAAGGTGAATCTCGAGACGTCGTCGTCTCTATTCTTATTTTGTTCCAGCGCATGCACAATACATGTGTTTCATTTACTCTTGTTGAAATTTTTTTGTTACTTTTCACTCTTGTTGAAATTTTGAAAAAAAGTGATACCAACACAAATTCCACTATATTTACGCATTTTTCGTTTAAAAGAAAGCAATCTTGTTTTTCTTTCTCTTTTTTTTTAATTATATGAGTAAAATTGACAATATCATTAATTTGTATTTTAAGTATTGAATTATTTTAATACTAACATTATAATATGTAATTAGTAATAAATAGATGTAAATAATAAATACATTTTGAAAATATGCAATATCATAAATTATTTTGCATTGAAAATTTTATTTTTATGAGAAGACGACACCTACCTAGGTGTCGTCCAATTTTTGGACGTCGTCGTCAATGATGTCGTACTTGTGAATAATCAATCTCACATCGTTCCTCAGAGCTCGACGGCGTCGTCTTTAGAAATGTAAACAAACACATTTGTTTGGACGGCGTCGTCTTAAAAAGTGAACTTGTGAATACTAATCAAAAAAAATTGCCGAAAAAACTAGTTCTTGACGACGTCGTCTCTGAAAAAGTGAACTTGTGAATAAGGGTATAAGATAATTCCCATTGGTCTTTATATTTGTGATATCTTGAAAAGATTCATTATTAGATCCGCTGACCATTGTAACTCTCATATTCTTGATATCTTCAATCAGCAAAAATTATTTAGTTGGTCTAATACAATTTATTTGTCGCCTTTTGGTTTCCAAAATGGGGAACCTGCTCTCACACTGATCTTGTTTTTGTTATATACATAGATTTAAATTTAGTATTAGTTTAGTGTTATTATTAAGCATTAGTTATAAGTATATATAGTATAAATATATATAGTTATAAGTATATATAGCTTAAGAGATCTAAATTATAGTACTCTCATGATATGTTAGCTCCGGGAGCAAGAGCGTCTTCTTCGCTATTTAATTTATTTATTGCTTCAAATTCCTTCGCTTTTTACCCTTAGGTTAGACACCGTTTTATTGTTATGATATTAAGATTGCAGTCTTAATTTAATTTTGTACTTATCTTTTAGCTGAATTCAAAAATACCAAATTTTATAAAAAAAAAACTCAATAAAATTCAACTTCAACTTCAATTTCTCGGACATTTTTCAAGTAAACTCATGCCGAATTAATGTGAAGAGTCCCCACAGGTAAAACGACCTATAACAAATTCCATCAAATCCGTGATAATCCTGTTTACATGTAAACCGATATACCGTAAACATTTTAATGAATATTTAAATTCCTTAGTTTCTCACCAAATTACTAATTAAGGGCCATAAGTAATAATTATACCCTTCGAGAATATTTTTTTAGTTCCATCTCATATCATTATTAGTTCCAATTATTTGCGATATTCCAAAGGGTTATTTTTGCTTGATTATTTTGTGACGTATTACTTAATTGCTTACGACTAAAAATCTAATGAAAGGCCCTCCACTCTGTTTCATACAAAAAGCCTGAAGACAGTCAACAACACGAATTTGTTGAGATGCTCTTGTAATACCAGACATATTTATATTAAGTAGGACACGCACTATCCTATCCATACGCATAAAAAAAGCATACACATTTTTGGCATGTGGGGTCACACATAGAAATTTGAATCAAATTTCTTGAGCAATTTTCACCCATGCTAACGCGACTTGGACTTTCGTTTTTGGATTGGTGTCGATTCTAAGGGGGTGAGGTGAAAATTGATAGAAAATTTATTTATTGCCAAAAAAAATATAAATCAGTAAATTCAGTAAATCAAAACTGAAAATTAATATAGTTAGAATTTATTTTCTTATAACAAAGGGGAAACCTAATTACGAATTACATCTCTGGTATAAAACGAAGCTCAGGTAAAAGTATTTCATTGTAATAAATTTAATCGTACCTTGATGCATAGAGTAAGAAATAACTACTAAACTGATTATAATAATAAATTTTAATTTACAGCAAGGAGTGTCCTATTTTGATCTCTGTCAGTTATTATAAATTTTTAGTTTCAATTAATTAATTTCAATTACGTTTCAAAATTGCAAGTTAGTGTTACCATATTTTTTATTAGAAAAGGTGAATGATCCCTTATTTGCATAAGTTAGAAATGTTATAAATAATTTATTATTAATTTTTAATTTGTGATAATTTTTAATAACATAATTAATTTTTAATAAATTTTTTGATATTGATAACGGCGAAACTAATGAAAATTCCAACTCATTTACGTAAATTTGTTGAAGTGTTTTTGAAATATTGTGTTTTATTGAAGTCTTTTAAGTCAGAAAATTAATCAAATAATTACATTTGTTTTTATTTGCAGGTTTTAATTTTAATTTTTGTTTCATTTTTATTTACAGACTTTTTATTTAACTTAACATAAATAATTAAAAATATTAAAACGAATTTTATAATTTTTATGTAAAAATCTTGCGTTGACAATAAAAAGTAAAAATAAAAGCTTACAAAAATTACGTTTTACATGCTCTTCAGTTTTTGCAAACAATAATTGCAGAAATGGACACGAAAATTTAAATTCAAATGAATTTATCATCTTATTTCAAATCACTTAATATTTTTTCTCTTTTATCTTATTCTCACAACATTTCTCAAAACTTGGTAAAGAATTTCTTCCTTAGCAAATAAAACAAAAAATTTAGAATAAAGTTAAATGTTCTAAAGATTATAAAAATGTTTGGTTCAAAAATTTAAATTCTTTAGATTGTTTTGCCAAGTCTAGATGTTTGCTAATGCTAATGATTATGTTTATTCCCTTAAAAATTTGGTTATTCATATTTTTTCCCAATATAATGATAACATATTTGTCCTCTTGCCTTGTCTATATCTTCCTGTGACATAGTTTTAATTTCTTTGCCAAACAGCAAAATTCATAGTAGTGGGCTTTGATTTACGCTCAATTGTTATAACTTCATCATAAACATTGTCAACATTGTAGAACTGTCGTAACTCCGCTATTGCTGTCTCTTCAATCTGAGTTAAATGCAATGATTTAGAGCGCATACGCTCGTATTCTACGCGCTGTTGCTTCTCTTCGGCCATAATTTTTGTTAAATCATTGCCGCCTTTATTTTGTTTCGAAATCGCACCAGTTCGTGATATATTCGCAAATGACGTCATGTCAGCAGAGCTACCGACGGGAGGTGATGTGCCAAGGCAAATTCCGCTATTTGTTGGAGAATTCGGTTCTTTTTTATTTGGTGTACTCCTAGCGTTTTGTGCTGCAGATGGAGTGAGTGGTGTTTTGACTGTCTCAACACTTGGTGGAGTCACCAACATTGCACGATTTAATTCGGCAGAAAGACGTTTTCGTTGCTTTTGCGAAGTTTTTTCACGTGATGTACTCAAGTCAGTTAAATTAATCTGAAATACGCCTCGCGATGTTGTGGGTGTTGGAGGGGTTGATGTTGTTGTAGGAGTGGGCGTTAATTGCGGCTTTCCTTGAGGTGACTTAAAAGCTTCATTTTCGTTGCGAATACTTTGCAGCGGTACAAATTGTTCTTCCTTGTCAAACAATTCTTTTTGCATTTGCTCCGCGGTAGGCTTTTTCTTGTTTTGCTCTTTTTTATCGATCACTTTAATCCAGGCTTTTGATTCTGCTTGAAATCTCTCAGCGGAAGCTTTAGCTTCATCTAAAATTTTGTTCCTAGTTTTATCTGCCACATGTTTGGCATCACCATCTTCTTCTTCGTCGAGATTCATTGAAGCAATCATTGATGAAATCGCTTCACGTTCATACTGTCTAGCAGATCGTTTAACTTCGTTATCTTTTTGTTTAGTATTTAGCAATCTTTTAGCTGGAATCTGAAATTTTTGTGAGATCTACTATGGGCAAATGTTCCAAGCAACAAATATTAACTCTTACCTCGTTTTCATTTTTTCGGTAGTTCAATTCTATTTCGAAGTCATCTACAAAACTCAACAGTAGTTCATCATCCACAGCTTCAGAACTGGGCGTTACTAAACGATAATCGAAAACTTCTTTAAACATATGCCTGTAGTGATCATTAAGGCATCTGAGTGCTTCACTTTCGCAGCTTTCCAAGCTTCTGTACATCAGAACACGTGCCAAATTTTGACATATAAATTCCATGCAACCTTTTTTCAGAATATCACAATTATAAGTGTGGGCAAAGTCCAGCATGGCACCACACTTTCGTATATTAATTTTGTCCAGAATTAAAATTTCACACAAATTTCTTAGACGTTCAATGAAAAATTGATCACAAAATACTATCATATTGTATAAAAATGCTTCGCTATACTGCTGTCTGCAGAAGTGATCAATATCGGAGCTATAGAGAAAGTCTAAAATTGGTACCATGTACTCAACCGGTACGGTACACTGCGAAATGGTTGTTTGTTCTGCCCATGAGTGTCTGAACATCATATCGAAATATTCCAAATTCGTAATTAAAATGCATTTATGGGCTGATACTTCTACTTCGTGTGCGCATTTAATGCGGACGTCATGAAGTGATGGGAAATCATTACGATGTAAGCGCTTAAAAGGATATTTTGATTGAAGATTATAAACGTAAGGAAAGGAGTCGTCATCTAAAATACTGCGGAAAATTTCAATATTAATTAAACATAATTTTCAATATAAATAAAAAGATTGCGTTCGCGTTAAGTTATGTTATGATGAATATAAATAGTCTAGTGAAAACTAGAAACAAATTCTAGCAATTACACACAACAAATTACGGGCCTTCAAAAGATTCAGTCCTCGTAATAAAATAGGAAATTTCACTAGTACTCCAACTCTATAAGTCCTGTCGTAGTAACAAAAATATTGTTTATTGTTTGTTTCGTCGAATTACCTCAAAATTCTTAACATGCATTCTATGATTTGTAATGTTAACATACGTGTAAGAGTTCTCAATTTATTCCTAGAAAATTCATCAAGTAATTTCTTAACTGGTCATCATATAGACCAAACCTACTGAACATCTAAATCATTGCCTCTGTCTAAGAATTGTGCTACAATGGCTAAGCCTTTTAGGAAACTTGGTTTTCCGTATTTCACTCATACATCTTCGATTTTAACCATATTGTTTTTTGAATTATTGCTTTAGAGCAAGGTGTTCTCACCTACACCTGAGACGTCAGTATGAGAGTCCTCAGTACGGACCCATCCATATATCAAGTGATAAAATACGTCATTAGGTCATACGTACCTAGGCTCAGGTTGCAGGAATAACTCAATAATAAAAGTTTATATCTTACCGCAAAATGTACAGTAGTTGTTTTGTTTAGATTAAGTTTGACTCTCACCTTTTAAGTAACCTGGACAAAAAATATTGAAAATCTGAAATAGAAGTTTAGATTTGCTTAACTGCGTACGTACAGTCTTAAATAATTCGCCAAGTCTTTCAATTGAAACTTTTCCACAAATTCCAAAAATAGCAAACAAATTTCCATTCGTCCTGTTGGACTTTCCGGGCCCAAACTTTGTTTAATAGCATCGAAATCTGTTGCGTAAAATGAACGATTATGAATAAAATCAATATAATTCCCTTCTCATTTTTCACTTACCATCATCATTAGGGAAATAGTTCGCATAAATAAATTTCAGCATAAGTTCAAACATTTTTCCACTAAGTAAAGAGAAATTTAGGTAAACATTCTGATCATCACTACCATTATTACTTTTGATATTATTGTCTATAATTTCTCTTAAGCCTGGTGCTCGAGCATAGATGAACAGTTTGTGCGCAACAAAAGTTTCTCCATCAACATGAAAGACAACATCGTGCACAGCATCGTTTTTGTTGGCATCATTAAGAAGTTTCTTAAAAGTATATTCTTCGCTTAAAAGTGGAGGAAGCTTAAAATATTTCATGTTCGATTCCTGCAGCACAGCAAACGAAAGAAAGTCGTCATCACAATATATATTGATGGCTCGATCAATAGTTGGAAAATGTTGTAAATCGATACGAATCATATAGTCTTTGGATAGGCTAACACGATTTTGGGAACTATTACTCCATGTGCTGTCCTTCCTCTGTACTTCGCGATCTTCATCAGAACGACCATGTAGACTGTTAGCGTTTATCACTGGAACCTGATGACATTTTCCATGGTAAACATCGCCTTGCGAGAGAATAAGCACTTGATTTGATTTGTAAAGTATTTTATCGATCTCGGTTATGCTTATGTGCGAAAAGATACATCTAAAAAATTGAATTGATTTAGAAATATTTGTAAGACAATATTAAAACATCACAAGGAATATAGCTAAATCATTAAGTTTCTAGGAGTTATACAGAACCAGTTTTTTATCTCTTAATATTAAATACCTCCTAATTATTAACATAGGTTCTATTTATAGGTTTTGTATTGGTTTCGTGAAGGAGCATGTTTTTTACCACGAAGATAAGTACTGAATATCACAAAGTGCGTCTGCATTCACATCTTTCCTACAGCTCTCGAATATTACATCGAGAAAGGAAGATTGATTTCGATTTTATAAAAAATAAGACTATTTTCTATTTTGAAACAAGAAAAATCCTTTAAATTTATCGAAGATCTAGCTGCGAAACAAATCTGATTCTGACGAATTTAGGTTTTGGTTTTGAACGTTAATATTAATTGCAAATTAACTTTGACGAAAATTAGATTTTAAACCCACTTGTGAACGAAGACTGCTCACGTAAAAAGAATTTAGCTGCGACCCCATTCTGGCAATAGAAAATTTCTTATTGCGCTATTGTAGGTATATGTTAGCAATGTCGGTCGCACATTAACACTTTAGCAGCCAACGAACTTTGGTAACTAAGTAAAGGTTTTATTTACCCAAAAAGCCTGCAGATATAAAACAATTCCGAAAACCAAGAAGATACAGTTGTTTGGCATTCAATACTGTATATGTAAATAGAATACTTGGGCTTTACGATTTAGGTATTGTTTCCTGAACGCAAAAATATGCCCGATAGTTGCCGGAATTCAAAAACTCAGCAAAGGAATCTATATTGTTCCCAGCACCGGCACAGTAAATCACTTCTGCACACTTATGACCAGCACAGACCTCTCTTTACAAAAATTCTGTGTTCTTCGTTTGCAGCTGAAGCAGAGAATTTTCATATCATTTTGAAAAACATTTGATAAATGAGCATGGTGAGCATGATGAAATTGGGAAATCTTACTCACCAAAAACTTCCCCAGAACAACACTTACCTGTAAAAGCTCTGTGTTTTCTCATACCAAACAAATATAACATTTGTTTGTGTCAACAAGAGTAACTTCAAAGCTGATACGGATCCTTTACCGGTACTCGAATTATCACCACCAACAAGGCACATGCTCTTCAGGTCTTCAAAGCTTTAATTAGAAACAATTTATAAAAATTGTTGATTGAGAGTTCTAGTATATTACTCTGGTATTTTAAGTGATTTCATTTTGAAGTTATACATAAGTATAATGGTGAAGGCCTCGTTCGTATAAATAGCTGTAGCAAAATCATTTGCTTCTACAAGGCGTATGGTCGCCCCTGCAGCCAGTTTTAGCTAAAAATGAAAGAAATCTCAAATACTGAAATCATAGAATCCAGAAGATAACAAGACATACTTGTTGTGGAGTTGGTATAACTTTGATATCAACATTTATATTTATTTGACCCCGATTAGTGCCCCAAGCAAAAATGGCTTCGTGCGAATAAACCAATGAATGAAAATCTCTAGCAATTACATGCTTCAAATCACTGATGCCAAAATCTCGCAGTGTGATAACTTCCTTGAAGGTTGTTAACTTTACTCCCGCACCACGCACGCCCAACTGTTGATTCTCATTGATACCGCAAGCAAAAACAGCCGAACGATTGGTGAGTACAAGAGAATGTTTACGAGAAACGCTGATGTCAATAATGGCTTCCCCGGGATTTTTGATTGGAACTTTGACTTTCATGGGTGCGGGTAAGCTATTTTCAATGCCAATACCTAAAATATATTAATAATAATCATTGTATACTAATTTTACGAACGATGTAATAATTTACCAAGTCGCCCCCCTTTGCCATGACCAACAGCATACAAAACCGATTTTTGGTCAAGGAAGAGGCTATGATACATTCCGAGCGCAACATCTTTAATCGAAATGCTTTGTTTACGAAAGAGATCTATAAATTGTGGTGTGCCTGTATCTTCTTCGTTCTCAATTCCTAAATTATAATTCTTATTTGAGCCCCAAACTAAAACTTCAGTATTGGGATAGCTGTAATAAAGTGAAAATCGAATGACATTGCATCCAGATGTAAGCGACGCAATTTACATTTTTGTTTTTTTAATGGCGGATTTCAATTCTACACGCTCTCGGTCATTTGGAAAATCACAAACGCGGCAAATACCCTGTAAAGCGCATCGGGTATCATCATCGAATAATTCCAGACTAGCCCCATAACGAATCAGTAATACGGCACAGTCGATGCAACCATAATATATTGCACGATGCAACGGGCTGTAACCCGACTCAAAATCGCGACGATTAATAAGAGCACCCTACACACAAACGATAAATTGCAATCCAAAATGGAAAGGAATAATCACAATTGATAAGCTCACATGATTTAAAAGCCATTCCAAAATTGAATATCGACCCACTGAGGAGGCAAGATGAGCAGCTGAACGTCCCTAAAACCGAAAAAAGGTTTAACAGTATCTTAGGAATTTCTTCATTCTGGCCCAACATCGGTATCTTTACCAAGTCATCCACAACATCACAGAAGTTGCAACACGTTTTGGCAATAAAAGCTGCCAATTTTTCATCGTCTATGGAACGTTTGGTTAATGCTGCGGTAATTATGTTGCCGTGTTGGCGACATCGACATTTGCGTGTGCAATCGTATTGAAAAGTGTTCACGGTAAACATAATTATTACTCGTAAGACTAAACTTTCACTTATTTTATTCCAACTCGAATTCCTTCCAGGAACTGAGATATCGAGATAGGACACTCAACCTACCTCGACAAAAAAACGGTTTGACGTCTATATTACGTAGCTTGTTTACATCGTATCCACGATACGTCAATTTATACCTTTTTGTTGATATTTGTTTTGTCATTTCATACAGAGTAACGTTTCGTATCAAATAAATAAAAGTAACGTAGTTTTCAATTACTACAGACCTTCGAAAAATAGTAAAACAATTCATCAACAAATGTCGCTTTTCAGTATGCGAGATTAATAAAAATATTCAATCCTTACAGAAATATGTTTTTATTCATTATTTAAATTATATCCATATTTTTTAACAACCAAGTAATAACAGGTCAGCAATTCTGCATATTCTGTTTAACCAAATTCCCGTCTTTGCCACCGATGGTGAAATCGACGTTCACTCGGGACCCATCCTCTATTGGTGTTGATGCAGGTATACAATTTTCAACAAATTTGAAACAAATTCTAGATAAATTCATACCATTTCACAGTTGAATGGAAATAATGCGTGTCATAAACGCATACACATTGTATATACGTCTCTAATAAGCACTATCTCGGCAGACATATATCCTGCTGAGAACTTTCATTTCTGGAGCAACTAAGGTGCTGCGGACCTCATCACAATCCAGAAACTGCGTCGTTCCACCAAACCGATTTCTCTGTTCTCTCCTTTTTCATCTATAAAATACAGTTTTAACTAATTTCTTATACCCTTATTCACAAAGTCACTTTTATGCGTCGTCGTCGTCTTAAGACGACGACTGGTATTCTCAAAGTCGACGTCGTCTATCTATTTGAGTAAATGTATCAGCTGTTGACGTCGTCGTCAATAACGTAACAAATCGGTATTCACAAAGTCAATAATTGACGACGCGTCGTCTCAAATAAGACGACACCAAATTAGGTGTCGTCTCTCAACAAAAATTTGCCGTTTTCCTTTTTAAAAGTGAATTTTCGTTCTCAAAACTATAATTCTATCCTTGTATTTGTAATATATTTGTTATATGCAACCAAATGAAAAAAACCATTTGAAATTTTAATAGTCTTCACTATCATTGTATTTCACTATCAAACTATTGTTATGGGCAATGTGGCGATTTTTCGAAGATAAATTATAAATCTCCTAAAATCGTTCCACACATTACAATTTGCTATTTATATGAATGGCGGGTTCGATACCAGTTTATTCCTCTGGCGGTGCTTGTTTGCTTTGCTATTTCTTACATTGTATATTGTTATCAAATCTCTTCTCAAGTTTTCACTTTAAAGTATACTTTTTTATTAAAAATTAGAAACATATTGGAACTACCGATAGTCCACACCGTCAGACGAAGTATAATAATTGTGAAGCACCACAAATATTTGATAATTTTGAGTGTCATCATTTTACCAATGTGCATTACCGACGGAAGATCAGAACTTATCCTTTGTACGCTTTACATAAACATATTTATACAAAAGGGCCTATGAGTAAATTGAAATACGAAAATACACTCAAGACATCACTAAGGCGCATTCATAAAAGAAATATAAAACCACTAATATTTTTGGGGTACAACCTATCGATATTGTCAGTGAATTTTCGTATTTTAGTTCATTCGTAATTACTTCTATATGAATTGAGACTCAATATTGAGAAATTTCCAATAAATGTTTGCATTTATACAAATTTGCACGGTTGCATAACCTCTAACACTAAAAATTATGCTTGTCATTATTGTTCAAACAAAAAAGCAAAAAATGTTATAAAAAAACAAAATAAATGTTGTTATAACATTTTCTTTCAACTATTCTTTGCTTTTTCAGCATTTATTGGTCTAATATTGCCCAAAAAATCAAAAATTTTTGAACGTGGTGCAATTCTTTTAAAGAAATTTATTATTGAACACAGCCACAAAAGTAAAATTTCGTGTACCAACACCGAAAATTCCACCATCTTTAAATAACAACAAAAATACTACGTTCAGCAGTGAGAACGACGTGAAAAAGGGTCACCCGCTTAAGAAGTGACTTTGTGAATACGACGTCTCTTAAAAAGTGACTTTTAAGACGACGTCGTCTTAACTCACCCGGTGACTTTGTGAATAAGGGTATTAATCTACATTAGTAATGTAATTAATGCTTTTATATGAATTCCCTATAAATAAAAAATGTATATGAAACAACCCCCGTTGACAACTTGATATTATTTGACAATTCATCTTGACGTTTCCATTGACATTCCTAAGGAGTTCTCCAGTTGATGCGTTCATTATGTGGAATATTGCATGCCTGCAAACTTTTTTATTAGTTTTATAAGCAGGTGTCATAGTGAAGATTTCTTGAAATCCATGAAAAAAGTGATTAAGGGTTTGAGCTCATCGAACGATACAAACTCGTCGTGACCTCTATGACGAGCAATAGAAACCTCTCGAACATTACTTGTCCATATAGAGTCAGTCAATTCAGTGAAATAGTTAAAATCAAATAGTTAAAATCAAGCAATTTCTTGTAATTATATTGAAAAATAATTTGATGCGCAGACTTCTTACAATTGAGGCCCTGACTGTATATTATTACTATAGCTATACACAACAATAGATATCCTATAGATATACCATAGATAACAAACAATCACTCGAAATTGAAGTATTTTGAATAATAATTGAGAGCATACAACAGACTCTTACGGGAATTTGATATAGACCAGGCATCTCCGTTTAACGTCGTTCTATGTTGAAAGTTCCCTAGGTCACAAATTTATTTAATAATTATTAAAAAGAATATAACATCGGTTAGGTAAACACATGGAACTTGTTGAGCTAACCGGTAACTAAATAAATTCTGATCTCATTTATGCACTCTAATTACAAATTATTAATAACCTGTGGTGAAAAATTTTCTATACTCAACATAATTTCTTTACTTTGAATATTGATGAACGTATTACAATAAAGGCTCGAACAAAGCAATCAATTCCTTTATTTTACGCTGTTTGTTCGAAATTTTTATATTCTTGCGCTCTGCAGTTGGCAGCAATGAAGGGCTCGTTTGCCTGCGTTCGTAACTTTGATTTCTTGGTTCCCTGTGATGATGTGTTTCATTTTTCATTTTGGTTTTAGGTTTGGTTATAACTTTTATCACTTTATTTAGTGCAAATAATAAGGAAGGACCAGTAAAAGGTTAATAAATTCACACAAATTACCGAAATAAATATATTGAAACAAATACAAAAAATTGAAGAAAGCTCTTAAAAATTACTGGTGGCAAAGTGCATGTGTGTGTTCAGGATTATCGGGAAAGAGAAAAGGTTTGAAAAGTGATTATAAAGTGCACAAATATTTCTTTTATTAACAAACAACAAATACATTGCGAAGAATTCTTACGTAAAACTGTATTTTGAATTTTGTAGGTGAATCAGGTGTAAACGATAGTTTTTGTGATGGCATGAAGTGTAGAATGAATGGTACGACGTTTTCCGGCATTTCAGAACTATAACTTACTCGTAATTCGGGGAACTCTTTGCCAACATTTAGTGCTAGTCAGTGAATAGACAAAGAAATAATTAAGATTATTTAATTGATCTAAAATCAGGCGGAAAAGCAAGAAAACTCCTACTTTATTCTGTATTATGTATGCCAGTTATTTGTAACCTGTTTAGTTCACAAAAAGAAATTCGAAGACAGCCATTTCCAAAGAAATTCACAATTTATAAATTTGCAATGGTCAGATCGAGGAATTCCTGAGGGCAAATCATCGCAAAAAATTAAAGGTATTGTAAATTTAAATTTAATGAATTCTAAATATAAAAGAATCTTTAATATAAAGACTTTGCTTATATTACAGCCTTATAATGTATCACGATACGAAAACGTAATCTTCGATTTTCTTTTGCTATTTCCCCGCTTTTCTTCGATTTAACGAAGAAATGATGAAGAAGAATGCCAAAATAACGATAACGAAAACGTAACGAACACGAATCGAAAACTAGATTTTTGTTGGTGTTTTTTACATGCATTCCCGTGTTCGATTGGAAATCGCTTAATAATGTATCACGAATACTTCACGAAAGGGTTGTCAAAATTGACGATAACAAAAATGCGATCGTCAAAGCAAAGAAGCATTGCTGCTTATGAATGCAAGGAGAGGAGAAGTGGTAGGAGGTAAACAATCGCACATTTTCTGTAGATGCCAACAACAATAAATTGGAAATGAAACGAAGTGATCGCAGAGGTTTCATTATCAGAGCCTTCGTTTTTGTTTCGTGTTCGTCAACGTTTTCGAATCGTGTTCGTATCGTGATACATTATAAGGCTGTTAATCTCACTATATTTATGAGAACGAGGCTAGATGTCTAATGAAAAAGTATTTTAAAAATTGCATATTGATATTTTGCTAATTATTTATTGATTGCAATGGAATCACCATCGACAAATAAAGCAGCGCCACCAACACCATTACTTTTAAAAATTTGCATTAAATGTCCAATCATTCATAAAAAGGCAGGCCTTTCGATTCATGTGCCAATTTGTTTATGATTTTACACATTGAAATATTATTCTCGTGTTTATTTTTCACTCGCATTTTAGAATTTCTTAGAATTGAATTTAAAAATTATGTATTAATTTACTCAAGTGTTTTTGATATAAGTATTTTCCCTCTTTTAAAAGAATTCAATCAAATAATTGCTTTTAGTGTTGCTGACTTTGTTGTTCTGGCATTCACGTGTTGTTTTTGTTGTGGTTATTGATATCATTGTTAGTTGAATGTCGCTGCTGTTGTTGGCTTCTCGTCGGATGATGATGACAAATGCACATTCATTTGTTAAATTTTTATGCATTTTTCTTTTATGCTCCCTTCACATGAACTCAAAATGCGCTTGTGCCTTCTTAATATTAATTCCTTACATTAATCTATTAAATGAATTCAATTTTATAAAGTGTTTCTTTTTCTTTTGCTTCCGGAAATTTAAGATTTTTGGTTTGTGAAAATTTTTTTATTTAAAGATCAATATTGTCTTATTGAACTCATTTAGATACGTTTTACCGAGGGGCATAACACCGTTAGTAGTATGAGAAATTCTGCTCATTTGAGGAGAAGAAAGGGAGCTTAGGTGGATCCATTTTAAATAACTTCGTTATTCTCATGGTAAAGTCACTAATCTTTGTATAAGATATTTTTTTCGATTGATAAATAATTCTAAAAATTATCTGAAGATATCAGCCCAAAACTTTAAGAATAATTTGTTTGTTCTTTGAAGATTATTTATTCTAATGAGTAAAAATAATTCTAATGAATAAAAAAATTTTTATCAGCAGAAATTTAAATAAATTAATCTTTACTAATTTGGATTTTTATTAATTTTTGCTTGGTTGTTTACTATTATTGTATATTTTTTGCTTTGCGAAGCCACTGAGCCATAGTCGCCATAGATGACTTAATAACTCTATTCTATACAGATAACTCTATTCTATACGGTGGAGCATCAGCGCCTGTTGCGGATAATTTTTTTCGAAAACAGCCTGTTGGTTGTTAATTATTTATTTTCGAAAACTTATATTCGGAACTTCTATTGATAAACTACTAAATTTCTGCAGAACCTTTTAATATTATTAGTTCTAATCCGTCTTTATAAAATGGAAATATTAGGGGTTTTAATCATCATATTAATATATTGGTATATAATATAATCATCATATTATATATATTGGTAAAAATTGCTTTAAAGATTTTGTAAGAACTGCTTTGAGACACAGATTTCCCTTAATGATTTCTATTGAAACCCCCAAGAGCGTCATAAGCAGTCCATACTTATTTAAATTATCGTCTAATTTTTCTAAAGAATATTCCTCAATGATTGCTGAAAGTTGTAAAAGCAATTCTAATGAAATACGGAAATGTACAATATTTTTAGTGGCAGGCTAGTGCGGCAATTACTGTCAGTTTTTACGTGTACATACACGAGTTTATACATCAACGTGACCAACGTCACGAGAATTATATAAAATGACATTAATTTAATGCCTCTTTATCACGTAAATACGAGGAAACGATAATTCCTTTTCTAATGGGGGAACTTTTTCTTATGAATTGATTTTCAAAAAGGTGTGCAATTTAAAAATAAGCTTTATAAGTTGTAAAATGATTATTCTTATGTTAGGAAAATTTTGGCTCATTTGTAATGAAATCAATAAAGTAAAAGCGGGAGAAAATGAGAAGAGACTAAAGGTGAGACATCGACCAAATCAATACGGCATTATGATTTCTGGAAACACATCTAGACGTTATAGACACACGGCATGTCGTTCAATAACGTCGTGCAACAACGTCTTCGCGGTGTTTGCAAAGCTCTTCCAACAGATTACTTAGGTGAAACGAGCTATTAGTGCATAAAGTCAGCATTCGACCAATCTTGCTACACGCCTTCCTTATACGGTCCGCCCCATATCTCCCATAATGGCCAAAGAAATATTCGAATGAAATATATTGAAATACTGTGTGAACAAAAAATCTTCCAATGACTGTGGCATAGATTTCATTGAATTCGAGCGATGACCTGATACATGTGACCTTGAGGGCATTAGTTGATTGCGACTTATTCGCATAGTCCTGCGACTTTAGAACACCTCACAAGAAAAAGCTCAGCGGGGTCAAATTGCACGATCATTGTGACCAATTCACGTCACTTTCGCGAGAGATAACCATACCCTCAAATCGTTTGTGCAGAATGTCCATCGCCATCGCTGTGTGGCTCGTGTGTGTCCTGCTGGAATAGCGCCGCCCCATACACGACAATTTTGCTTCTTCGCATAACCATTCATCCAAAAATGCGTCTCGTAGCTAAAAAATATTTTTAGGCCAAAATTGGGAAACTAATTCTCCCACAATATTTATCAGACGCCGGCTAAACAACATAACCGCTACAGAGTGTCAACATCTACCCGCTTTTATTCGAAAACTCTTTATTTAGATTTAGGAGTAAAACTCGTTAATGTAAACACAAATTCAAATATTTACTTATTTTAACTTCCAATCGAACATGCCGGCAACATTGTTGTTGGTGTATGAATTACAGACTGTTAATAACATATTTTTCCTTTTTATTTATGGACAACAAATGTAAACCAAGTCTCAACAGTGTTGAATTGTATTGAAGTTCTGTCTGGAGATGCGTTTTCTTAAGAATGTTTAGCTGAGATCTAAGATCGAAGAAATTTAGCTATGCTGAGAGGGGAATATGTTTGGAAATACTTCTACTTTAAAACCACTACATTATGAAATGAATCCCAATATAATTTTATGTGAGCAGGTTTAGGATTATTCAGTGATTTAATAAAGTAGTCCTCTAAACGCACATTTCCTTCCCGTCATAGCACTTTTCAATAACAATTCAGTACTGACCATTAAAAATTACTGAAATACAATAAAGTAACTCATCGCTACTTGCACTTGACGATTTAAATTCACTATATATTTCTAACTTTAACATAAAGAGTTGTTATTAATTTATTTCTGCAGGAAATATTAATTATAATTCCTCTTTTTTCTTTGTTTCTTTTCAGACCTCAACGAAAATTTCTTGTAATTGACCATTGCAGAGGATTTGCAAAAAACAACAACAAAAACAAAAGAGTAGGAATTATTCTTTTTTAAATGTGTTTAAATAATATTTGCCGTAGAAGGGGAAGGCAAGATACAAGAGAAAGAAGAAAATCTGAATGTCATGAAAATATTTGTTCTTGATCTTGTATAAAAATACAATACATAAATTATTTGCTAACGTCAGAAAAGTGAACACTAAAATCTATTTTTGTAGACTTCTAACGATCATATTTGTGGTTTTGTTTTGCTGATTTTTGTGCAAAAATAATTTGTATAAACAAATTAGAGTCAATTTAAATTGTCACCTTTCGGAAGGGCTGATTCTGGCCTGATTTATTACGATATAATCGTATTTCATTCAATTGTTTTGGATTATTATTACTATTGATTATACCCGTGTCTGCGTCTGCGTCTCGTGTACTGATTTTTTTTAAATAAAGAGCTCTGATGTATCGTCCTTTACATGCGTATTAATAACGATATAGAAGAAAGAAATAAGATTTGAAAAGCCACGCTCCTGGGAGAACGAAAATTTTACAATACCAACACTATGGCTGACTCTTATTATCAGGTAAATAAAACAAGTATTTCGTAGAGCTTCGTAAAGTATTTTCGGAAAATGAAAAGCAATTTTCTTTCGGAATATATAGAGACATTTAATAAAATCATATTATAAAAATATAGAGCTTGTTTAGAGTTTAAATTTAGAATTTAAATTAAGAATTTAAATTAAGATTTAAATTAGAATTAAAGATTAAAATAAGAATTTTAACTTTATTTCAGAGAATAATTTAAAATAAAATTTAAATTGAATTAAAATACAATAAATTTAAGTAGATGGAGATTTCAATCAACATATTGATTAATACAACTGTCTCGATCAATATTAATACATTTATCCTTAATTGCTTCTTTAAACTAATTATAAGATAACGTTCGCGCATGTAGAAATAGCTGGTAAGTAGTGATTACAATAAATAAGACACAATACTTTCAAAAATGCTGACTAATCCGTTATCCTTCCTATCTATCATCACTTGCCTTTATTTATATTTTATTCGAGCCCTTCTTGAAGCGGTGTTCTTCGCGGTTCTTGTAAAAAGTTTTTCAAAGACTTAGAGGATTAGAGTTAATCTAATTAGAATATACGATACAATAAGGCGATGATGATAGTATTACCGTAAGCCTGTTTCTAAATGTTTGTTTTTATGAATTCATTTCTCACAATCATTGGCGGGAAAAACCATTCTTTGAAAAACAATACAATTTAACACTTTAAGCACCGCTCAAGAGTTTTCTCGTGTTTCACTTTGGGTCTGTTACGGATGGATTACGAAATACATTGTATCTACAAATTTTCTACGAGACGAATTTAAGCCTCGTTCCGAAGCGAATCGAGATATAATGCAATATCTGTATGGGAGCCGTTTTTAAAAAAAATGTTTCACACATACTTTAAAAAAGTACTGGAAAATTTGATGAAATTTATTTTTAAATAAAACTTTATAATGATGATTACAAAGTAATTTCTTTAGGAATACATAAAATGTGTTTTATTTCACAATTTCTAAGAATTTCGCATAAATTATTTTTTATATAAACGTTATTACGAATATTAAAAAACATATGTATTTTATAATTTACGAAAGTTTCGCAAAAATGTCTTTATAAATAACAAAATTCTGATGGTTTTAGGACACAAAGTTTGCCCAAAATCGTGCAATTTCAGGTGTATGTCTGACAAATTTCATTGAGATTCTTAATGTGTTAAAATAAATTATTAAGAAATTTTAGTGAATTTAATTCGATCTAGTAATTGATAAGAACTATTCACTTTTTATAAAAATGTATTTTCATTAATACGGAAAGAAAAATTCATGTTGGAAAATATATAGAAAAATCCATTCTTTATATTTAATTAAATTCATTGTTTAATATCAAATGGAAAAATTAAGCTCTTATTTGTCATTAATCGGGAAAAGAATGCCTGGGAATGCCTGAAAATAATTTGCTAAAATTTCTTGGGGAATTTCTTTTAAAGATAAAATAGTATATAAGAAATATTATCAATTATACCTGGTACATAACTATACCATTTCCTTAATCAATTCCATAATGTATCCAGTTACCGGAGGCGCTTCGAAATCGGGTTATCACTCACATTTTATTATTAGAGTAGAGAAACTCTATGAGCCTTCCACCGGTCAATTTTTTAACTTTTATAGTTTACATGATACAAAAGCTGCATTTATGATTGTATGAGCTGTATTCATTGGAAGAAATGAAGAAGTATGACGTAAACCAACCTTTAGTAACCAAAATTCATAATGCGTCAACGTTTCTTGTGATATATTTATAGCATATTAATCACAATTTTTCTCACAAACACTGAAAGTAGAGAGGCTATTTCGATGTTAAACATTTCTGTGCTTAATTATGAAAATGACTTTGTTTTGCTTCGAGAAGTTAACTACGAATGACTGTTTCATTTTTCCTACCTATAAAAGAAGCGATAACTGTGGGGGTAGGTTGATCAAACAAAGAGTAAGAAAAATGTAAATTTAGAGGATTGATAACAGCCTGACTTAGAAGCCTAACATTTTTCGCAGACATTTTCGCAGAATAAAAAATATGTTATGTTTTATATTACACTTATGCCATTTTTTGTTAACTATATTCCACATGATGTTGGCTTGAATTTTTAAAATCTGTAAATTTCCATAAATAGAAATGGGTGAGATTTAAAAAGTGCAAGTGAATAACAATAATAAGAATGACAAATTAAAGAAAATTAGAAAATATAATGCTATGAATAAATATAGAAGTAATAGTGGTACAGTGAATTCTCGATTAACAGACTAATTGGGGATGCAGTGTCCGCTAAAGCCGATACTCCGTTATGAAACAACAGGTTGAAATACAGAAATAAGTCAAATGCCACGATACGTATATGCGATGCGTATGTTCAAGTCTCCAACTTTTGTATAATTCCTATTTTCTATTGATATATCGATTCTTTTCCGTTTGACCACATTTAACGGATAGGGTTGCAAACATTTCAATTCATTTACTGAAACATTAAAAGCGTTCTTTCACTTCGAGTGAACAAGTTAAACTGTTGTAGAGTCGCTCCCAATGTACTTTTACTCTAGCTTTCGTGTAATCAACAAGCTCGATGGTGTCTCGAATGTCTCGAATTCCAGTGCTAAACGTATGACATGATTATCATGACCGCCAAAAACTGTTTATATGCGGTGACACTCAAATTTAATCATGGTTAAGCATGATTTATGTACCAATAGCATATTTCTAATTGTTTTTATATTTTCCTAGTATCTGTGTGCGTTATATTCAAAGTCCGTTCAATAGAGGTCCTCTATATCGAGGTTTTACTGTAATTTGTGTTATACTGTCTGTCGAATTAATATTTAAAACGACAGACTCATTAAAGTGCGTGATTTATAGTGTTTTGTTTCTATCTCTTTCTATCTATTTGTGAATTCTTATTAGATGATATTCTACGTCATATGTGCAGCAATTCTTGTTTAGTTTATTAATAATTTTACAATTAGTTTTTCAGATGTTTTAGAACAATATCAGTCATATATGAGTGCTTCCTTTTCAGACTAATCTCAATATAATTTAATTATAGTATTTATTGTCATGATTGTCATTTTCGCATTTGCAAAAATTTTCAATGAGCAATGTAAATTAACGTAATTGAGGTTTTATCCGTTTTTTTTTTTTGTTTACATGCTTTCAATCGTTAATTATCTCTACTCGTAACATATTTCTCATTTGGTTCTCATCTTTTTGAATTACTTGACATTTATATTTTTTATTTGACAGCCGGAAAATAAGTGTGTTTTTAGTTGTTTATCGCGTTTTAAGAATGTAATGCATTATTACTTTTGCATTATTTATGTTTACTCGAATTTGTTTTAAACTTTGTAATATTAAAAAAAATTGTCTCAATTATTTGCATGACATTTATATAATTTTTGTTCATGTAATTAAAGAAAAGAATTGGATTCTCGAAGTTATATGTAAATAATTATTCTAAGAATGATTTATTGTATTTAAATTCATTTTAATTTTACATTCTTTAATAATGTCAATTTTTATTTAAAATATTAAATTTTATTTTAGTATTTTAATTACAAATAAAATCGATGCTTTGGTATTAATTTAAGCGAAAGGCATGACGTTCGGGTATTAGGAGTTAAAGGAAATATTCACGTAATTATTCTTAATATTCGCGCCTAATGTCATTCGTCTCGTGATTCGATTCTCCTGTAATTAAGGCTTTTGTCACCAGTGGTTATATCACGCGCACTTAAATATATTTTAACCTGATGGGTTTAGATTTGCCGACATATTTTTCAATAATATATTTTTCTTCAGGTGTAACGAATCAAAATCGTGAATAAATCTGGTGGAGAAGAGGAAGAGAATGTTAATAAATGGCAAAGTGTGTGAAATAAATTCATTTCTGCTGTCTATTAATTATTTTATAAGATCTCTTTTAATTTTAATTGAATTTCGTTTTGTCTCCAGTGTATTTTGAATGCTTCAAATGGTCCACCATCAACGATCCATTCGGAGAATTCTTTATTATTTCTCTAGTTCTGTCGGACTCTGTGTTTAGAACGTTGGTGCGCCAAACAAATCGTATTTAGTTGCAGGATGCTTATCATCGACTTCGAACCGGTGCACCGAATTTGTTTTTGTTGTTTAAAATGTTGCAATTAATTCGATAGAATATGAAATTAATTTTATGATAAATCAATTTTGATTTATGATAAAAATCAATTTATTGCGTTTTAATCTTT
Source organism: Physocephala rufipes (assembly GCA_963966595.1). Classification (NCBI taxonomy): domain Eukaryota; kingdom Metazoa; phylum Arthropoda; class Insecta; order Diptera; family Conopidae; genus Physocephala; species Physocephala rufipes. The sequence continues at coordinate 13,437,442 of OZ016505.1, read as the reverse complement.
TAATTTGAATTGGACAATAAGAACTTATATTCGTGAAAATAACTGGAATTAGATAAATATATTTTAACCAATTATTCAATTTTCGTTTGAAATAACTTTCTTCAATTAAATTTGAAAAATGTAATAAGATTTTCGAAGAAAAAATTAGTGGTTTAAATAAATTAATTTTGATATAAATGATACGAAGTTTGGTCTTTAATATCGGATTGGTATTTTTTAGAAGACTTTTAGCATTTTAATGTAGTCTGATATTTTTCATTTCATAGATTATCGTTAACGACTACTTTCAGTTCATATAATGAGTAACATTTTTAATAAGAAACCAAGCCGATAGCCTAATAGCGCATTCACATTCAACAGATTTACTTATGTTTCGGGTTCGGTTTTGGATGTAGAGCGAAACCCAGCATAAATCCAGGTTTGTCCCATTGAAATTGTTGTTGTAAAGTTTTGATAAATCAAAAAATTCTTGGGTTTATCAGTTCACAACCCTGATTCGAAGTTCGAACAAAAGAAACATATATATTTGTGTCTTTCTACATTTAGTGTGATAGAGGGAGATGACTAAAATTGTATGTCAGAAAAATAAAATTACAAATGGGAAATAAATTTTTGTAAACAATGAAACAAGGGAAATATATGTTCAAATAAACACAGGATATTAACAAATAAAGGAGCAACTAAAATAAATTGAAATAAATAAACAAAGACAAAGTGAGTTAAGTATTTTCCGAAAACATTCAAAAAATTATAATAGCCCCATCATATGTGTTCAGCAGGAAGGCCGGACAATAAATAATTTTCAATAGATTCAAAAGCTGTGTACGTTGACAGCCGAAACCTGGGTTATTCTATGTGAACACTCGATCAGCTGATCGATGTTCGAAAGCCCAAACCCAGGTTTATTTTTTAATGTGAACGCGCTATAAAGGTGTTTCTGCGATTTGAACGTTTTTAATATTGAATTTCTTTGAAAATAATCAGGCATGAAAATATTGTAAATTATAGTAATTATGGAAATATAATCGTTTCGTTTTAATTAGATTTAATTTAATGATTGGATCATATATTTCGTTATTGTAGATAAATAGCATATCGATTATTAAATCATTCAATTTTCCTTTCAGTGGATTGACATGATTTTTGAAATTGTGGTTGGTGGCGGTAATTTGAAACTTAATGAACTTGAAAAATAATATGCTTTATAATTTTAATATAATAATTACATTTGTTAGTAAACTGAAACTATTTATAATTTCGAAGTGTTTTTTTTTGTTTTACTTTTACTAATAAAACTTGCTCGCTTGCTTGCTAATTATTATTTATTTCGTAGAAAATTTGAAGCACGTGTTGGTTCGAATTTCTATGGAAGATTATTATTCTTTTGCATTCTCTTATTTTTTTAATATTCTCTTTACAGAAGCGAAAGTATGCTTAATTTTATTGAATTTGTGTTCTTTAAATTAGATCTCGAATTATTTTTGTCGAACTCCTTATTAAGGTTTTTGAATACTATTGAAATAATAAAATACATTCAATTCTTAGCCCTCCGAATTAGCAATTTCTGTTAAATCATGTCATTATTTGTAGACCTAGATTTTCAAATTTCCCTTCCTTTCAAAAGCAGATTCCGATAATTGGAATAATCTCGTAAAGCATTAATAATCCTAATTGCTTTAAAAGTTAATTAATGCGTGTACTTGAATCGAATTGTACTCGAATTATTATGCATAGAAAGAGCCTCCATTGGATATTGTGCTATATCATGTTTTTCGGTCTTCGGTGTTTGACGCTGTTGGCTATTTAACTGTTGGCAAATTGTTTAATACTGGTTTGTGAAATGCATGATTCAACTCTTTGATTTGATTTCACGATGTGTTTAAAAGTCGAATAAGGGATAATAACAATAATTTGTAATATAAAATATTTCTATTTTAATTTTTCCTTAAAGTAATTGAGGATAGGAAGAATTATATAAATCTTGTATGATGAAGAATCTGTCTCCAACCATGAATTCACAGTCATTACTGCATTACTATCATAATCGTTGCGATCGTTATCTTCACTAATTCTTTCCGTAATTCAAACAGTTTAAAACCACGGCTAAAAGTGAATAAATTGCATTGAAAATATTTTCAATGATTTCTTAGCATTTTTTTTCAAGTGAATGAACGCGACGGAACGAATGAACGGATAAGAGATCGATCCAACGATTAAACACGAGTCAAAACAAAGAAGATCACTACGTGATACAACAACAATAAATGGAAAATAGAGATAACAAATAATAGTAATAACGATAGCAACAATAAAACTATATTAATAATTATGGCTGTAGCGAAACAAATCAATCAATGGGTTCAAGAAAACGCAAGGAAAAAATGTGAATAAAATTTAATAAGAGAAAATGGCAATAGCGATAGAAACAACAGCAACAACAATAATGCCATTATAAATAATAAATATAAAAGAAAACTATTATTGCTTTCAATGATCGTGAAAATTTTACATGATCATCATGAAGTTCCTTCCATTGGAGGTTCATGAACAACGACATGAAACGAATAAAAAATTTTTATGAACACAAAATAAATTACCTTTGGCAGCGAAGAAGAAAAATGCAAGGAATAAAGAAACGAGTAAACATGAATAGAAACAAGAAAAAGAGAGGAAAAGAAAGGCATATACAAAATGGAAATTAAACAAAATCAGGAAGTTTTTTTGAAATTGACTGAAAGTCAATGCAATAAACCCAAAATAGTCTGAATATTTTAATGACGTAAAAAGTGACTAATTGGTTAATTAAATTAAAGATTTATTTCATTTTTCTTAAAATTAAAAGTTTGCTTATTATCGCTGATATCGTTATGGATTTATCCTGCTGGAGGTTCTGACGGTGCTTTTACTGTTTTATCAGGTTTTCATTAAAAAAATTTGGGTGCTGGATTATGAAATTTATGTTTTATGAATTGTTTTTTGAATTTATGAATGTTTTTTGAACGAATTAGTTTTGTAAAACTCGCAAGCTTCTCAAGAAATTGATTGCGAGTCATGAAATGAATGTAATTGCAAACGATGTGGAAATGTACTCAAATGGTACAAAGGTAATTGATAATGTCTATAACAACATCATCATGCGCTTATTTAAAAGAAAACAAAGGCAATTTGTTTCAACTATAAATGACAATTAAAATAAGAAATATTTTAATAGGTATTCATATATTTATCTCGACGCAACTGGAACCAAGCAGGGATATAACTAATGTATGTCTATTTACGTCTATTTATGTCTATTTTTCTACATTTTCCTTTTACTATTTACGTTCGTTATTTAGACGTTTGTTAGAAACAGGTAGAAAATCTCTCGCGATTTCGGTCGCGGCGATATATCAAAATAACAATCTCTTATGAGAATTGAAAAAAAATATATCGGTGCTGGCTCTGTGGGAGTCATTGAAAAAACTGTAAAATGTTCTATTTTTGTCGTGGTCGATCGACTTGTTCTTCTTTTCTCTTGGAATTGAAATCAAAGATATGGCGTAACAAACTATTCACTCTCTCCCTCTAAATCTCTATGAGATTTATCAACAACAGGATTTTGACATATCGTCGTGACCGCAATTACGAGAGATATCTATCCGATCCTATCTATTTCTGTCATTATGCTAACAAGTTTGGCCACTTTGTATGTTCAGTTAATTTCAGACAGCTATTTGTCTTGGACATGTGGAACGTCTTCGATTTTTGCCTATTCCTTGAAATGTATTAGAGTTAAAGTTTACATTTGCATCATAACAGCGTGATCAAACATCATTTCTTGTGCGCGAGTCTTTGACCAAAAACAACACAGTAATGATGCCGCAGCCCGCGCATTCTCCAAATCCAATTAGATATGGTTCCCAAAAATTGTTTTCTTATCGTTCTGTGTGGCGTATTGACTCGATATTGCATACCATTTTCTCATTACATTTATATACACGTTTTCCTTTAAGCGAATAGCAAATGACGATTATATAAAATATATTCAGTGACTTAAGAAAGCGAGGCGAAACAAGGAATTTTTGCGATGGTGATCCACATTACATCATAAGAGATTCTCGTCTCTAGTTCTTTTAGCATTTTTATCAATATTTATGGGAAAATACTTTGAAATTCATTGAGACAATCGGTATTCAATCACCCACGATTTTTTAAAGGCAGTCCTTTTATTCACCACTGGCAAGAATTAGAAAGCCTCATAAGAAGAAAGAGAGAGAATGACATAGAAATCGATCTTGCAGGTGGAGCACTTCATTGATATTAGATTGATGCCGTATAATCAAGAACAGTAGATCAATATCGGAGAAAGAGGAAGAAGCGGAAGAAACAACAACAGGAGTAACGAAATAACAGCATTAATGTTTTGTTGCTCTGACTATATTTTTTCCAGTATTTTTATTCTCGACTTAGTCTTGTTTCTATTTTTCTATGGAAATTCATTTATGTTTTGGAAGCTATTTTAGATACCTTTATGGCATATTCGTTATGGCAGTAACGAAGGTACTTTTTTGTTTGTTAGGACTGGCAGTGTTATTTCCACCCACTTTTATTTTATTTTTTATTTACAATATTTTTTCTATTGCCGTTTTTATTACTCCTGTTCTCTAATGGCAATACTCTTCTGCCAGTAACTCGCTAGCGTTGCTGCTCCCTCTCTTGTGTGTCATTCATTCGTTCATAAGATGATTAAAATTATTTATTAGTTCTGTTATATTTTCAGTATATGTTATATTTTCCTTGTTTCCACAGACTTATTACATTGATGTTGTTTTTATGCTGTTATCCTTCTGTTACGGAATTAGTCGTGTGTTATTTCGTGGATTATTTCGTAACATCTTTAAAATATATATAGTAGTGTCATTACCGCTGTTCGTTCTAATCAATTTTTAATTCATTCTTAGTTTGTTTTTTACTTTATGATATTTAAAAGTCGGTTCTTTTCACTATAATAATTTCCCGTTATGCAAGAGCTTTTAACTTTCTGCTATTTTCGTTAATTTAAAATCATATAGTTTTTAAAATTCTCTTTAATTTTTCGTGCTTTTAATTTCTGGTTTCATGTAATTACTAATGTGATAACTGTTATTATTTCACAATTTTCTAAAATGTAACTTCAGCAATTATTTAATTCGTGATTTCATACTTTTACATTAAAATGTATTTTGCTTTTTAGGCGCCAGAAATATTATTTGTTAGTTCAGTGAACTAGAGAACTGTTAAATTAAAACAAGTAAGAACGCTAAGTTCAGTCTGGCCGAAGCTTATGTACCCTACATGCGTAATATGAATTTGTAGTTTGATTTTAATCAATGGGCGGCGCACGCCATTCTTAATATTACATATTCCTTTTATTTGTTAATTTACATTTGCTAATTTATGTTCAACTTTTGCCAAGTCCACACATAATAAAGTGTTCGTGTCCTGCCCATTTTTGTGGAGTGGTAATATATAATACCAGTATCTAGGCTATAAAATATTAATTTGAAAACTTATGAAAAGAACTGAGAAATTTGTCTTTAAAAGGAAATTTTGTATAGTAGGTAGGTATGTCACGAGCCCCATTTACCCCAATTTCAATCCCAAACAGCATCCAAACAATGGATGTTTGTGCCTTCATTCGGCAATCTCATTTTCCACAGACAGACAAACAGACCAATGGACGGCCATGGCGAAATCGATCCAGGAGGTTATTCGGAGCAGGAAATTACTTTTCTATATCTGCCGCGCCTTCTTAACTGCGTTCCAAGACGGAAGCATAAAGCAAATGGACCCTTTGGGTGTAGGATATAAAAAATCAGTTAAGTGTGGTTATCAAGGTGCCCCTGAAAAGCGCTTTACTCATTTCTTTTAATAAATACTAAAAATTGCTATCAGGGTTTATTTTCTTAGTCAGATTGATGACGGTCCGTGGAAGTTTTACAGACTTGCTGCGACTTTCTGTGAACACGTTGAAACTTATCACAGAAATCCAGACGCACAGAGACAACTGTTATCAAATCTATCTTTAATAATTGAAAGTTGAGAACGTTATGTGATTGAGAGTGTCGTAACTTTAGCATTATTATTTTATTTTCTTTATACAAAAATTATCCAACCGCAAAAGTTTAAAATTAAAGATTGCAGTGAGGAAACAAGAGATGAAAACTTGTTAATTTATTACTAATTGCTTTTATTAAATTAACGTTTTCATCAACTCTGTAAAATTCCTAAAATATGTTATATCAAAATTGTAGTTTATCTTCCAATAGTTTTATGATTTTAACGATCGTAGTATAAAACTATTTTTGGTGTCTATTTTGGATATGTTTGGCACTACGATATAGCTGGAAGTAACAATAAGTAAACCGTGTTATCTTTCTTATGGTAAGTAGAAAATCTATGGGTCAGCGCTATTATTATTACAATCATTACTGTCGTAAGCTCTCAAAATTGCGGTGACTGACATTTTCCTATATGTTCACTATTAATGATCTGCCAGTTCCGAAGCCCGACCAATTGGCTCTATAATGGCACAGCGGAGACAAACATAAAAGCATGAGATGCATTCAATCCCATCTAATATTCCAAAAAAAGCCCAATAATGTTCGTCGTTGGGTAGGCCCCCTTGTAGGAGTTTCGTGGCGACTGTGGTCAAAACCCAAATATATGCATATCTGGGTGGACTCAATGTGGATTTACACTTTCAGCTGAGTGCTGACACCCACAGCTAGGAAAGGGTTTTAGATGGGATTTGGTCGGCGGAAGTTTATGCCTTAAGCATGACTTTTATAGGTATATAGTTTGAAGCCTACAATCTTGGCAAAGTTTTGAGCTATGGTGGCTGGTTGCCGACAATAATCAACCCCATGTGGGATAGCCCATCGTGGAATTAAGCCAACTTGGCAAGCGGATACGTAGAGCAAAGGACAGAAATCTGCAGCGACAACTCCGGCGTTAGCCCGATAACGTAAAGACTCAAAATGGCAGTGACCGATCTTGTGCAAAATAGGTGCAGCCCAATTCAAAACGCTTAAACATAAAAGAGTCGTTGGGTAGGCCCTCTTGTGGGAGATTCATGGCGGCTGAGATTAAAACCCAATGATACACGGATGCGAGATTTTCTGATCTCAGTGTGGAGTTGCACTCTTAACCGGTTGCTGGGACCCATAGACTGGAAGAGGTTTTAGATTGGTCTCGGCTGTACTTACGGCGAAAGTTCATGCCTTAGTGTTACAACTTTGGTGAGCTATAGTCGTTGGTTATCAATCCAAATACAACCCTATGTATGATGGTCCACCGTGAAATTAAGCCATACGTAGCAGATGTTCACCTGAAGAAAAGACAAATCTCTCAGTGACAGCACTGTGTGATAATAATCGAATAATTTCAATTAACAGAGTTGAAGAGAGATGGCGGGGTAGGTTGAGGGTAGGTGAGTCGTTGATCATTTAAGAATGCTAGGGGAAGATAAAGAGAGATGATGAGTTTGAGGGCTCGTAGAAAAGCCGAAAGTTGCCACTGTCCGTCCATTGCAGTGCATTTTGTGAGAGTTAGTTTGCCATTCTGTTTAGTTTTAATGAAAAATTATAAACAAATCTTGAATTTGCGGATTGTGGATAATGGACTATTAAAAAAATAATCGATCGATCAACAACTGCAGCCAGCATAAATGACAGCGAACACTTGTAGAAAATGTTCACTGAAAAATTTCACTGCGAACACAAAAAGAAATTTTATTTCAAATTATTTATAATCACCTTAATGTATTTGCTATAACACGACTTGTATGTACGTGCGTATTTGTGCACGCCATGCTATAAATTTGTTATTGTTATCCTTTTCTTTTTTTTTGAAGCACGAACAACCACACCGATTAATTGTGTTAACAACGAAAAAATTGAATACAGCAAAATGTCTTTCTTCTTATTCCTTTATACCTCTTTTGAAAGTTGTTCTCTTTTGGCTGGCTTCTTGTCCGTTTGTCGAAACGCATGGAATGGAATCCCAACGAGTGCCGCCACAAAAAATGTTAAATAATAGTTTTGATAAATACTTTTTTTGACAAAACCGATTCGCTACTTTTGTCTCTCTCTTTCTTCCTCTTCTGTGTATTTGTGCCTTCTATTCCTTTTCTTCTCTCCCTCTATATGTGAAAGCTGTCTACTTGGCTCTGTGAAAAGAACTTGGTCAGCTGGTCACTCTCGACATGCTAGTTAGCCGCTCAGCCTGTGATTCGGTCCGGTTAGAGAACTGGATTTTTTAGTTTAAAAATCTCATTGAGTGACATTGTTGTTGTTCTTACTTTCTTGCAAAAAATATTCTAATTGGATGAGGATTAGATTAAAATCGAGGCTATCGAGTTCTATAAAAAGTGCAAATGTTTGTGTGTATGCGTGTGCTTGCGTGCATGTGTATAGGTTGAATGCCGGTAATTATACATGGCTCTGCATGACGAGAGCAAATGTTTCAAAGGAGGAATGATGGCAAGAGTTCTTTCATGACGACGTTTTTGTGTCACTTTTTATAAACAAATTAACTATATTAAAAAATTAAAACACAAATACTTATTAACCCATTTTTATCGTTCAGGGTTGTTTGTATTACAATTTAGTGAGCATTCTTTTTATAATAGTAAACCAAGATTTTATTCATTCAGGCCAAAGATGTCAAAAGTATCCGTTGCTGAGTATCGTGAAACTTGTTTCGTTTGTACAGTTTTCTAAGATTCACTTAAATATACGTGCTCAAAAGTAGACTGTGATTCCAAGACATTCCAGAAATTAGTTTCTGAACTGTTATAATTTTTATATATCAGTAGTTTGGGAAAAGGTGAGGCATAATTTATCTGTTGCATTGGCTGTGTTTCATTGGAATAACGTCAGTATTTAATCTCACAAAGAAATCTATCAATTTGAAGTCAAAGCACGAACATAACTGATTTGAAAAAATTCATCCGATGACCAATTCCTTATAACTCCTTATGATTAGAGATCCGACTGTCTTCTTTCCGACTGAATTTACCCGGGTAGTCCCAGATGAATTAATTGCCTTAACAAAAAAAAAAAAAAAAAAAAAAAAAAAAAAAAAGAACAAAATATTTGGCAGAATCTTTATTTTTTGACCGCAAGTTTAAGTTGAAAAATATTCATTTCGCATTCCAAGTAATTGAAGGAAGCCACGACCCTTAATGAAGATGTAAACACTTTTGCTTTCTTTAGAGCAGATTCCATTCCCTCTTAGTCCATTGTTTTGATTGTTCTTTCGCCTTTGGTGTGCGGTGAGGATTGCATGCTTCATCCATATTTCAAACTCGGCACTGTTGCGATGGAATACGGGCCAGGCAATCGGTGGAATTATATTCAAAATGTTGTTTTTAAAAAGATAAGTAAATACGATACGTATTCCACGCATAGCGTTCGTGTGATTTCTGTAATATCATTGCCGTTTAGTATTTTATTGCTGAAAACGAAGATCAAGGCTTATCTCGGCCTCTTTATGGGTTGAAACTATATTCCTTTTAAATTAAAATGTTGAGTCGCATTACGATGTCATTCTATTTTAACACCTGAGTCCAATCATCAACCATGTGTTAGGGTGATTAATTTTGGGACTATCCTCGTAGTCTCACGGGGGTTTCGCCGTTTATTAGTTCGTTTAACAGTTCGCCGTTTATTAGTTTAAGGGAGAAATTTTTATTCTGTCAGTCCTCTTCTCTTTTTAGAGGCATTAGAGGAGTTTTAATTCTGTGTTTCACAATTGATAATACACGCAAATCGTGCTACGTGGGATATCGTGTGTTTGTATGAAAAGAATTTCACACTCATTTTAATTTAATTAGAATTGTTTTAATTGCTGTAATTTGTAAAACAGCTCACTTCTGCTATCGTTTAGATGTTTGAATGTGAAAATTAAAAAACACTCGTCGACTGATTAGCCAACCAAATTTTTTCGTCCACTTCTACCCTTTTAATTCTCGATTTTGTTTGTATTGTTATTCCTATTCTTCTCTTCCTCATTCTTTCTTTTAATACTCAACCTGTTACATTATCTCTCTCTTTCTCTTTCTTTCTTTCCCTTTAAACACATTAAAAAATTATTCTTAATCACATTTTACTCATTTTCGTTGGTACATTTTGGAGCATTTGTCACTCTTTAATCCATCAATGCAATTTAATCCCTTTATAGCGCTTCTACTTTTAATTTTAGAATTAATTTCTACTTTTAAATTTTAATGAATCATTTTCTCTGTCGCTCGAATCACAATCTAATTCAACATTTTTTGGCTCTTCTATCTAATTCAACTCTTTGGCTAGTCGTCGTAGAAATGCGATCACCTCACTTTATTCAGTAATCAACCAGGTGGAACTCTGCTGGTGTTGATTCTTGGCTGCAGATTTTTGTTCTCACGTCTGCAATATCGTAATCGCTTTATCCACAGAAATTTCATTTTGTCATTTATTTTATTTGCTCCTCTTTATTTCTATTTTTCTTTATCTATTTCTCACATAAAAACCTTTATCTTCTCTTTCTCTCCTCGTTCCATTTTTCTTCTCTCATTTCGTTACTTTTCCTGCTCTTTTGTCCGTCACGTGGATTTTATGTCCTTTTTGGGCGTAGCTATTTAGTATCGTAATTTGGTTATTTTAAAATGTTTCTTTTTTTTCCTTTAGATGATTTTTACTCACGTGAAATCCGGTTCCGTGCTGTTCGGTCTCATCCTCCAAGATTTACTTTATAACTTCTACCTTCAACATTAATCTTTAAGAAAAGTAAATGTTTTCCTTTTTGTTCTTTATTCGTTTCCATCTTCTTAATCTTCCTTTATTTCATTCTGATTTTTGGTTGCTTGGCATTACATTTTATTGTCAAATGAAAATGAAATACAATTGAACTGCTGTCACCTCTTGCTTCATTGGGAGTACGGTTGACTTTAAAAAAATCTTTATAGAGTCTCGTCTGGTTTAGCTAATGTCAGGAGCCGTCAGGAGTTGTCATAAGTGATAGCAGGCAAGGCAACCTGTTTAGACCGTGAATCTTTTGGCCTTGAGCTAGACCAAATTGAAATTTATGTAAAATTAAAGAGGTGTATTTTTTTGGATCATTTAATCTGTGGATTAACAGGCTGATTAATTTATTTGAAAATAATGTCAGTAGAATTATGAATATTGAAAAATAAGTTTCAAAATAATAAAACACAGATTAAACAAGAAAACGCCTATATATACGAATTATCATTGCCTTTATTATCGAAACAGCTCTTCGTTCAATTATCATTCTTGAATGACACCTTTTATTGAAAGTGTCTACAACATGGTGACTAATTGTCGTGCAACGTAATTTTAAAATAACTTTAATTCCTGTGAAAAATGTTGGAAATTGATATGAAAACAATTTATGATTTCAAGGTCTTTTCTGCAAAAATTTTTTCAAAAGAAATATTTTGAGTATTTCCTCTTCTTTTTTATGTACTCTACAACAAAAAAAGTATCTATTGAAATAGCCGGAAGGCATACAAATACCGTCCTACGCACAAAGGTTCTTTCAACTGAATTATTTATTGATGAATTTGCTCCCGTCGGCTCGAAGTTGTCGACCGGCTTAGGTTTTTTCTCAACGATTGTTCTTTCCGTCTGCCGTCCGTTTTCTCTTTCCATTTGTCCGCTTAGCTTTTTCTGCTCATTTTTTCCCTTTAATTTTTTCTTTTGTTTGGCTTTCTTGTTTTCTTGATGTTGATAACTCTACGGCTTCTTTATTTAATTAATGAGCTGCATTGCCGTTGACTGTAACGTCCTCCTTAATGTGTCTCTGTTTGCTTTAAAAAATTCTGCAAGGTATATATCTGTAAACCTTTAGGTTGTGGAAATTCTTAAGGGTCTAAACTTGACGGATTCATTGATTGGCTGTACGATTTCAAGAGGTTCAATTCAATGGGTGACATCCTAACCACATATGGTGTCGTTATTGCGGCGATGAAAAGACTCGACGATTGGGCGATTTCTTCTTGCAAATATGGATAAAATATTGGTCAGTATTTTTGCTTTATTGGAAATAGTTGACGTTTCAATTAATTCTGAAATATGATTTTATTCATATGATAGGCTACAAGCATCAACTCAATATATGTCTTCGAAAGAAATTTATCGGGTGGCCCACGCGGTATTATAATTCTAGCACTATGGTAGTTACCAAAATGTTTAACACATGTATTTTTATGTTTCTACTTCCTGTTATTTAATTGTTTCGAAACTTATAACAACCTAACTAAAATTAAAAATCAACAAACAACAACTAAAATTTATAAAAGTATTTTTTTAATATCTATAACCGGAATAAAAATAACGCTGCAATAAGTCAAGCAGGTAGCATAAAAATGTAAGATTTTATGGAATATTTTGCGAATTATCATGCGTGTCGAAAACCGCACCAATTATCAGAAATGGTTTCTCATGGTTTGTTTTTTAAAATGCCCTAAGTCCATTTTTGTTAAATTCGTGATAAATGCAATTTTGCCTTCACTTAAAAGGTATTTCACCTAAAATCCAGTAACAAAAGTAACTATATAGTAACTATATTTTGTTCGTAGATCGTTTTAAAAAATAGTCTGCTTTGCTGAAAAATAAAAACGGAAATAAACTGAAAATTTTTGCAACAGTTTGTTAAATTCTCGTAAGTAGTATGTTTTAATTTTGTTTAAAAGTTTTATCAAGAATAATAACGTACAAATACAATGCATAATTGTTTAAGCATTGTTGACATTGTTGTTGTTATTGTTATTGTCTGCGGCACGCGTATATAAAGTGCTTATACTTGTAATTGAGAAATAAACAGAAGTCTCAGAATATTTTAAAGAATATGCTATAAATAATCTCAGGCCAAGAATCCAGAAGAGAAAGAGAAAGAGAAGAGAACAAAGGAAAAAGACACATACAGACGCAATTGCAATCGCAGTAGCAGAAACAGATAAAGATACAGATATTGATATCACTAGATCCAAAACGAACGAACCAGTCAACCATGGAAAGTCAGCTGATAACTTCCTTTAAAAGTCAAACAACGACAACAACAACGGCAATAGCAATGATTTGCTCCAACGTTAAGCAAAGCAGTTATTAAACATTGCCGTCAGACCACTAGTTCGTTCAATAGTTCGATTCGAACAGAAGAGAGAACAAGCAAGTGATCGAGCGTTGTGCAAACAAGCGCACATGTTCGCAAATGGTCTCTTTTAAATAACATTTTTAGAACATTTTTTTAAAAATAAACAATAAATATGTTTTTTGTACTTAATAGTTTTTTGTTATATTTTTCAAATGATTGAAAGTATGATTCAATACAATAAAATTGGAGAAATTTCCACTTTATCCTATCCACACATAAATTCTCTCTAACCCTCTATCTCACTCTTTGGATGTATACATCTTTTTTCCTCCACATATTTCTGAGGTTGCAATTTAATGTATTTTTTATAGTTTTTATTCCTTCTTCTTCTTCGTCTTTATTTACATGTTATTCTTTTCTGCCTCTCAACGCCGCGTCTTTTTCTTTTTAACGAGCCATAAAGAGACATCTAGTTTTTTCTTCGAAAAATATACTTTTCTTGAACGACACAAACATGGCTTCATAGTTGTCCACGAGAGGACGGAAGACTCAATTCAATTGTTGTGCCGTCATCTTCCCAGTAGACACGCTCAGCTTGAACGGGTTAGTTTCAAACGTGGTTTCCTTAAGCTCGGTTATTTTCGACGGCGTACCGTTTACTTACCATTGATTTCTCATACGGCTTTTCGGTGTCGCAGCCGCCTGTCTGATATTGTACTACTTATTGTGAATACCGATCTTTTTTAATTATGCCTTCATCTCGTAGCCTCGCCGGTTTGATGTTGAACGACTTTTGGTGATTACGTTACGCCCCGGCATGACGCGTAATTCAGCTCGTATGATTCTTAGTTCGTTAATTCTTTAAGGTTTTCTTGTTTATCTGCACGCCCGGTATATTTTATATATGTATATAAATGGCGTTAACAAAAAATGTACGGTGTTATGCACGTGTTCGTTCGTAAGCAGAAGAAAGGGAGGATTATTCAAGTAATAAAAAGAAATCACTAAGAGTGGAAAAGGAAATTTCATGTACATAAAAGTGATCTAAAAAGTATTAGTTTTTAAAATAATGTGAAGAAATTTAACCGCATAAAATGGAGTAAATAATCTTAAAGTAAGTAATAAATTTAAAGACAAATAAAACTTTCGTGGAATAAAACATGTTGCAATATTATTGCAATAAAAGAGAAACGAAAATATAAGCTCAAAAGTAATATTTTATAATAGAGTGAAATCCTTAAACCTCTCAAGATAACAATAATAAAACAAGGCGGGTTTAAAGATTTCACGGTGCTTTTATTTTATGTGCTCTCTAATGATAGTTAAAAAATAAGAGATAAGTTAAAATTTAGTTACGGTATCATTATTTATAGTTTTAATTTTATTTGAATTAGTCAAAACTCTGTGTCTTATTCTCCATCTCTCCTTTTATCCTCCTCCTTTTCGTTGTGCCGGCTATCAATTTGGTCATTTATTAATTGCAGTAAGCCAAGTTTATTCCTCACCTCGAAAATTCGTAAGTGTGGAAAAATTTTTGAACATTTTTTAAATGTTAAAAAATAACTGAAAATTAAAAAGATAACTGAAAGTTTTAGAAACATTTTCGCGTATTTTGATTTTTTTTTCAAAATTTTTGTAAAAAAAAGTAAAGGACTTAAAAGAGAAATTTAGAGAAATGAATAAAGAAATGATAAACTCATTGCGAGAATATTTTATTTCTGAATTATTATTTCTGAAAGCTTTGAAGAAAGATGGAATTTATTTATTTGAAACCAATTCATTAAATTTTAATAATTATTATTTGTAGTAAATAAATATAATAGAAATTTTCGTATTTTAATGTTTTCGCAAAACTTTCTTTAAATAATAAAGCTCGAATTTATCTCTTAATTATTATTAATAAATAGTAAAGCAATGTAATTGATTAATCAATGTTATTCCTGCTTTCTCTAATATCATTACTATTATTATTATTATTATTATTATTATTATTATTATTATTATTATTGATAGTATTATTTATTATAATTAGTATTATTATTACGCGCATTATACGAAAGTTCGAATTGGCGAATGAAGTTCTAAAACCGATAATTGCGTTGAGACAAAAGATTATAATAATTATTTGTAATAAATACAAAAAGGAGAAACGATTTTGGACAAATACTGTTCGTCGTATAAGCTTTTTCTTTTCTTCTTTCTTCACATCTTTGGTGGTCACCACTTTCTTCACTTTGTATTAAAATCGAAATGTTACAACGTTTTTGGTATTTGGGGCTTAACCCAGATACGATTGTTGTCGCTTCAAAAAAGACACTAACAAAAACTTCTGAGAGAAATGAAGAGAAAGACAAAGAATTTCTTTCCATTCTAGCTTTCAAATTTTGAATTAATTTGTATAAAATGCAAAAAAGCACTTTATTCATAACTTGTTTTCCTTTAACAACGGATGAAGATGATGAAGGTTTTGAAGTGAGATTCAGATGCGATAGCTTTGTTAATTTCTACCTTTGTTTTCAAATGAAATGTCTTGAATTAATGGTCAATATCATCAATGGTCACTAATGATCTATAATAGTCATTGGAATTATTAAATCGGAAGATTAAAATAAGATCACATCAAACTATATTGAAAACATTTCCACAATCTATGATTTAGTGAATTGTGAACTTATTCAGTTCGTTTTTAAAATGATCTTTTTTATTCCCAATAGAGTTAAAAGGAGACTTGAGATGTAATTAATTTTATGATCTAAGACATGATCCAAAAGGTTACTATATTTTTTTTCTTCATGCCGTTATTCCTCTGTAATTTTCTTGGATTGCATGGCATAATAAAAGTACTCGGCTTTATGACTTTTGCTTATGCTTATGACAGTCTTACCTGTCATCATCCGCACCAAACTAAATCGATTTCCGGTGCATTTGCGTTTCATTTTGTATTTCCTGTTTCAACAATTTCTTTCTTGTTACATTTTTCTGTCTTATTATTACAATTTTCTTGTTTCATTTATTTTTCCCCCTTTACGGTTTAATTTGAAATTCTAAATTGAATTTATTAATTTTACTTTTCTATTGATTATTACAAATGTAATTTCCTTGAAAAATTTTACGTCTTCAGGAAACTCTTGCGTTTTCAATTCTCTTTGAATTTACATTCCATTTCGCATTAACGACTTGTATTTTGAATAAATTAGATTTCTAGTGCGGTTTGTTAGGAAATCAAGATGAAACGTTTTAATCATTGAAAACACTTCTTTGAACTTCTCGCTATTTTCATATTTTTAATTGCAATAAAAATTCCTTTAAAATATATAAACCTATTGGATTAAACTTTCTGTTTCATTTTTAATTGAAATCTTAAAGCTTTCTTAAATTAAGTAGACTTTTCTTCATGTGTGCGCATAATTATCGTAATAACTTCAATGACTTTTAACAAGACTTATTTTTGGAAAAATCAAATTATTAATTACTTTTTCTTTATTGCTTCAAGGAAATTGTGAAATTATCATTTGACAGCCAAATACTAGCAAAATTAATTTAATATTAAAATTAATTATTGCATTAATGTATTTTATTATTACTTTGTTAAAATAATACATTTTTTAAAGATTATAATCTTTTGATTGCCTTGACAGACAAAATATTTTAAATTCTTCTTTTCAAATCTTTTTTACAATTAATACGCTATATTAATTTTTTATATCTATAAAAAACGATAATATAAGAAAATACATAACGAAAAGAGATAATTTTATAAAATAGAAAAATTTAAAATAACAATTATTAAAAGATAAATTTAAATAGAAGTAATACAATTGCAGAGTTATCAGATTTTCTTATTAAAATTGCTTAAGTTTAAGAAAAATAAGTAATCACTCCCATCAAAAATTTCTTAATTTCTGTTAAGGTAAATTTATGTAAATTACAGCATGATTGATTGCATTACAGCAGATTATTCAGCCTGTAATGATAAATCTCTAATGAGAAATTTCTGTCTATGAAAATTGAAACCAAAAGGAAATCGTTGCTTTATAAAATTTACTGTGAGATAGTTTTACGACTTTTGAATATTATTTGACTTGTTTCGGATATTTGTTTCAGTTTTATGTTAAGTAATGAGAAAATATTATAATAACGAAATATTAAAGAATGGCTGGATTTTCTCACAAAAGCTCATTTGAACGATACAATGAATCGAGAGTTAGAGTCTTCATGGAGTTATTTTTTTTTGCTGTAGGTTTCTTAATAATGAAAAGTTATGAGATTGCACAAAAACAACAGCAATATCTGTAACACAGAGGGCAAGACAGAAAGGTAGTAAAGGTAGCAGTGGGTGCTTTTTCAGTAGATTTTAAGATATCCGTAATATAAGAAAATTTCGGTTTCGATAATTTTTTTCTATTATAGAGTTGGTAATACTGTAAAAATGAGTGGTCGAGGTTTACGAATTGATGGTTTGATTGCTTGAATAAAGACTATTTTATAAAGAAGTCTCTATAGTTATTTTATATTACATTGATAATCATAATAAAATGACGAAATTGTTTTGTTCGATATAAATATTTTATAAAATAGATAACATTGTTTACGAATATACTGTAGCTCTTTACGAATATACTGTAGCTCTTTACGAATATACTGTATAGTTGTGTGTTGCGATACTACACTCACGTAGTATCGCAACCACCCGCCGACTGATTATGTTCAAATATGAAAAGTGTTATGACGCATCTGGCCGTAGACAAATCCCGTTGAACACGCACTAATGAATGAAGGCGTGTGATGACCGATATGCGCCTTTCATTCATTAGTGCAAAATCCATAAATATTTAAGGATTTATCTTAATTGGACAAGGGCAAATATTTTATTGGAACACATTGGGAACACATTGAGAATTGAATGAAACTTAATAATAAAGGAGTAATTAAATAATTAAATACTACTAAGCAAGTAGTATTTTTTTATTTATATTTTCGCCTACTTACGTTAAAAAACGCAATAAGACCAGTTCAAATATATAAACCCAAGCAACCTCAAATATTTCCGTGGCAAATATCGTTTGCAGTATAAGATTGCCTTGTCTAAAACACTTTATCTCTTCCTACACGCTGGACACTCACATATGGCGCCTCGTATAACACTTACTGTTCGGAAGTTTGTTTGTTTTCTTCATCTACAGCGTGCAGTCTTTGAACGTATGCACCTATATCCAAAATCCATTATGACAGCCGATGTATCAGCCTTACATGACGATCCTGACACATTGTTCCTGACAGTCCACACTGACGTTCGACGTAATATGAATGTTTACAGCTTCACTTGCGAGTTAAAAGTGAAGAATTAGCGCATTGACCAAGATGTAGTGATGGAACATTCAATGATGATTCGAGAAACGAATCAAATAGTATGTGGAAGATTACATTGAATAATACCCTTTAGAGAGAACAAAAGCCTACACAACAACTTCCGAGAGTCCAAGAAAGTTAACGATCAAGGAGTATGTAAGACTTTATATTAGGAAAAATAAAACTCAGGTCGCCCAAACCCCGGGAATATCAAAGCCACCCAAGAGACAAGAATGAAAATTGGCGAAAGACAAGAAACGTTTAGAGTTTGAGAGTGATTGTCGCGGAAGAAGACAAGTAAGTGCCCTGGACAATATTCTGCAACATGTTGGAAGAAATAGGCTGGAAAAATAATGATTTTCTTAGAAAAAGAAATGAAGAAGAGGGAGTTGGCCAAACATCATTGATAAATGCCGATTAAAGGATGAAATAATAAGTAATGAAAGGAAAAGTAATAAGTGTCAACAACAACAACAGCGACAACGCAGCGGCAGTGGCCTTACTATTTCAACATATAATATTGTAGTAGTAATGTATTAGTATGTACGTAGTATGTATTCAGCAAATCATGTATGCAATAAATAGGAATATTTACCTCAGAAATTATATTCATGAATGAATTAGTATGAAGGTAATTAAAGTTAAGACAGTCATTAAAGTAATAAGGCATTAACCCATTTGGGAATATCAGAACTTCCATCAATATCCCAAACAAAAATTTAATATCCTTTGTCTTTACTTGTTACTTGTCGAGATCGGTTGTGTTTTTTGAAGCGCTCGGTATTATTTTCTATTTATGGTTTTTTTCCGCTTGCGCTTTAAACTATTTTGCGTTGCGCCATAGTCAACGGTACTTTTGTTATGAGAGCTACACTGATTTTTTTAAGTGAACTAAAATTCATAGTTTGAGAGCTGCACTGATATATTTTAGTCAACAGTACTTTTGTTATGAGAGCTACACTGATTTTTTAAGTGAACTAAAATTCATAGTTTGAGAGCTGCACTGATATATTTTTATATTTAAACTGGGTTTTGCACTTGTAGCTAGTTGATTGCGCAATTTTCGTTCCAGTTGACATTGTCTTTCAATCTTTGACATCATTGTGCATATTGTACCGTCATGTTATGCAGATATCAGGGTTGCAAATTGAGCAACACTTCGGAAAGGTTGTTGTCGTGTTCTCTTTGTGATGAAGATTTTCACATAAAATGTGCTGGTTTAACAGGCAGATTGGTGGATAAGATTGGCTTAGACGGTGGCTTACGATGGTCATGTGAAAAATGTCGGCTTATTGATGCTGATGTTGTTCAAATTTTGAGACAAGTGCGGCTAAACTTTAGCGAAGTCGAACGTGATCTTGTTGCCATTCAAGCCAAGTTGGCCGATTACGAAAGATTTTTTAAGTCTTTTAAACTTTTGAACGAGTCTCCAAAACGATCCTATAAAGTGTCTAATGTAATGAAAGGGATATCTACTGCGTCGCGTACTCCGCATGATTCGCCAGTGCTTATAAATTTATTGAGTCCAGCGGTTAGTGAAATAAATGCTTCTTCGGTGTTAACCTCTCAGGTAGCTCCAACTTCGGCTGTTAGTGTTGTTGAGTCAGCTTCGTCTCTGCTGACTATTCCATCACAGAATTCACGGTTGATGACTTCAATTACTACGGGTGCCTTGCAAGATGCACCAACAAATGAATTATCTCTGGCACCTCCTATTTCTGTTGGTTCAATGAGCAAGGGCGCTATACCGAAGAGGCCAGTCGAAGGTTTGACTGTTACTCGTGGAATAAGAAAGCTCACGGTAATAAAACCTCGGAAAACTATCTTCATTTCAAGATTTGCTCCTGACACTACTACGGAGGATATTTATCAGCATATTTGTTCACAGCTGCGTTTTACTGATTCTAGTATTTCTATCAAGAAATATAATTTTAAGGTGCAGAAGCCCTATTCATCATTTAATGTCAATTTACCTATGCACCTAATGGAACGTGTATTGAATTCTGAATTCTGGCCGGACGGTTCTATCGTACATGAATTTGTTTTTAGACCAAGAGGTAATTCTGGTGCTATAAAAGGCCGATTTAATGTTGGAAAATTGCAGCGGAGTGAGAATATGTCGTCAAAAAACTAAACATTTCTGCATCTACATCTACATCTGATTATTCATTGTCTCATTTTTCAATTATGTACCAGAATGTAAGAGGTTTAAATACTAAATTGTCGCTTTTGAGACTTATGTCCATTAGCCTGGAATATGACGTTATTTCATTTACGGAGACCTGGTTGAAGCCTGATATTTTGAATCTTGAAATTTTATCATCACATTATATAATTTACCGTAAGGATAGAAGCTTGTCTCTGTCAAATTTATCAAAAGGTGGTGGGGTCCTGATTGCAGTGAAGTCTTCATATTTCTCACGTGAGGAGCAACTCTTATTAGATGATGAAATTGATTTTTGCTGCGTCTGTGTAAAATTGGAATGCTCATCTTTCTATATAGCTTGCTCCTATATTCCACCGAACTCTAGTATAGAGACATATAAAAAGCATCTTGACTGCCTAAATAGATTGAGTCCTAAACTGTTGAGTACGGACAGAGTAATTGTTCTTGGAGACTTTAATTTGCCCAAAGTTAGTTGGATAAAAAGCGAGGAGTTCCAGAATGTACTTTTTCCGCTCTCTCAGTGTGATTCCGACATTCATTTTCTGAATGAGTTATCTTCACGTGGCCTTCGCCAAATAAATCATGTTCAAAATTCGCTTAATCGCTGCTTGGATCTAATTTTCGTGGACGATCCTGATACTTTTGATGTATGCAGGGTAGCCCCACTAGCTGTTCCGGAAGATTTGTATCACCCCACTGTACTGATAAAAGCGGAGCTTCCGGACAATAAAAGGCGTAATCAAACTAATTATAAATTAAGGGAAAAAGTGTTCTGTTTTAACAAAACAAACTACTCCATTTTAAAGGATTATTTTCGTGGTTTGGACTGGAGCAGCATTCTAAATTTTGATTATGGCCTGCAACGAGCACTGATTCATTCAACCGTACTCTTTTGGATTCATTTAGTTTTGCGGTGCCCCAGCGCTATAATTCTGAGTCTTCGAGTCCAAATTGGTTTACAAATAATTTAAGAAAATTAAGAAATTTAAAGGCAAAGTATTACAAACTGTATTGCAGGAAAAATACCTCAACTAATTTTACGAATTACCTTGTGGCTAGATATACGTATCAGAAACAATGCAAGTATTCCTACTCAAGCTATATTGAAAAGGTAAAGACCTCTTTGAGACACAACCCTAGGTCTTTTTGGGACTTTGTTAATACTAAGAGGAAATGTAATGCTTATCCGACCTTTATGAAACTTGGGGATATGGAGACTGATGACATTTCATCTATTTGCAATATGTTTGGTCAATTTTTTATGTCTACCTTCTCAAAGTCGAATTATACTTCTTCAGAATATCCATATAATATCGATGCTGGTTCAATTTCTTATCCTGTCATCGTTCAACCGACAGTTTTATGTGCCCTGAAGGACTTAAAATGCGGCTACAAGGCTGGTCCGGATGGTATTCCGGCCTGTATTTTGAAGTTTTGCGCTGAGGAGTTAGCGGCTCCTATTACATCTTTATTTACTTATTCTTTGCGCTCCGGATACTTTCCACAATCATGGAAGTCTTCTTATATAGTACCACTACATAAATCTGGAAATAAATGTGTTATTAGCAATTATCGCGGTATTGCTAAGCTTAGTGCTCTTCCTAAGGTCTTTGAGGAAATAATCACAAGCCAAATATCTCGAAGTGTAATGTCGTCTATTTCACCGTCTCAACATGGTTTTTCCAGCGGCAAATCGACGACGACCAACCTGTTGGAATTTGTTTCGACGACAATTCAAAGTTTCACCTTGGGAATGCAAACTGATGTTATCTACACGGATTTCTGCAAGGCGTTTGATGTGGTGAATCACAGCCTTCTTCTCTTGAAACTTAAAATGTTTGGTTTCCCTGCATATCTTTTAAGATGGATATCTTCATATTTGGAGGAGCGTACTATGAAGATCTTGTTTAGAAACTCTACATCTGTTGAATTTATTGTGACCTCTGGTGTTCCTCAAGGAAGTCATCTCGGCCCATTGCTGTTTTTGATCTTTATAAATGATCTTCCAACGGTAGTCAGAGATAGCAAGATTCTTATATTTGCAGACGACGTTAAGCTCTTTCTTCCATATATTATTCAAAGTGATGCTATGCTACTACAGATGGATTTGGATAAACTATCTGAGTGGTGTAAAGTAAACTGTATGAGGCTGAATTTGGATAAGTGTAAGCAGATATCATTCTATCGCTCAAATTCCTACAACTTTAGTTATGTCATTGATAACCATAAATTGAATATTGTGGAAACAGTTGATGACCTGGGAGTTCTCTTGGATCGGAAATTGCGCTTTGACATTCATATTAATTATATTTCTAGTAAAGCCTGCAGTGTTTTAGGATTCATGAAACGCTGGGCAAAGGAATTTATGGATCCTTATATAACGAAGTTGCTGTATACTTCGCTGGTTCGTCCAACTTTGGAGTATGCCTCGCCGGTCTGGAGCCCGAATAGTGCTTGTTATGTTTCGTCAATTGAATCGGTGCAAAAGAAGTTTTTGCTCTTTTGTCTTCGAGGTTTGCGTTGGGACCCAAATGTAAGGCTGCCTTCTTATGAGTCTAGGCTTAAGCTGATTAATCTGCCATCCTTGGCAAATCGGAGAATAATGCTTAATGCCATTTTTATTTTGAAATTGCTGAATGGTGCTATTGTATCTGCGCCTTTGTTGAGCAATATCCAGCTCAATGTTCCTCGCCGTACAACCAGAAGACACGTTTTTCTTCGCCTTCCTTTATGCCGTTTTTCCTATGCACAGCAAGAACCCTTTCGGAATGCCTGTTCCGATTTAAACTCCGTATATTCAGTCATAAATTTATGTGACTCCGTTCCTGTATCCAAAAACAAAATCTTGGGATTTTTGTCTAATTAAAATTATTTTGTAATTTATACAAACTTTTTGTAATTTTGATTATTTTTGGGCTATAAAGCTTTCTTTGGCTTAGTCACTGAATTAATAAATAAATACGCATTAAAAAACCAACAATAATCATTGAAAATCAAGGGCGTTATTTAGCGTCGTGACTATGAAAAACTATAGACTATTATTTTTATAAGAATATATTATTCGCATAAAATAACAAGATTTTATTTTACCTCTTTGTTCTGAATTTAATGCTTTATTTTTACTTAAAATATTTAAATCATATTAATTTATGGTTTTTTCTTTTACTTTCAGGTTTGTCTACTGATCATTAACAAACAATATTTTTAAGTATAAACTGCACACACACGCAAACATCGGAAAACATTTTACGAGAATCAAATTACGCGACGTAATATTGTATAAAATGCGTCCCATAAAAGAATGGAGACGCACACGTGTGTGTAATTACGTGCCTGTATAGTCTTATATAATACATCCATACAACCGTTTAGAAAGATCCTACAAATTATGATAAAAGAATTATTTTTGTATGTATTTAGATGACGTCGTCATTTTCGTTCTTAATAGTTTAAAGGCAATATACTTATATTATTGACGACGAACGATGTCAACAACAGCAAGTATAATTTATTTGTAGATGGTATAAATTTAGAAGCACTAAAAGTGTAAATATATATATATTTTTTTGTCAGCGAGCAAAAATTAAAAGAAGCAAATGGTGATGAAATTAATCCAAATTTCCTTCAATTTATTTCCTCCATTTTAGTCAAAATATTTTTAGAATATTCATTTTTATCACTTTATGACGTCATTCAATTTGTATGCATTCTTCTATCTTTTATTATTATTATGCACCAAAAGCTTTCTAATTTTTTCGATGATTTATATATATCGCGTTTTCCTTGATTTTTATTTTATTTTGATAACCTGTCGTCATCAGTCGATATGCAAAGATCTCTAATTGCTTCTGTGTTCATTTTAAAAGTCGCATGGAAACTATTGGTGATACAGAGAGTGTGAGGCTGACAAAAATTATTTGATATGTCAACGCTAAATTATGGTTTCATAATAAATTTTTTTGAGGGATTGCATTTTCTTGTAGGCCTCACAGATTTATAAAAAACCTTAGCTAAAATTGTCGGGAGAGCAGAGGACGATAATAACAAATAGGACGACTTTAAGGGTTGGGCACGTTTCTCTAGAACTCCATGCTTTTCTGAATTATACGATACGATTCGATAATAGTATAAACACAACAAATGCGACGCTTTGGCGAGTTATAATTGTCGGTACAATTTTCTTAGCGACCGAACGAAACACAAGCGACGATGTGTCGCTAACAGAAGGACGTATATTACGCTTGTTAGGTTCCCACCAAAAGCCGAAGTAATTTAACATATAGGCAAATCTCTCCTTTGCTGTTTGGATTTTCCACCACCTGTAAGAAGAACAAGACCAGCGACAAAAGACAATAACAATGAGATCTGCGGCTTGGCCGTTGGCGAACCCGGCCGATAAAGCATTTCTTGTTGTCTCCCGCGAGGGTAATGTAAATTACTAAATATAAATAAAATAATGTAAATTACTTCGGCATTTGTGAATGCTAGAAAGCCGACGCCGCCTTTTTTGTGCTTATACTCGAACTGGCTGAACACACTGGCTCATAACGCCTCGATAACCAGCTGAAACTGATGAGAGCTTTCAAATTGTAGCGATTAAATCCAATGATAGCTGCGGATATTAGTGGCTAAAAAATTTAATTGTCATAAATTTAAAAGGCAACTGAATGCGAAACATTAGGGGAAAAGCGAAGAATGGAAGAAAAACTAGCAACGAATGCATTGAAAATTATTGGCTTAAAATACTTAAAGTTTTGTCAGAAACGTAGACAAATACAATGAAAGAAGAAGAAGAATCTGTCGTTATGATCTGCCGTCATGAAATCAAAGTTCAACTGACTACAAGTGGCCAAACAAAGTAGCGAAACGTAGCGACGAAAGGGAATTTTATGTTTTTCTCATTTCCCATAAGAGTCTATGTAATTTTGACAGTTGAGAATTGTAGCTACATCTAGTCGCTATGACTGTGTTCAACCAGTAAATCGTAACTCTTCCAAAACGATCCCGGAATTATCACTAATGGCTCTCTCTATATGTACATATATATCACTTTCGGTCGCAGAGACAAAGTATCCATTTTAAACATTTGCGATTCTAAATTGAGAATATGTCACTATCTGAGACTGAGCCCATCTCATTAAACGTATGTGTTGATTTTTATGATTTGCTCATGTAGTAGCTTCTCCATCTATTTTGCCTGTTGCGTCTGCCTTCTAAACCTGTTTTCCTGCCATGACAGTTACCGTTGTGGATATATTTAATTTCATATTTCGTATTATTTGTTTTCATTTAACATAATGAGTTTGTAGAGTTTTAACCTGATCGTCCGTGCAGACAATGATCTGGAAGAATGTCAGTAAAAATAAAATCATTTTCATCCTTCGTCTTGGCTTTCTTGATTTTTTTATTATTACTCGCTTTTTTTACGTCAGACCGTCATATATTTTCTTGGCCTGGTTTTCGAGGACATTTTCCTCAAAAAAAACTGTCTCTTCGTCTGCTCGGTCTTCCTTTTTTGGCCCATGTACTATGGGCTCGCCTAAATTTTCAGGGTAAATAAGAACAATTAATGAATCCGAAGTCATAAATTTTCTTTTAATTTTTTGTTCCTTCTCTTTTGTCTCTGCTTATTTTTCGCAAGAAACAACAACGATAAGAACAATTAATTGAAGAATATTATATAATTTTAAGTGCACGAGCATTTTGTCAAAAAAATTTATCCGCGTAAATTTACTTAATTAGTATACTTTGTCACGCCCGTTCATTTTGCCTTTACACTCGAACAGTCAATCGATAGTCAGCAACTGTCGCTCGTTGCGCGCTAAAACGCGAGCGGATGAAGATTTTTCGTTATTCTGCCTTTTTGCCGCGATATTCCCAATAGGCTATCATTTAATATTTATAAAAAATATTATTGGAAAAATTATTTTGTCATACATGTTGTTGTTGTACATTGTCAAAAGATAACCAATTACAAAATTAATGATCATCAACGAAACAGAGGGAGAAGTGTTTCTAATTTAAAATTAATAAAGGAATGCATTTAAAATACCAAAGAATGAAGATTTTATGAAATATATTAATTATATAAAATTAGTTAGAAATTCTATCAAAAAAGAAAATTCTATCAATAGCACTTTGTGAATATTATTCATAAAAAAAACCAGGAAACATCAAAATCTGAAAATGAGTGAAATGTGAAATATTTGAATGTGTTTGAATATGACAATGACGATGACGTCAATAACAATGAATGTAATATTCTTAAAGGATCTCCGCAGCAGAATCAAAGGATATATACATGTAGGTATAAAATTCTTATTGGCAGTAATTAATAATGAATTTAAATAAGAATAAATACATAAAAATCATTTTTGGTGATATACTTTAGCTAATTATGTAATAATGAAGCCCATAATTTTGAAATTACTTTAAGTAATTTATCTCTTCCTTGCAATATTTGTGAATATTTGTCTTATAAGAATAGACAATATTTGTCTTATAAGAATTTAGCGAAATTAATATCATAATTGCAATAAAATAACATTAGGCCGGTTTCTGATTTTTATAAGAAATATTTGCTTAGGATATGAAATTATTTCACATTTGAAATATCGTGATATTTAAACGATAGACATGTTTTCTCGTCTCATCTGTATAAATGCTTATAATAAATTTATCAATAATGTCATGCTATTTCTTATATACATAAATCAATTGAATCAATCAGCAGAAGAACATGAATGTTTTTTTAATGTATTTACGAGTGTAATCATTCAATTAAAGTGATAATTGATCTATGATCAAAGATCACAACTACTCACTTACGAACAATTTCACTAAATAAGTAGTATATATTTTGTGTATATTTATTTATTATAGATTCTTACACTATTCAGAGAAACCGAATGCTTAAATTTTTGGTTCTTATTGTTTCTTTATAAGTATTACAATCCCTTTTAATTTTTGTAGATGGCTCCGACGCGTCGCAGTCTTGAATTGTTAAATGAACTCTGATTTGTACAGTTTCTATCTTGGCAGAATCCGTTGTGTAATTATAATCTTCAGTTGATTAGTTGAGTCTTCTGCCTAACACTATTTAATAAATTTTAAAAACAACCCTAGTTTTTAAATTTTATGAAATAATATTACGGTAAAATGATTTTAGAACATCACAAAATTTCTGGTTACGTGAGGAGGAATAGGATTTATGAATCATATTTGAAGGGAAATAATAAAGATATAGACATAATAATTTCTGTGAAGTCAGTCATTCGTTTTCTCCACCTGTGGTGGGTGTGGTTGTGTTGCTCTCTGATCATATTTGATCATCTTTGATTACAATCGTGTTAATTTTCATTAGTTTTTTAATTTCCCAATTAAAAACAATTGGAGATGGTTCTTTTTTGGAACAAATTTATACTTGTTTGCATCGTAAAAGAAAAATGCGAAAGCTCTTTTATTCTCCAATTTATAGAAAGCTTTCTGAAAGCCTAAATAAATTAACAAAGAATTGCCTTTCCTTACAAGTGGTTTTAAACTTAAGCGGAAGCGCTATTAGTCTTTATTGAAAATACAAAAGATTTTATTTCAAGTGACAATATGTTAACAAAAATGTGCAAATGTAAATGTAAATTTAATTGTAAACATAAATAAGTATAATAATTGAAATGAAGTGTAAAGAAGAAGTAGGTCGTTGCAAAAATAGCATAAATTGCAAACTAATGATAAGAACTAATCATTCAACGCTAAACGACTTGCGTAGTCTAATAATTTATCCTTTTGTGCTTTCTCTAAATATTTTTATTAATTCAGCGATTTGAATAAGTGAAGGTCGATTCTGTCAATTACCCAAGAATAATTAAAGTAACAAGCAGAGCCTTAAAGCCTAAGGTTTCGGTTTGCAAACCTTAACAGAAATTATAATAAATACCAATATGTGAAAACGTTATGTGCCAGTAAGATGGCGAAAATGACTATAATTTTATTGAATTCAAATTAGAAGAGTTTTACGTTTTGTGGCCCTTTTTGTGTAAGTTTTCGATTTTATAAATGATGATGATGATGAGTGATGTATAATGAAAAAAGTCATAATGTTCTCGATATTTTTCTCTTGAAACATTTATTTTAATTTCATTTTTATACCCTACTTCCGAAGGGGTGGAGTATATTCACTTTGTACCTTCGTTTGTAACGCTTTAAAGAGGCTTGATAGGTGTAGGATAGTACCCTCTCTGTCTATACTCTCTCTGCCTCTCTGTCTGTCTGCCTGTTTGTGTCTGGTTGGCTGTGTACCTGTCTGTGAAATCACGATTACAATCTAATGAAAAAGGCACTTAGCGATGTCCGCCCGTCCGTTCGTCTGCCTGCGGAAATCATGACCACGGCCGAACGAAAGGAGTTATTAACATGAGATTTTGTCTAACAATTTGGTATATTCCTGGTCGTTGTTGACAGTTCGTCGCCTTGGCGACATTGGCACAATATCACGCCCAATTTTTATTTATAAATTGAAGCCCATCCATCCATTTTTCGATGTCCATCCAAATTTTTAAGCTTTTATGGACAGGATAGCGGTTTTGGGCATTGTAAATCCAAAGGATATTGTTGGTATCTTATACGATACTATTAGTGAGTTTTGTTTGGGGAGATTTTGTTGAAGATGAATTAGTGGATCGATATTAACCGATAAGTGGGGAATATAATATTATGGATGTATTGCATTATGGGTGTATTGGTTTTGGCTAGCTAGGAGTTTATCTTTAATCTTTCGGTTATTTGGCATGTTTTTCTGATATTGCTTTCAGAAAAAATGTTGAAAATGGCACATGATATGGTTTTCATTTTTTATATAATTAGGGTTATTAAATAAATATTTGCGTTTTGGCGCTACATATAATTTTTTTCTGGAGCCGAATCGATTTTGAGTCATTTTCACAACGATATGAATATAAGCCTATATCTATTTTTTGTTTAAAGTGAGTGCCTAAAGTTTTAAAGATTTTTTTATAGATATTTATTTTTTCCTTTAAATCTGATAAAAGAAAACAGTATATTTTGCATTGTGATAATATTCAATGTATGATAACTATCCTAAACATCTTATGAAATTTATAAAAGATTTATATATCGATCAAATGAAGAGAAAAATTACAAAAGCAATCGATTTTGAAAACAAGATTTGCACTTTCTCCAAACTTAATGATAATGCTTGGAAAGATTTTATTAACGGCTTTAATATCATTAATGCATCTTTAAGTTGCAAATCTTTAACTTTGTTGAAAAAACGACAAATCAATTAC
Organism: Physocephala rufipes; assembly: GCA_963966595.1. Lineage (NCBI taxonomy): Eukaryota > Metazoa > Arthropoda > Insecta > Diptera > Conopidae > Physocephala > Physocephala rufipes. The sequence goes on along the minus strand of OZ016505.1, from coordinate 13,407,508 downwards.
ACGACTCACAGTTTGCTTTAGTGTTTGGCAGTTTATAAATAAGTTTTATCACTATTAATGTCAGCGTCGACTTCAATATCACTGACTATGAGTTGCGGAAAGAGATGAGGGAAAATTAAATATATTTTAAAACCAAATAAGTTATCAGATATAATACAAAAAAAGATAAAAGAATAATAATAACCACAATAAGCAATAGGGGAAAATTTTCACAAATAAAAATTTTTAACTCTATTGCACGAACAAAACATCCTCATAATTTTTTCCATTGATCGAAGTTATGGCTAATCATCATTAGTCTGATAAATCGGGAGATTTATAGCATTATTTTAATGGAGAGCAGTGGAGAACAAACCCAGAAGTAAATGACCCAGTTTTATCGCAGAGAAATACAAAATCAAGCGAGTTAACGACTCAAATGAATGAAACTACCGGTTGTCGAATTATTTCTGAACTGTAAGTTATGCCGTGGTCTCTCACGCTGAGCCAAACAATAGACAAGATATTACGATGTATTCCATTGTTCTTATTTCTAAATTTGAGGGTACCACCAAAAAGCAAAATAAAAGAATTCAACTAGAAATAAATATATAAAATAAATATATTTCTTAAATTTCGCAAGTTTTATAATTTTTTATTTACATAAATTGTATATAATTTTTATCAAAATTATTACTTTTATATCCTACACCCGACGGTTCTTCCGTTTGTAACGCATTAGAAGAGGCATGACCGGTATAGAAAGATGTATATGTTCTGACCTAGAATTAATTCCTGAGTCGATTTATTCATATCCACCTATAGGTCTGTCTGTTTGTGGAAATCATGGAATTTTACATATTTTCTGTCGTCATAAGCGGTTTTGTATTGGGAAAATTGACAAAATCGGCATAAGAGACACACCCTATTTTTATAGTATTCATAGTATATTTTACTACAGTTAAATTTTTGAGATTTTAAATCAATTTTGAAGTTTTAACTACTTTTCTGAATAAAGCGTTTCCGATGAAATTATACCCTAATGGTGGCCATGTTCCGCCCGCTGTGAAAAGTTACGTACCAGAATGATAAGTTACCAGAGAATGAATAGAAGTGTAGTCATAAAAATTGATATAAATATTCTCTACCTTTCTATCTTGTTGTCTTATTGAATATGGGTGAACACGCATCAGCGTCACATTTACTTTTTCAAGTTAATACGAATTTGTCTTTATTTGAAGACATTAGTCTTCGCCATTTAATGTAAAAGTGTACTTCTAAAATAGGGCGTGATCCGCCTGTTTTTAATTAATATACAAAATATATTAATACTGATTACAGTATCTTGCGGTATCCTTGAAAACACTCGCCCCTCTTCGTTTTAGCCGCGCTTAAGCTTTGCCTTATTTTTTTAATCTGCAAATTGGATTATTTTGGAAAAGGAGTGCAAAAATGTAGGGCAAAGATTAGGTTAGGCTTGGTTTTTCTTCAAGGCATCTACTAATTATATTATTTCCTGACCTTAAAGAAAAGAGAGAATAGAATTTAATAACAAATTGTGCCATTTCTTTTTGTTCAAGGCTTATTCTCATTGTTTGACGTCTACTCGAGGAGGAATCATTATTCGGAAGAGTGGAAGGAGGCGGAGAGAGCGCCTATTTCAAATTTATATAAATATTAACTGACTGTAACCATATGCGATACTTACTCAGCTGAGTATTCAGTGCGTAGTAAATATTCACTTGAAGTGTAGTAGGTTGGTATTCGTTTAAACTAAAATGAAGATTCACTCAAAGCATTCGTATTTGCATGTTCGCTTATATATCACACAATTTCAAGTATTCAAATGAATGAATGAACTGATGGAAAATGAACTGATATTAATTATTTATCAGATTATGTTATAAAATATATCAATATCTCTATCCTCACTAGTTGTGATATGATTGTTTTGCAGTTTTCAATTTATTTATTTCTTTTTCAACATGACTTGTAGATACAAAATATAGATACAATACATAGATAAACAGCAATTGGAAATATTTTTTATAAATTATTTAAGATTATTATTTAATTAAAATTAAATAAAGTACAATTATTTAAGATTAATTATTTAAGATTATTATTTAATTAAAATTAAGTAAAAGCAGTAGAACGAGCTGGAGAGACAAAAATAAATTTCATAATTTTTAAAAAATCTATGATATTTTCCAAAAGTAATCTAGTCATTCGTCATACTTCTCACTAAAACTCGTGAACTGGCCCCATTCAGTTAAGGTGCACATAGAACCGTAATTTGGTACACATTTATTAGGAAATGTGTACCTGCGTCAACAGCAATAGAAGACGCGGTATTCGAGTGGGGCCGCTTTTATTTTAAGCGTCAAAAATTTTGGTGAATATGAATGAATCTACATAGACCTTTTGTATATTTTTCTACAAATTTTACTTCTTCTTGTTAAAAGAATAGTTAAATAATGAATAGAAAGGTATTTCTGTGAAAATTGGATATTGATTTTTTACCCGTTCAAACTTTAAAAAATGGAATATTTGGTATTGACTTGAGCGAAATCACTCTACTATGAAATTACCCCGTTGTAATCATTGCGCAAATCACATCACTTTTGTTTGCCTGCGGTGAAACATGTATTTTCTACATACTAAAAAATTACAAACTTACAAAAACTTACAAAAAAAACGTACAGGTTCACCTAAAGTGTAAGTGTATCACTTTTCACCTAAAGTGTAAGTGTAAATCACTTTTTGTCGTGGTGAGTTGATAACTTTTTATCTCTTTATTCTGGAGTAAGCTTTTTAAGCTCAACAACATCCAAATCCAACATCAATCAACATCCAAATTAATTCTCAGATATGATTTCAGTGTATGAGTTTTATTGTAGGATTAAAAAGAATTTCAGATAAAAAATGTTTAGTCATTCATGTGTAATTTTCTTTTCTTCTCAACTACTGTCGTTATCACCAGTTTTTTATTACTTTGCTTCACTTAATTATGATTTTGGATTTTTAAAATTTCGCATAGTTTTTTTACTTTGAAGTGACTGTTATTTGCAGCATTACCTGCAAGTTTATTGTTGATTTATTGTTTGTTACTTGTTAGTTTTTATTTTTGACGCTGTTCAAGACGAATTCAAATCTCATTTTGTTTTTATACCTTACACCCGAAGGATGAAGAAATATTAACATTGCTCTTCCGTATGGAAGGCATTATAGCCCAACATCATTAAACATATAGAAAAGTATTCTCGCTCTGAATACTTTATAAGCTGACTTAGTCATATCTATACATCCATCTCTCTGTCTATCTCTCTATTCATCCATCTCTCTTCCGTCTGTATTGCGGTCTTGTCTGTTTATTCGTCAACGTTACATCTAACGAGCAGCTTTTTTCATAAGAATTAAAATAACTAAGAACGCAAACTTCGGCCTAAACGAAGCTCATATACCCTACGTCCATAATATAAATTTTTAACTTAAGTTCATTGGGGGGACCATGTCCATTTCCCACAATTTACTTAGCTTAATATCGTGACTAATATTTTAAACTGTTCCAGCAATATTGAAAAATGTGAAATTTAACATTTTAAACAACACGTTGTTTGTGATTCACCGCATTCATACCAAATTTCATAATAATAGCTTTATTCGTCCGTCTGTAATTTCCGAAGACATTTCTGAAGACAGACGGGCAAACGGACGGACATAGCTAAACTGACCTAAAAGTCTATTTTGAGAAGGAATATATACACATTTCTATACCTGTCTCCCCCCTTCGGGTGTAGGGTATAAAAACATTCGAAAAGTGTCATGAATATTTCCCATGTTGTTGATTCTTTCTCTCCGTACACTTGTATGGCTTTCTCGTGCTTATTGATTTTCTGACTAAGCAAAATATTAACCGCCTTTTTCTTTTCATATTTTTCACCGTATTTGATTATAATCTCAGTTTGTCATATGTGCAGAAATAATAATAGTTATCGATTTATTTTGTCTTTGCAAATTCATAAAGAATGGAAGTGGGTGTTCGCTATAAAAATCTGGACTAAATGGATATAAAAATTGGCAAATTGTTAAGGTAGATATATTTTCAAGCAATACCAGGATCAGAACATTTACGATGCAGCGAATAAAAGATGGGGGAAGAAGAGAGAAGTCCAAAGGACGAATTTCCACTCCTTTATATTTTTCCCTAATCGATTATTTTTGCTTTTCTATTGTCCTGCCGACATTTGGGATCTATCCTTTCACATAATACCGCATATGTAACATAAAAAGGAGGAGAGGAACAATTACCTACAATGGCTTCACATTGCCCGTTATAATTATGCATTACACTCGTAGTGAATGGGACATATTCACTTCTTTTTTATACCCTACACTCGAAGGAATAGGGTATATTCATTTTGTGCCGAATCACTTTTTGAGTCGATTTAGCAGAGTCCATTCGTCAGTCGACCTGTTTGTCTGTTCGTGTGGCTTTGTGTTCCTCTATGGAAGTCCCAATTGCATATGAACGCAAGGGGAGGGGTATCGACATTAAATTTGCCATGAATTCTCTGTCATAACGGTTTGTTTGGAACTGAAAATGAACAAAATCGACTCAGTGTCACACGCACTTTTTATTAAGTAAAATTGTAAAACTCATTTTTCATTCTCTTTTGAAATCCTGAAGCTGAAATTTTACGGTCGAGATAGTAGTGGGGGCATTATAAATGCCACCCATTATCGTACCATACCATGTACGAGCTTTTGGATTTTTGAATTGTGTTGAAAATGGGTTAGTTGATCTAAATTAGCAAGTAAAAGCGAATTGTAATATGAAAGGACTGGTTATAGGGTTTAAGCCATAAGATTAAACCACGTAGGTGCAAAATGTAGGGTACATGAAAATTAACCTCGACTATGTCGGCGATGATTTTTAGGGTTTAGTTATGCCGCACTCACACAAGGGACATTTGTCTCGAGACATGGAACCATTCATTTATTTGTCCCTTATACCGCTCACAATGGGGACAGATTGGAATGTAGGTTGTATCCCCACAAACGATTTTCAATAAGACTTATTACTACATTTTGCTACCTTTAAATACCCTTTTGTTAAATGTGTACCTTCTTGTACCTTTTTGTTAAGTGTTTTCACTACTCTCGAAAAATGTTTGAATACATTTCATTTTGTAGTGCGCGTTATTTTGATTATGGAAAATATTGAAGAAATTAAAATTGCGTTAATTTCGGTGGCGGTCGAATCTGTGGATGCATTATTCATCATTCGCGATGAAAATGCAGATGAAGATCAAATGGAGCCTTCCAGGTTTTGACAAACAGGATCAAAGTGTGCGATAAATATACCTGCCGGAATTATTTGGGAATGTCAGAACATCGGAAAGGATATGGTGCTGGAAAATGTGCTAAAACCTGAAAAAGAAGATAAATAAAACAAGAGAAAGCCGTCAAAGCAATTTATATATTGTTTAATGTTGGGGTTTGCTTAGAACTTGATTGAGCTGTTGAATTTCTTTCCAAAAAATGCGCTGAAAGCGCAAACATTTGCAAATACAGAATTTTAATTCCCAAGGCATCGAAATTTGTAGAACAATATGAAAAAATGAATATATAATAATATTAATCTTATATAATATAATATGATTTTTTCAAAAATTCCAGCAAAAATTATATAGCTTATGTTTTACAGTCCTAGCAGCAACCTTGATCGAACAAACCTCCCGTAAAATTCATAATGCTCTTTTGTAAATACAATACAATTTGCATGTCTGATTGCAGTAATATACTGTTTTGTTGATACGACAACTCGTGCCTCCAGTAAATATCAAGGGACATAAGTGTCTCACAAGGGACAAATTCATTCGTTGATAGTCCACAGTTCATTGCGTCGTATTGCTGGTGAAACAGTAGCAGATTTGACGTGTGCCCTGTGTGAGTGCGGCATTAGCGTTCTTGCTTGTTCTGTTTGAAACACATTAAGGAACAAATAATCGTTGTTAGTTTTCTGTTTTCATAAGATTTTTGGTGTTGAAAATGGACGAAATCGGTCCCTAGACACGTCTCATTTGTTAAGCTAATATGGGCTTATCTGTGTTGACAGTTTAAACCCCGAACTGAAGGACAAGATTTTACATTAAAGTTCAAAATCTCGTAAATGGGTGTGATCCGCCCATTGGTAACTATAGTTACCATTACTTCCGGGGGTACTCAATCCAGAAGGGAAATTAATGTATTCTTATCGGTGCTTGTAGCTCAATTACTCACTTTCTGAAGTAAATCGGAACCTAAAATTGTTCTTTCAAATTTACGGTCTAGCAAAATGTTAGCTCTAAAGAATGGTTTAATTCAAAATGAGAACCAAATTATAAATTTATATTGCGGATGTAGGGTATAGGGATATTACTTGTTATTTTCACTTCCTACTCTCTTTATAAATTGGAGTTATGTACTAATGAAAGCTTGAACGTTTTCACGTTTTCCTTCCTTTAATCTATTTCCCTTTTCAAAATTCCCCACACTTTGTGTTTGTGGAATGTAATGGAGGTTTCTCTCGATTAAATTTCGTTTTTAAGGGAGAAATAAAATAAATAAATAAAGTAAATAAATAAAGGATTCAACTCTGAAGTTGATTAAGTTCGTTCTGTTCGCCCGCCTGTGCATTCTACGTTTGCACCTACTCACGTGCCTTAACAGGTTTACAATATTCCTTACATTGTTTCAAGCCTTTGAAATTATTGTACTCCTAGGAGTTACTGCTCATTCCCTTTTTTGTTCTATTATTTTGTTGTGAGTAATTAAATTTAGCGATTTACACGTAATCTCTTTGTGTTCGTGAGGAAGTGAGCAATGCTGAAGGCTGTATGGATTGTGTCTAGCGATAAAATTTCAATAATTCAACGTTGCAATAACATCAGAAAAAATAACAACAACAATAACAAACTTAACAGAAAATATAATAAGCAAAATAATGATGGCCGTTTTATGAGACAAAACCAACAATAATAACAACAAATTCCATAAAATTCGATATTGTATACTTTTAGCGAAAAACAAATACAGCCACAACAAACAACCTTTCAATTATACCATTTTTTTAATAAGTGAAAATAAAAAGCAAAGGAAAATTTCTACAACCGACGAAATTCATCGAACTGTTTTTTCACCTGCTGCTTGGCGTCGGCGTTTCTGTTGTTGCTGCTGCTGTTGCTACTGCTGCCGTCAGTGTCGTTATGGGTATCATTCCTGTTGGCACTGTCATTATCGTACTCAGTTTTTTTCGTGATAACAAAAAACTCGGTCGTGTGCTATTGCTGGTGGCCCTGCAGTAATGTGATGAAATTAATAGAAAAAATTAAGAACAATAGGCGGAAAATGTTTCAAAGTGAAAAATTAATAAAAGCAAATTATACTAACCAAATATTAATTAATATAACAATTTAATTAATTGAATTAGAAAAAAATATCAAACATTTCTTCAGTGTCATGTCGGTGGTTCTTTTTTTTTACTTACGTTGGTGAAGTTTTGATTACTACGAGTATTACTCGATTGGAATGCACATTGGACTTCTTAAAAGATTGACGAACATAAATGTCAAAAATATTATCAATGAAGTGTTAATTTATTTGAATTAAATATTAAAAACAATTAAATTAAGCTCATATTCGGAAGAGTATTTTATTTAAAATTAATCAATTTTGTCCATATAGTATAAAAAATAGAATGAAGTGAAGAAGACGTAGGTTTGCTCTACCTGTTGATAGAAGGAAAATGAGAGGCTTGGGAGTGTGAGTGTAGCGTGAGTCAGAGGTGGTTTTGTGCGGGCAATTCAATGCTCAACCCGATAGCTCTCTTAGTCAGGCATGTGATTGGCATGGTATCTTGGTGCCCTACACTAGCCAGGGATAGACTCTTATTTTCTCGCCTTTAACACGTTTGGAAACTTATGACGAACACAAGAAAAATACAGAGATATATATTTATTATCACCCAAATAAGATTATTTCTTAAAAATATTCACATAAATTTTGGGAATATTTATTCTGTTTTTTGCTTACTTTTTATTTTTACATCGTGGTGTTTTTCTTCGATGTCTCTTTCTAATTGGTTTAACTTAAGCGTAATTTGCTAAGGTTTTTTAACGGAGAGAAACCTTAAAAATTCCTCGGAGAAAAGATTACCTTGGAGACATTAGGAAACAATAATTATGTTTTTCTTCTATAAAAATATTAAAATTTTGGATGATCTATTTTATTACAAAAATCCTAACCTTTCAATACTTTCACTTAAGACCACAGAAAGTAACACATAAAAAAAGTTGGGATAATTTTAGAACATGATCTGTCAGAATTGGGCGTGATCCATTCGCTGCTATTAGAGATCACGCCTACTGTAGGACGAATTTATCTCTCGCTATAAAACCTTTTATGTCTGTATGTCTGTATTGCTTGCAGCGTAAAAATTTTCTGGCTTGTAAAATGAGTTCGCAATTGAAATTTTATATTTGAATTAAACTTCTAATTAAAAGCTTTACTAGAAATGTATGTAATCTGCTAATTAATAACAAACATCACATTTACGTAGTGCAGAGTATAAAAACTTCGACTAGGCCGAAATTAGCGTAGCTTATTGCTTATCTTATTTACTTGCTCTTTCTTATTTCCCCACCGGTTGTTTTAATAACACAAATTATCACAGAAATTTTTGTTTTATCAACAAAAGTGGAAAGAATTGGATATTGTTTCCCTAGAATTATTATTTATGATTACTTTTCCATTATAATGAATTTTTTCTTTTTCTCCTAGGCTATTTTATTTTCTTGAAATTTGTGTGTCAATTTATAGGCAAAATCCTGATTAACTAATATTTTATTAATTATAATACTTTAACTAAATTCTTAGAATGGGATGTTGTTTTTGTGTTTTGCCCATGCAACAGTGTTCGCGTGGAATTCTCATTTCAAACGACTAAATTCTTTCATTTTTAGCCGAAATATTCTTAACTTAGTTAAGCGATATGAAGACTATCATAAACGTGTTGCTTTTAAAGGGTTTTTAGTGAAGCCTCGCTAAAGTCTCACGTAATTTATTTTTAAAACTAGATAAGACAAATTTCGAAATAGCCGACGCTATTCAAATTGTTTATCTGCCTTACGAAACTTTAAGATCAAAGGTAACTTTATAATTCGCGGCAGTTAATTTTTATTTCATAACTGTTTACGCGCAAGTTTTAATAACACGTTGTTTTAAGAGAATTATAAAACATAATATACATTCGACATAACCTTTACCTACGTACCCAAATGACATTGTTTTAAACGTGTTATGCTATTGCCACTCCAGAGAGATAATTATACCTTACTGCTCTTTTCAGGCGTGATTTTACTAACTGTAGATTAGAAACATAATCTGAAATTACAAATCATTGCTTGGCATACAGGCTTTTTAGAGAGACCGCCACTCAGCTAGTCTTAGTATTTCAGCAACAAATTCTTAAATCTCTGTGTTCTTTGAATACACAACGAGATATTAAATCTTATATTTAAATATATAAGATTAAAGATTTAAATATATAATATATTTTTTTAAAATCAGACCTTCTGCTTATGCGGTTTCACATCTTTCGAGCTTTTTTGCGGGATTTATTTTAAGATTGATACTCTAGAAAAAATAAGAAAAAATTAAAAATTAGGTTGGGGAAACCAGCTAAAGAAATTTCTGAAGTAAAAGCTGAAATTGTTGGAGACGTTCCGCAAAATTGTATAAACATATTGGATCACTGTAGAGTCTGCCGAGCCAGGCTTTTGTATGAAATTATCTGTTATGTCAATACGTGTTATTTCTAATAAAAGTCGCTAATGTAAATTCAAAGCTATTTTTCAATGTTAAAAAAGAAACTATCGATAGTTACCGCTCTTTATCTTCTGGAGTTTATGAGTTTTTTGTTTGTATTATTTATATTGCAATTTTGTGCTATTTCGTAAGTTTTTATACCCTGCACCCAAAGAACCTCCGTTTCCTACGTTTGTAACGCATTAAAAAAGGCGTGTCAGAAATTATTTCCTACGTCGGTTTAGCCGTGTCCATGTTCGTCTGTGTGTCTGCTCTGTCTGTCCGACTTTCCACCTATAGAAATCAGGAAAACGTCTAGAGATCTGTAGTTATGAAATTTAATATGTATTCTCTGTCATCACAAACTAAATGAAAGTGAAAAGTGGATAAATGGGATCATTGTTTTTTTGCATTGGAAAATTGAATATATCTGAAGCGGCTTAAGATATTAAGGCAAAATTTTACTTAAAGGTGTAAAGGAGTGCAAGACCATAATAAAAATTAAAAGAATGTGCCTTCGCGCACTAATAGAGAAGTTAGCGATACGTTGTAATCGGCTGGAGATATGTAAACGAAATTTTATACGAGTATTAAATTGTAATTGTATTAAATTTGTAATACGGGTGTAAGGTATATCTGCTTCGGCCAGGCCGAATTAAGCGTTCCTGCTATTAATTCGTACCTAACAGTTACTCGTTGTTAATTAGTTGATAGAAATTTTAGTTCCAGTTTACTCGATCACCCTAGAATTATGTTCATTATATTTGTCCGTATGTTCTTGCTTATTCATACAAAGCATCATTAGTTATAACTTCTCACTCCATTACCCCCTCTTTCTCCTTTTTTTAGTGTTCGTTCTTACATTTTGAATTAAAAAGTTGATTAATGACAACTTTATGGAATTTTCTTTAGTGGTTTGTGGTGAAATTCCTCTTCGTTTTGTGATAATCTTTTAGTGTTGTAAATGCGAGGAATGAGAAGAAAATGTGAGGAATGGAACAAACTAAAATAAATAAAAACATTTAAGAGGAGAACGCATGCTTAGAACTACAACAAAAAATTAAACACATATAACAAAAACATCGATGCGACGTAGGAAATTAAAACAAATTTTGTAACTATAATAAAATTAAGTGCACGCATTTAAATTCTTATTTAAGATTCTTCGAAGTAACAAGATTAAATTTATACTACTTCATAAAGTGTTGACAAACAGCATGAAAAAGAAAAAAGAAAGAAGTTGAAGTAGAACACGTTGAAAAAAATTGAAAGAACTTAAAGAAGAAAGGTCGACCATCGATTAAAACGTATAGCTTTGATATAAATTCAGCAACAACTGAGTCGTCTAAGGTAACAGCGAGAGAGAGAGACAGATATACATATAATCAGACATATAGACAAGCGAATCTTCTCGAAATTGCTTTATTTTTGCTGTTATTTTAATGCAATGCTCTTTGGTATTCCCAATGCATTCATTTCTGAAACATTTCAAGACTCGTCTTAGTCTTATTAACAACACCAACAATGAAAGCAACAATTCCACCAGGCCCACTCTTTCGTCTACTAACACTGGTGCTACAGCCTTAACAAATACTACAACTACTACCACCTATTTTTCCTTGCCCAGCAACAGCAATTATATTGACAATGGGCGCAATATAATGGATCGAGATCTGCAACGTTCCAAGTCATTAAAATCGATTCGTGTTCGCAAAATTTCGAAGGGTTCTCTTAAGTCGTTAAGACGTGGGTCTATGTGCGTGACAGTTAGCACACACGCGTCATCAGTATTCTACGGCTCTGAGGTAACTCTACTGATCAATGAAAAAGTATTAATGTATAGGTTTTTGCGAATAAATTATAATAGCTGCTGTTGGGAATAGAAAAAATAATGGAACAACAAACTTAACGATTGCATGCAATATTTAAAAATTGAAGATTATAAAAATTGTTGTGCAATAACAAGAAATAGCAGCTATTATTGCTGCAGTATCAGTAACAAAAATAATTGTAAGATGAAAATGCCAATACTAATTAATAGGATATATCACAACAACAACAACAATGCTAACGACTGTACAATCTCCACCACCATTCTCTTTATGATAGTGAAATAATCCCATTGTTGCCAATTATGATAACAAATAACTCTAAACGCTTACGTTTTAATTTCTCTTCGCATCCTTTGCTCCATTTATCCCCCCTCCTTTCCCCCTCCTGTCCCGTAATATCTTGGTCATAGCTCCCACATAAGAGCATTTTACGATTTGTGGTGAAAACTTCTGTGGGACTTTTTGTTTGTTCTCGCCCTAAATTTATAGAAAACTTTTCTTCACCCATGGAAATAAAATATAACTATGAAATATTTGGATTGTTTATTTTAAAAACCATAATCTCGTTTTGGAATAAGAAAAATGCTTAATTGATACCACTATTCTACGGGTATGATTTTATACCCTACACCCGAGGATATGGGGTATGTTCACTTTGTGTCTCACTTGTGTTTGTAAAGCATTGAAGGAGGCGTGGGAGAAAAGTATAAGCAGTAAAAGTTTTGCTCAGTATAAGCAGTCGATTTAGCGATGTTCGTCCGTCTGTCTGTCTGCCTATCCGTCCATCTGTCCGTCTGTCCATCTGTGGAAATCATGATTACAGGATAGCGAATAGAGCTAATTTGTCCTATGGGTAATGTCCTATGGCTATTTTTTATTCTTTTACCTTCTATTGGAACTTTAAATTTAAAGTGTTATAAACAAAATTATAATGTTGGCCATTATAAATGCACCAAAGAATGGGCGTGGGACGCTCAGTATTTTAATATACTATATGTGGACACTTTAGGAAAAGTTGTGTTAAGAATGAGTTAGTAGATCTAATTTAGTCAAGGAGAGCGAAATGTAATACTGAAAGGATCGTGCATTGCCCAATGACTATTAGATTAACTCGATAAATTTATATAAAGGGTGTAGGGTGTATAAGATTCAGGTAGGCCGAAGAGTTCTCGCTTTTTCTATTCTTGTTTTTTGTCCAAGTTTTTATTCATCTACAATTTTTATGAAATATAAATGGATATCAAATGATCATTTAGGATTGTATTAGTTGTGGAAATTGATTTAGATTTTTGAAATGGAATTTTTATAAATTTATTATATATTGGAGATGAGCGTCATGAATCAATTTCCAAGTCTATTTACGAGATCATTAAATTCCTTACGGAAATGTGTTTGCTTTTAGAATTTTTATATTAGTCCAATTTCTGAAGACCAAATTATGGTCAAAAACATTTTTCATGGGAAGTGATAGCTTATACTTCTATATCGAAATAAAACATTTCTAAAAACCGTTCATTGACTCATTCACTTTACGACTCTAAAAGCCGGCTAAATTATTCAGTTTTCTGTGTCAGGCTTTATATTAGCCTTCGTTACACCCTACACCCCATATATTTATCTGCTATTATATATTCCCCTTATTTTTCCGCGTTAAAGGGGTAGTGGTAGATATGCAAAGTTCTGTCTTCTGAATCAGAATCAGTCTCTGATTTGATTTAAGCTTATCCGTCTGACTAACTGTTTGTTGACATCACGATTCAAATAGAACGACTGCAGAAATTCTCATGAAGAAAGAGTGTGATACCGATTAGAGTGTTAAATTATATATTTAGAATAGTTATTAAATTCAATAGCACGGTGAATACGTATAAAAATTAGGGTTTAGCCTATGTACATAAACGCAGGGTATCTAAGCCTCGGCCAAATGGAAGTGATCGTTTTCATTATTGTCATCATCACTATACGAAGTATAGTGTAGGATATATTTGAAGCCAAAATTTTATTCCCAACTTCGCCAAATTTCGAACTAAATTTTGTTTCCCAAAATGGCGATAAAAACACGATTACGAGAGAACGAGAATAGAATAGAATAACAATCAAGAAATTCTTGGGGAAGTTCTTTAGTGTAGGAAATGTTTATAATCAGCCCGCCATCATGGTTTAGTTTGATGTGAATATTAGTGCATCCATATTGAACACTTTATTGAAGGTTCAGTTGTCAGGGTCTGACACTACGGCTGTAGGGTGCATGATCTTCGGCCTGAACAATGTTAACACTTACATATTTTACCATCGTATTCTTTTCACTTTTGAACCTTGCTGTTTTACAAAAACAAATGACACAGAGAGGGATTGGAGGGAGAACCTCTTTTTTCAGTTATTAAATTATCAATTTTTTTAGTTTGTTGCTGTTGTCTTTTATTGTAAGATTTCAGTTAGTTTGATAAGCGTGACATGTTTTTATTTGTTATTATTACTTCATGATTTATGATGGTAATAACTTTGGGCGTTTCTAATTGTTGGAGCCCAATCTATAAATTGCCAATAATAAAATAAAGTGAATGCCTAACTAATTAAAAGACAATAAAACCAACTCTGTTTTTTATGGAAGACCAATAAGGAAAAATTACTAAGTCAGTTTTTTTGGAATCCTATTAAATACAATCTGCTTCAGTCCCTTCGATCGCATTGACACGATATGTTCGATTCTTGATAAATACGTATTCATAATAAATATATATTTATTCATTCGTTGTGTTTGATAAATAATTGACTTAATAATTTGTTTATATTTTGTTTTAATTTTCAGGGCGATTACATAAAGCATCCTGTACTTTATGAACTTAGTCATAAATATGGATTTACAGACAACCTGCCCGAGAGTGCTCTACCGAATCGGCTGGAAGAGATTAAGGAGGCGATACGACGTGAAATACGTAAAGAGTTAAAAATCAAGGAGGGTGCGGAAAAACTGCGTGAAGTTGCCAAAGATCGCCGTTCGTTAAACGATGTTGCATCGATTGTTAAAAAAAGCAATAGCAAACTGGCCGAATTAAAGTCGGAACTACAAGAATTGGAAAGTCAAATATTATTGACGCAAGGAAATTCAATGACAAGTAATGGCAGAGGTTAGTTGATTTTTTATCTATTCTCTATCTTTATTTCTATTCTATTGCGTGTATCCTAAAACTGCATTTTCTTGAAATTTTGAAGAATTTTTGTATAGTTCGAATTGTCATTTGACAAGTGACAAGCTCTCGATATATCTTAATTAAGAGTGCTTGAGGTTATGTTTTTGTACATTTTAAGTTTATTTATTTCTTATATATATTATATTTCAAGTATTAAAATAATTTATTGGGTTGTCTTTTTTTAGCGCGAAATCATTTTGCCAATTAAATTGCTGTTTTGTTGTAAATTTGATTGCTCGTTTGTTACCAAAATTTTCTTGGTGTTTATCGATTTGACCACTTGTTTTGCCAAATTGGGAATTTTTTCACTTTAACTTGTTTTATGTGTGTGAGTTTTTATGGCTTGTAATCGATTTTCGATATATTTGGAAATTCTACTTAATGTTTTTTTATTTTAAAATGTTTTTGTTCTTACTAAAATTTGTACGGTGGTTTATTTGTTTTTAGTCTTAATCTTAATCTCAGTCCAGATTTCTTTTTGAAATTTATGATAATAAAATCAAAGAATGTCCCATAAATTTGCTTTTAAAAGTATATAAAATTCGAAGACTTAGCATGCGAAACCTTTTTCAGTTGAAACAAGAGTTAAAGCACCGTAGGCACTGCCCAGATTTTGAAAACAGCCCCAAGATCAATGAAATTGTTACAATGATGAATTTAATAGTTTTATTTATTTATTCATTTATTTTGTAAGGACGTAGTTAATAAATATTGATACCAAAAGTTAATTTGAAGTATTCCCCGTAAGAAGTAAGAAGACATAATACGCGAAAATCAGGCCACAAAGGAAATATACAATTTGACAATATCTGAAGCCAATTGAGCTATTACATATTCGTATCTTTCATACCTCAAAGATGTTTAGCCCCAGATAGTTGGATTTTTGTATTTTGTGTTTGGAATTGTTAGAATTGTGACTTCTATTTACTTCTTTTTACTATCACAATCGTTTATGCTGGCTGGTGCTTCTCCCGTAGAGCTTTGTGCAATTTTACATCTAACACAAAAAACGGCTTTCCATGAAAAGTATTATTGTATATGACATTGCGTACATCCAAGTTTGCGTTTCCGATTTTAATTAATTAAATTAATTTTAATTATGGTGGTTTTACCGAAGGGTTAATCTAAACTGTCTTAAAACATCCTTTAAATTTTACAAAAAATTCTAATATAGTAGAGTGAGGAATTTATAATTTCAGACATCATCCTTTTATTGAAATGAAAAATTGTTTTTTCTTTTGCTTTTATTTCCTTAATAAAATTTATGAATATTTTACGATTTTTCAACTGCGATGATTTCAAAACTAAAGGAAGTTTTATCAGGACAATTAAAGAGTTGTAACATGAAACGTGATACTAAACTTCCTTTATGAGTAAACAATAAAAATAGCGATGATCGAGACTGAAAAATATCTGTGCATTCAATCGATAAAACAATTAAATATCTTACATAATACTTTATGGAATGAGATGTGTAGATGTCTGCAATCGGGGAGAGTATCAGCTCGAGCAATAAATCGAAGTTGTTGTCTGGTTCGTCGACAATATTTTCGTAGCCAAATCGTAATATTTTTATACGAGAGAAGATTTGATGCAATAAAAGCAGGATTTATTTCTATCAAAATGAGAAAAGATCTAAAACGTCAGACGCTTTTCCGAAAACAAATCAATCGAGATGAAAACACAGAAACGGAAAAATATTTTTAGGTCAAGACGTGATCTTGAAAATAAAAAAGTGTTTCTCTTTACAAAAAAGCATTGAAGAGGATCTAAATTTTTGGTTGGCGTTAGAATTAAAAATCGGAATAACATTAACATATTCAAATTTTATTCAGCTTTTAAATAAATATCGAAAAAAATCTTATAATAGGAATAAAAAAATGGGGTAAGTCCGAACCTGTCCAGTTAAAACAGCTTCTTGATCTTCTTGAGCTTACAGTTTAATCGGGATCAATTAAATTAAATCAAAATAAATTAGTTATTAAAAGATTATAATTCAATTAAAATGGAGAAGATTCAGTGTAATTTGTATTGATATTATTTATTAATTCGGTAAAAGAAAACGCAACCAATGAATCTGTCAATTTTTATTAAAATTTGTCTGCAGAGCATCTCGTCGGTCTGTTTTATCTGCTGGACGAGCAACAACAATATGGTCTTTTGATGTTGGCTGATGATAACGTCTGATGCTTGTTTTAAAGTCTACCAGCCGTTTATTACAAAAAAAGTTACTAAAATAAAGAGAATTAAAGACATACTAAAAAAAACTCACTTGAGTTTTGATCTTTCTGGGATTCCTTTTTGGAAATCACAAAAGTCAACAACAATAAAACAGAGGCACAAAAAATAAAAACGACTAACAACAGCCAACAACAATTGTCCAAGTCAATACAAAATTCAGAAATGTTTATTGGATACGTTCGACGTATTGATGATTTCGTTGCACTGACGTTTTGTTGTGAAGATATTTTTGGAATTATTTATGCTTTGTTTATATATATTTTTATTATTTTCATTCTGTTTGTTGTTGTTGCTTTTTACTTATGTATCTTCATTCTTTTTTATACCCTACACTAGAACGAATGTATGGGAGGGATATATTAATTTTGTGCTCACGTTTTTAACTAACTTATTTCGTGAATCGTAGCTCAGAACCAGTCCCTGATTCGATTTAGACTTTTTCGTATGGCTGCGTGCCTCTATATTTGCTTTTAGAAATTATGATTAAAGCGAACAAAATACTGTTTCTTCAGATAACTGAAAAAATGTTCGCTCGATTTTTGCTTCTATATTAAAAATTAGTGAAATCGGATCTACTTCTAAGCAAAACGAGTAGAATTTCTCAGCTTCTAATTGTAATCTCTCGGGTCACGTCACAAAAGCAGGTTCGGCACGCTTATTTTTAATCACTACTACATCAAATAATGCAAGTATTTTCGGCCATGCCGATGCTAAGTCTTACTAATCGTTTTTAAGACGGACCAAAGGATCAAAGGACTGCGTTGAGGGTCGGATGGTTTTATTGAAATTAATTTCAGTCTGATTGATTTATTTTTTATCGTTTTCTTTTTCAGTATAAATTTATTTTGCTATGTCACCGTTTTATTGCATTTTTAATTACTTTAAGCGAAGGTAAAATAAAAAGGCTCTTTTTGTAAAGCATTTGAGCTTTTATTAAAACAGTATTAGTTTTTTTGAGAAATTATTTAAGAATTTTTATTTATTTCGTTTTGAACATTATAAAGATTTCAAAATGGAAACACTTGTGATTTCATAATTAAAGAGTTAGGAAAAATGAGGGAGTCCTGCATTTTTTATGGGGTTTATATTTTTCATACTGAGCGGAATGTAATTTTTATGAATAAGAAAAATGTGTTGAAAATTGTAGACATATGAAAAAATCGGCTTTTACATAGAATGAAAAATCAAATATCAGACCCAGATGCGCATAAAGTATTTTTTTCTCATTATCGAAATTACTTTAATAATTTATTTTACTTCATTAGTTTTTAAGAAAACGTGTCATACACGCCATATAATACCGAAAAAAGTGGTTGTCCATCTCTCTCTATCTCACTGGCTCCCAAAAAAACTGGACATATTCGTTCAAGAATTGATAAATGATTCTACTGCTTGGGAAAGGCCAACCAATATATTTCTTTCAGCACATGTCGGAAATATCTCTCTAATTCCGGGGGAAATATGTTTTGTAAAAGTTTTTATTGAAAGCTTTTAGTTCTAAAAATATTCCTCCGAGAAAAACTGTTTTAACGAGTCTTGAAAATAAAACAAAACAAGAAAAGAAAATAATTAATTCTACTCATAATAATTATGAATTTTATTCTAAAAATTGTTTGAACTTAAAACTTATTCCAATTTCATTCCAGATATATTTAATTTGATATTTGTTTTTTCTTCTTCTTCGTTTTAATTCTACGTAGATATGCTTCCTTGCGCCCTTACGACATCCGCTTCAACCCTGGGTACCGGTTCGAGTGGATATGTATTAAATTCGGGTGATGGCAGTAGCGGCAATGGTGTTAGTGGTAGTGCAGTTGTTGGTTGTCTCGATCAGCAGCAACAACAACAACAACAACAGCAACAAATCTCAGCGAATGATAAAATGATGATGTCTCTTGAGAAACAATTGAATATTGAGATGAAAGTAAAAAATGGCGCTGAAAATATGATACAATCATTGGCTAACGGCCATCATGGACGTGATAAAAAACTTTTGGCCGAAGCTCAACAGATGTTGGCTGATTCGAAAGCGAAAATTGAATTTCTTCGTTTGCGTATACTCAAAGTGAAGCAAAATAAAGAGCAGGCGCACAGATGGTCAGCATTGGCAGCCGCTGCAGCTGCCGATGAAAGCAGTGGAGGTAGTGGTGATTGCCTTTTGGGTGGACCGCCACAACGTTTAGAAAGCTCATTGGAAGAGCGCATCGAAGAGTTGAGACATCGGCTGCGTATTGAAGCGGCGGTGGTAGACGGCGCCAAGAATGTGATACGAACCTTACAAAATAATAAAGTGCCCGATAAAAAGGCGTTGCAAGAGGTAAGCAATTATTATTCATTTTTTGATTATTATAGATCAAGAAAAGCTTTTACTTTATTATTTTTTTGAAATGAATGCTCTTGTATTCGTCAAAGAATGCATTGAACTTTGTAACGTCCAAAACTTTATGTATTTAAAAAAGGTAAGGATTATATTCATTAAACCAAAAGCTAAATTAACGTAAAAATTATAAAGTAATATTTTGAAATAATATTATTAAAATAATGGAAACAATTAAACAAAGTCTTTTCAGTGCGCGCTGTTTGAATCGAAATTATGCTAATTCTAATTTGAAATCTAATTTGAAGTACAATGAAATATATTATAAATATAATTATACTATAAATATAATAACCTTTTAGGGGGGGGTGGGTGCTGAGATTGGATTGAGCGTCAAAAGAAGCTGATTGAGTTTTATAATTTTTCCTTATAATCACAAGTTATTGGATCTAATTTTAGTGGGTTTCCTGTACGCCGCTAATTCTACAGTGAGTTTCAAACAATACGGAGTCAATTTGAAGCAATACTGACATTACGTCAAACTGTCAAATTACGTTCTGTTTGGGAGCTCAGATTATTTTGATTAATACAATCAACATTATGTACAATTGGAAATAATTGACTATAAAATTGTTCAATTTACGTAATTCTGATTCAGTATTCTAATATTTCTTTGTTTATAAATTGGTTCTAAGAAGATTTCCACTATAAGAAGTGAATTTTCGTGCACAAAATAAATGTTTCTTTGGCTTTTTTGGAGATCGATGACAAAATTTTTCTAATTAACCTTGAGATATTTTCTGTATTTCCATTTTCTTTAACCACCTCCTCAATTATTTACATTCGGGGAATAAACAACGAAATTATTTTGGAATGGACGAGAAAAACGTGTGTAAAAAATGTGAGTAAATTATATCCCAATTTGAATTCGAAACCGAGACTGCTGCACCAAACTTCTGTCACCCTCTATCTTTCTCTTCCTCTCTCTCTCCCTCTATCTCCCCACCCCCTCCAGTTGCTCGTAAAGCTCGTATGACTATCATCATACTCAAAATAATAATAATTGGATTTTGTTATGTCAGCCATTTCAGTCCCCAAAATTTGTTTCGTTTTTTATTACACCCTACACCCGGGTTGTTGACGCACAAAAGGAGGTGTGGTAGATATATAAAATATATATTCTCCTGCTCGAAATCATCTCTTGGGTAGTCGATATCATTATTGTCGAAAGAAAAGAGAGAGGATACTGCCATGAAATGTTGCCTGAGTGTTTTTTGTTATTTTATCTTTTTGCTATTGTATCTTATTTACGAAATAAGGTTAAGGAAAATTGAATAATAAAGACGCCCAATTCTACGCCAATTTCCTAAAGTCAGTGAGAATTTATCGATGTTAATAGATCCTTAGCTTATCTTGGAGAGCGTGTCTAGAGATGAGATTTTGCATTTGAGTTCATAATTTAGGATAAAAGTATTCACACACTGCGTCCCGAATTCACTGAAACGGCGTCCCGAAGAAGCGTATTCTCTGTCTTCTTAGGCCGCTTGGAGTTAAAAATGATCGTGCCCGGATCATACTCCTTAGGGGCGATGGAAATTTGTAAAGAAAACTTGAAGATGAAATTGTATTCGAGAAGTTACACTCTAAGATGTTAACTCTAAAAAGTGGACGCATTTAGCCCACTTAATGTTTTAAAATGATACATTTATATTACGTGCGTAGGGTACATGAGCTTCGGCAGGCCTAATTTATCGTTCTTACTTGTTTTATTTTATAGCCTTCTTTCATTTTTTAAGTTAATTATATTTTTTACACCTTCTTCGCAGATGATCTCGTTTTCAAAAATATTAATCTATTTTTAAAATTTGACATGAATTTGATTTTAAAAATATCTGCATAGTCAAGTTACGCGTTTATTTGTGTGTGCGTGTACAAAACAATTACGAAGCATTTCAAATAAAAATAAGCAGGAACGTAGATCTTACGTCGGCCTGGTCGAAGCTCATATACCCCACAGTCGCAATATGAAGATTTGTGGCTTAAATCCAATAACCAGTGTGCTGGATACTCCTTGTAATATAACACTTCCTATTTCTTGGCTAATTTATATCTACTAACTAGTCTTCAACACAAAGTGTCACATAAAGGGCATGGTGTAGTATAATAGTGGGCACGCCACGCCTATTTTATCCGGATTTATTCCATAGGAAGGTGGGAGTGACTCGGGTTTGATTTTGCACTTTCTCAAAACCACTTAATTTGTGGTGACTGATAATATTCATACCAGATTTTATAGCGACAGTTCTGTTCGTTCTCCTCTAATCGTGATTTCCACAAACAGACAGACGGTCAGTTGGATAGACGGATAGACAGGCAGACACGCACAAACCAAGGAGGATTGATCAAGGAGGTGATTCTGAGAAAAAAAATTATTTATATATATTTCTATACATGCCACGCCTCATTTATCGTGATACAAATGGAAAGACAATATTAATATACCTCGAGTGTAGGGAAGAAACATGCGATGGCGAATTTTATTCTAAAGGTATTCCTCGAGGAATAAAGATGATTTGAAAATACCATAAAAATGAGGAAGAAAATATTCCAACGACCAAGTTTAAAACTCGTGTGAACTCATTGTTCGTAGTGCAGTCAGATCCATGTATGTCGTTTTTGAAATAAATTTTGTTCCTTGACACTGAGAAAATGCCGTTCACTTAAAAATACGAAATTATTTTGTTAAGTTACGTCTATACGTATGATTATATAAACAAAAAAAAAACTTATGATGATAAAAAATAATTAGCCTGGTGGATAAATGATATAAGATAAAAATATTAATTTCAAAATATTTGACATTTTATTTTTCTTTGTATCTGTTTAGTTTGTTCTGAAAGGAAAGCTAGAAAAATAAAACGTACAATTAATTCACATTTTGTTGATGCTTTCTACTTAAATTTGAAACTCACTGATGGGCCATCGACAATGTTTTTAGAAGTGTTATAATAGAAATAATGTAATGTTTTTAATGATCCTTGTGCTCAATAACATCGTACAAAGGCTGTGGCTTATATGTGGCTGTGCCTGTAGTATCCCCAGTTGTGGCCCATTTGTGATGTTTTTGGCTCTTATTCCACCAATATTGCGAACCTCATTTTGCTTAAGAACCAAACCCGAAACTTAAGAGAACAAAGTAAACATGTAAGAATTATTTTTTCCTCGAGTTTATTTTGTGTATGTAGAGAATTGTTTTTGGTTAAATATAATTTTTCCAAGTGTAATAGTCGTCTGAGAAATTGTTCGCAAATTTATGTGCATAAATTGTATAACTTTTTTTTGGTGTCCCCAAAAATTCAAGAGTTTTTTAATGCTTTTATGTTTTCTAATCTCGCAACGGTTGGTTTGTTCTATTTCTTCCTTCTTTAATTATTAATGCTTCTCATGTCGTCCCTTGCGACGTGTGTTATTTAGTGTTTAAATCAGGACGAATCTATTGTTATCTTCTATTTTAATATTATATTGGTTGCTGTTTTCGTAAATATGCTTGATAATATTTTCATCTTATATCAAGCATTCATTATGTTTTCACAGATAGTTATTGTTGTGTTCGATGACCTCCTTCTTTTTTTAAATTAGTTCTATTTGTTCTTAGTCGCCGTTTTTGTGATTGTTTTTGGCTCAAATATTTTCTTTGTATTAATTAAGAATTTATGCAAATATCACATCATATATCGTGTTTATGCTGCGCTATTTTTTTATATTATTATTCTTATGATTATCATATAGTTATGAATTGTATATAAAACTTTTAGTGTTTTTGTAATGTATTTTTTTAAAGAAATTTTGTAAAATTTTTTTGTTTACCTTTCGTTTTTGTTCAAATTAGTGTTTGTCATCTCATTATGTTATAAGTTGTACCATCTTGTGCCATTTTCCTAGTCAGTTCTTACGGTCTAGTCTACGATTTCACTCTCCATTCAAAATTTTTTGTTTTCATAGTCATCAATTATTGCGATCAATAATATATCTCTTTTATCAATATAAAAGATAATATATTCATCTATTTCTTTAACTTAAATTTTTTTAAAGACACTGGATATAATTTTATTATTATATTTCGTTTGGAAATTAATAGTCATATGTTTTTATAATAATTTTCTGAAACAAATAAAAATTTACCTTTTTATTCGAAACCAAAATGCAATATTTTAGGATAAGATTCTCTTCAAATTTTTATATTAAATATGAGAATTATTTTGTTCTACAGTTTCTAAAACTTTAAAGTCTACAAAAGCTTTTGCAGCAGGCGAGCAGAACTATTTCTTATAAAGTTTATTTAAAAGTTTATTTAATAATAAGAATAAAATTACTGTGAACACATGTTTCTACATGATCGATGTTGTTGTTGTTGGCATCGTAAGTGCCGGCTGCTTTCTTTTGTCTCTTTCCTTATCTTGGTCTCTCCAGCTTTCTCTCACTTTCCTTCTCTATTTTTCTTTCTTCTGCAGCATACACGCCAACATTTTCCTTTGCAGTCAGCTGCATTCGCAATTTCTAATTCTCCGTTTTTAAAATTTCAATTTCAATGAATTTTCTGGCTTTTCCTTGAAAGACTACTTCAGTTGTATTCGCGTCGTGCGCTTATTATAAACGCTTTTCCGGCAGTTTCGAAGAATTAAGTTTGTAACTTGAAGAAAAGCTCCCCTGTAACCTGTCCTATTTATTTTGTGCTTTCCTGTAAACTTGAATTAATAATAAATATTTCAATAATCGAGATAAATTAAGAGTTCCAAATATTTCATTTAATATTTCTTGCTAAATCTTTTATATAATTTTTCCAATTGTATAACTAAAATTAATAATCTAAATTAAAGAAATTTAACTCAAAATAAATATTGAAAGATATGCAAGTAACGACACGAATACAAGATATTTTATAAAAATATAAAATAATAATATATAAAAATGAATTCAAATCAAATAGAATTCATAACTATTAAAATGGTTTAATACATAAATATTTTAAATTAATTTCCAGTAGTTTTGTTAGATTTCTTGATCTTTCTTAAACAAAACACTTCAAAATAAATCACATTGTAATCGTGACTTCCGAGACTGACAAGCAGAGGGACGTACACGATTGAACGATAAGGACGCGATATATACTTTTCTATATCTACCACGCCTCCTTTAATGCGTTACAAACGGGCAAGGAACGAAGTTAATATACCCTCCCTTCGGTTGTAGGGTATAAAAAATGATTAGCAAAAAATAAATACTAAAAAAATAAAGAATCAATTAAAAAAATCCAAATAAATTGCCTAAAAATTAATATAAGAAAAACTATAAAACATTAATTTCAAAATTAAATTTGAAAACATTTATATTACGAATAAATTGTGAAGATTTAACAAGAAAACGTAGAATAAACTAAATTCTCAATTTCCATCCATAAATTCAAAAAACGAAAAAATTCCGACGAAAATTAATACAATTAAAAATAAAGAATTAATCATTAAATAGTTTATAAATATAAACTTTAAAAAATTAATTGATAATAATGTTTATGATCGTAAGAACAAATAGCAAAGTATATTAATTTAGGGCGACTCCTCAAAGTTGCGTAAGGAATCGCCTTACGGAACGGTCAAAATGAACAGAAGGAGCTCTAAATAATTTTTTTCAAATTTTCAGAATAAACAAGATTTTTCTGGCTTTGAAATTTTCTTAAAATTATGTTATAAAAAATTTCACATTTCTTTTGAAACTTGTTATAAATTTTTTATTAGAATAATTTTGTAGGACAAGTATTTTTTAGCTTTCATTATTCTTTATGCTGTTGTTTATTTCCGTCATTTTAACCGCACGGCAACGTATGTTCAGACAAATGACAACAACAACAACAACAGCAACAACAATAAGAAGTATATCTTTAGGTCGATCTAAAAAAATGTTCAACAAATATCGTCTAAAAATAAATTTCGAATAGTTTTTTTCGGAAGAATGCAAAAGCGAGAAAGTCATTAGATGAGATAAAAATGAGTAGATAAATTTGCAAAAAACAAAAGAAAGTGGAGGCGGCAGGAATAAGGACAAATATATTTTGATAAATATCGGTGCGTAAGCAAGAGTTCAATAATAGTACGCAATAAATAGTACGCATAAAAAACAAAATATTTTGTAAACTATAAAAGTTTTTGGCAATGTTTCAGAAAAAAAAAAAAATATTAACGTAGAGTATATAAGAATTAATAAAAGATAAAAGAAAATGTTTCTGATTAATAGTGTCAATATGATAATTATGATCATTATGATAACCGTGCGTGATAAAGAATAGAATTTTTTTATTATAAAATTTAACATTTAAAGACGCTAATTCCGACCCGTCCGAATTGAAAAACTGTCTCCACTTCATACAGTTTTATTCTTTCCCTCACATCGAACCGCAAACAAACAATTTTTCAATGAAAAATTTTCCTCATTTTATCTAATTATGAAATTGTTAAGACTCTATCAGATCTCAATCACAAATAAAAAAGAAACTTACAAAAAACTGGCGTAAAATTTTAATAAATAAAATGCCCTAATTAAAAAATAACTTCCTACGAAATGGGTGATCGCAATTCCGATAATTTCAATAACGATACTAAACCCAATCCAGATCCAAGCCTTGACAACAACAACAGCAACAATGATAATAATAATAACAATAGTGACTTTAAAGCAGATGGAAATGATAACGATGTGATACCTTCAAGTCAAATGCATTCGGTCACAGACCAAAATCAAACATCTCGACCACCGTCACAACATTCACCACCACCACCAGAACCATCATCCCCGCAAATGCGCTCTCGACCACCTCAGCCGCATGAGTTAACCGCCGAATGGACGGTACGCGCTCAACTGAGATTCGCTCGTGCAGGCGAACGAGTTGAGAAAGAGTTCAGTCAAAACGACGCGTTGAATCCAGTGCGTGTGGTTTACAAATGGACTACTTTAGATCCTGATGCTAATAAAAAGGCTCGCGAAGGTGGCAGGAATGAGGCGTATAATCACAGCAATGATGATGATGATGACGATGATGATGATATCAATTATAATGAAGGTGACGATGATTATTTCCCAGGAGGTGGTGTTGATGATAATGATGATGCAACCTCTTGTAATACCTCGTACAGTAATAAGAAGAGGAGCTCATTCCGGCACTCAACAACGCCTCTCAAGGTGAGCCGCATCATCAACAAAGCTAATTGCAATGGAAAACCAAAAAAAAAAAAAAAAACAACAATTAATGAATAAATATTTCATTGTAAATTCTAAGATTTCAACAAGTTTCTTCAACATTTACTTTAGTTTCATCACAAACAATGTCGCCAGCGTCAATCTTCAGCAACAGAATTGCGTCCTGAAAGTTTTCGTTCAACCACCTCTTCAACAATGGGCGATATGGGCGGTGGGGATTCAGCATTTAGCAGTTCAAATACCTCAAATAAAAAATCACAACAAGAAAACCCGATTCAAGCAAAAGCGAAAACAATAAAAACAGGTGGCGTAGCGGGTGATAGTTATGCAAGTATGAGTCCTGGTGGCGATGTCACAGCGTACGGCACACGTTGCCACAGCACTTGCAATATCGTTGTATCAGCAGTTGCAGATTTTCTCCCGATGGACACTACAGTTGCGCCTCCGAATGCTACCGAAGGTAAAGCTGCGTCTTGTGTTGATAATTTTATGACCAAAAGCACAAAAGGAACAGCAGCGAAAACTGCAAACACTACAATGGAAACCGCAATTAAAGAGAAATTGGTGAAAGAGGAAGCATTTGATTCATTTATTTATCAGGAAACAATTCCACTTTATACAGCTTTGCCAAAAAAGGTATGATCCAGGATGTCTGGAGTAGTTGCGAGGACGCGAATTTAAATGTTTGCAATTTATCCATCTAGAGCATTTAAATACATTGCATGTATTTTTTGTTTCCATACTCCGTGAATATTTTTTTATCAAACGGGCGATTATTATTTTTTACTGAAAACCTTCAAGAAAGGAATTCTCGTTCCTTTTAGTTCGTTCCCGTATGAAATATCATTTTAATTCAAAATTGATAATTAAGATTGATCAAGATTCAGGATTGATAACAAGATAATATCCTTTTAATTCAAGAACGAGCCATGGAATAGATAAATAGGTAATAGATAAAATAAAACATTATCAAGAAATCCCTTAAACTCTGTATCATTTTCTCCACCCACCTTTCATCATTTTCTCAAAAGTAATATCGACTGTTTTTGTAATTTCTTTGTGCCTTCTCCGCCGGCCTTCTACAACAAACACCATCACTGTCATTAATCGCATAATAGCTTATTGTAAGGACATTTAAATGGCTCGCGACCGCTGCTTTCGATTTTCACTTTTTATTCGCTTCCTCCTCTTCTCTCATTGATTCTGCCTTTCCTTCATTTCCTTGAAGTTAAACGATGATTCCGAAAATATTGCTACAAAGAATTTGACGTCTGGTGGCAAAATTCTTGCTCTACGGGATGCGTTTTCTCAGACAAGCGATACCGAAACGAAATATTTAGTCGAGAACAAAGACCGTCACTGGAAAACTCTAGAGCAGTCTACTAACAAATCGAACGCGGCAGCAAAGGACGCCCAACTAAAAGACGCTAATATTGCCAACGAACAACAATACCATTCTTTTGATTTTAATCAGAAAGTTACGATGGAAAAACCCATTCGTGAAGATGCAACGCCTCTCGTAACCGCGGGAAATTCATTTGTGGTAGGAGAGAAAAAGAGACAAGTCGATGTGAAGTTTCTTTATTAATTGCTTTTATTTTTGTTAAATATTGTAGCCTTCTTTCTTTCCCCGCATTCCAACAATAGCAGGTCACCAGGACAGTTCTACGGTAGCGCCTTTGACGCCTTTGACGAATACTCAAAACTATGATTTGCAGCAACAAAAACTACAACATGGACAATTTCATAAATCTTTAGCAAGTAATTCTGAACCACAAAAGAAACCTCGCACCGTTCATATTGATGTTTATTGCACCGGTTCCGACGAGGATGATGATGAAGATCATGCCGATATTGAATCATCTTCGTCCGCCGATGAGCCGGATGGTGATGGCGGCGCTCGACACGATCAAGACTCGAACTCAACTCCTCAAACCGTTTTGGACAATGAACAAATGTTGTTGCGACACAGGCGTGTTACTGGGTCTGTTTTGCCAAGACGTCTCCAAGGCGTCCAGCAAACGAAGCCTAGGAAAACACAGATTCAACGGCAAAGGTTACCGGCATCCCCACCCTCTCAAGTCAAAACCATGCCAAATATTTCATCTCCGGCGGAGCTAAATGTGGGTCATGCCATAACTAAATCCAGTACGGCGGAAGAAGTCAGCGAGTCGAAACAATTGTTGTTTCGAAAACACATCGGTGATCAATGTGCAATAAAATTACAGAACCTGCGTCAAAAATACATTCGTCAACATAGTGATGACGTGCTGAGTCCTATCTATCCAAATTCTTCCCGTTCCACAATGCGCGACGCCACATGTAGTAGTATTTCTAGTATTGTGCCATCTTCGCCTGCCGACTTAGCCGATTCGGTGTGGAAGGAGACCTATGATGTCGATGATAATCGTTCGAGATCGCTCACCAAGTCCGATAGTTTCGAATACGAAAACATTGTCGATCGCATTCGCATCAAAGAAATGGAGAGATTCTGGTCAACACATGGTGCCTTGGGGAACAGCTCCTCCGAAGAGGTGCTACAAAACTCTCCCCCACGACATTACCCCCCTTCGTCAATTTTGCAAACCATTACAGAAGGAAACTTTTTGCAACAACCTCCCTCGAAGGAACAGCTTTCTTCGCAGCCTGAGAAATATTCAGATATTAATGCTTTTTACCAACAGGCACTAACTGTGACCCCAAACGATCGTCAACAGCAACCATTACATTTGCAGCAAACGCCGCATTTTATGCGAAATAAACCAGGGTTTTTACAATTCTTTGGACCTCCGAAACCATCACCGTCAGCACCAATTGATGGGGCAAATGATACAAAATCGAACGCACCTTTGTCTGCCCCTTTGTTTCCGACGGAACCTCATTTATTATTTCCCGAATACGGTCAGAATTTGCAACGTTGGAAAAGTGACAGCCATCAGAATCTCTCCGATACTGCACATTCGCCTATTGGGTTTTCAAGCTTGCGCAGCTCGCCACAGTCGGCGTTGGGTGGCCACCTATCACCCACACTCACTTCAGCAATATCCCCGGAGCGCTGTAGCAGCGAAGTACCCTCCGCTTCCTCAAATAAGGCTTCGACTTTGGAATCCGCACCGGGTCAAGGCAGAAAAGAATCCCGCCGTCTCCATTTAAGGTTCTACCAGCATCCGCAGCAAGAAAGTGATTTCGTTAGAGAAATCACTCCCAGCGTGCTTGCTGGCTACAGCAGTGAATATTTTGAAAAAGCGCGCAAATTCGGAAAACTTGTGAGCGTCATACGTAAGCCAGGCCATCACATTGGCCCGGTGAAAAATCCGAATTGTTTGTGTGATAGCTGCCAACGTTGGTTAGCCGATCGAGATCATATACGAGAACGGTCTCTTTCTCTGGGCGAATACTCAATTTTGAAAAAATCCAATTAAGTAAAAACTAAAAAGAATGTGGCAAAGCTGGTAAAGAGAAGTACCTTGACCAATGCATTTATTATGTAAATGTAATAAATTGATTTCAGGGACTAACTATAGGGATTCATATCAGTAACCTGATATGGATTCATCATTTGTATCAATGTTGAGAATTTATAGAAACTCAATCAGATCAGACACTAACGTCTGTGTGTTGTGGTTTTGTTTTGATAGGCCTGGATAATTAATTACCAACTAATTATACTTTAAGATAATCCTAATTTCTGTAAAATGTTCTGTAATGTTCCTTCAATCATCCCCTAATACCCACGATCTTAAATTCTTTCAATAAAAGTATAATTTTTTTTAAAACTGTAGGGTAATTTTTAATTTAGATTAGATATTCGTGATTACGTACCGGCTTGGAATCCGTGATATCTCTTTAACTTCAGTAACATTACGACTCCAGTAAACTGTAAGTGATCGTTACTGGAAGGTAAGTTTTACCTTAATTTCCAACAAATACAAGAGCATTCATTAATATTAAAAAAAAGATTATTTTCAGTTAAATATTTTGTTCGTAATTAGTTAAACTTTAAATATGTTTTATTCTCTTGAATTCAGGCTCAAGGTCGTCTCTCGGAATCCTCTCGTAAACTTGATCTCCTGCGTTATTCACTAGATTTGCGCCGTCATGAGTTGCCCGTGGATTCTCCGGCCGCTCAACAACTTAAATCCGAATTACATGCCATTCAACAGGCCTCCTCGCCCATCCCCGTCACCTATACGTCGTTGCAACCTTTCCATGGTGGTCTCCTGGGTGGCAAGCCTTATCATCAGGTGTCATCATTGGGCCGTTGCGCCAGTGTTACGGGAAAATTAGAAGTACGTCTAATGGGCTGTCAGGATCTGCTTGAGGATGTCCCTGGACGTTCCCGTCGTGATCGGGATAATAGTTCGAGTCCTGGTGATTTGCGCAGTTTTGTTAAGGGCGTCACTTCGCGCAGCAGTTCTAAAAGTTATTCGGTCAAGGACGAAACCTCATACGAGATCATGGCTGTGATAAAGCTGGACAATATCACGGTAGCGCAAACCTCGTGGAAACTATGCTCGCAACAGGCCTGGGATCAACGTTTCTCCATTGATCTCGATCGCTCGCGTGAGCTAGAGATCGGTGTGTATTGGCGTGATTGGCGTTCTTTGTGTGCCGTCAAATTTTTGCGTCTCGAAGAATTTATCGATGATGTACGACATGGTATGGCGTTGCAAATGGAGCCACAGGGTCTACTTTTTGCAGAGATCAAATTTCTTAATCCGATGATCTCACAGAAGCCGAAACTTCAGCGGCAGCGCATGATCTTCAATAAACAACAAGTCAAGAATATACCACGTGCAAAACAGATGAATATCAATGTGGCCACGTGGGGACGATTACTCAAGCGCAATGCACCCGATTCGACTGCAATGGTTAGGTCACGGTTGCGCGACAATGAATTGCCAATATCACGCACGCCATCCAGCGACACTATTGAAAACGAACCTTATTCGCCGGGTCTGCAAGCACAGAACATGCACTACGATAATGCGCCGACAGACGAAGTCATCGAACAGGTCGAAACAGCCGGTGAATGCCCGGATCCAGATGTTAGCGGCTTAAGCGGATTGCGTCCGCTTTCAATGCAAGGTATTGCTGTCTTGCCTCCTGAGGTGCCTTCTCCAACTTCTGCGTCGCACGCCAAACAGCCAACAACTAACGACAACAACATCAACAACAACACCAATAATAATTCTGCAACTGCAGCTGGTATGCACTTGCAGATTGGCGGAAAACATAATTCGACAACATCGTCATCATCAAAGTCAGCATCCAAACAACAGACAACACCAACGTCAGCAACAGCACCACAAGTGCCACCAATTCCGGCAATATCGCCGCCAGGACCGACAACTAAATTAGATGCTGAGGTAAGTCATTTCTGGATATTAAGTTCACAAATTCAATTTAGAAGCAATACAACATTTGGAGGCTTGAAAGCTTTCTCGCGAAGGCATTCAGCGGTTGATTAAATGGTTGTGGGTAAAATTTAGAAGAATTTTACAAAAATTTGTACATTTTGTAATTAAGATGGTGTCGGTTTTCCATAACATTTACGAAAGCTTCATAGTAATCGTACTAAATGAATTAGTTGTTTTATTTTATACTTTAGAAATATATTTCATTGAAAGACTTGGTAATGCTTTTGCATTTGCTTTCATAAGTTTGTGCGTTTTGGAGCTTAGCGATGTAAGCGATGTAACCTGATCATTTATAAACTTCATATAGTGTTTAGTTTTTGATGAAAAGCGAGGGAAGGAGCTTTCCTAGAAAATTGATTTTAACTTCGTGGAAAGCTAAACAAAAATGACTTTATAGGTTTTTAAAAGGAATTAGAATATATTTAGCCATCAAATTGAGAAATTCATAAACTTTTTTAAAGTTTATAGAAGGTATCCTATCCAGATTGTGATAAATATTAGTTTCTCTTCTAAATACCACTTTTTCCAAACGGTCAAGAGCTTTATTATTCTTTATTTTACATTTAAAACGTTCTGGTACGTTCCGATATAGAACGCCTTAAGTTTATTACATCAAAAGTAAAAAGATAAACGTTTAAAGTTCATACAGGGAAGAAGCTTTTAATTAATAGCAGTATGGAAATCCTTTTTCATTTGAAAGCTTACAAAAATTGTGTTATATCACTGATCGAAGAAACTTTTTAGGAAGCTTTAATACCGGTAATCTTTCAAAGCTCGTCCCAAAAACATATAGTGGTTTTCAAAGAAAGTATTGTTTTCAATTCACAAACATACAGATCTTAAGTTCGCATTTAGTTAAGTTTATAAAAGGTTCTTGTAGTCAGTCAGCCAATCATGTATCATTAGTATAATGAAAGCACTCTTAAGGGGTATCTGTGAAGTTGCATCGCATCTTATAAAAAGGTTAACTTCTTTTGTAGAGGTCTGGTTGCATCCCTTAGAGTTATGCAGTTCTGTCAGTTTTGGAAATAGTTCTGTCGAATTAACAAAATAGATCAAATTTAAGACCCTAGGCTTCACAAACTTGTATAAGTAAAATGGTATAAAGTTGTTTGTTATAGATAGATATTTCCCCTGTATTTGAATCTTCTGCAGAAGTTGCAATTTTTTTTAATTTGGCATAAAATTTAAGACATTTTTTTGGAGTCCTTGTCGAAACATAAATTTATGGAGGATTCCTGCAAAATACCTAAAAACAAAATTTGAAGAAAAAATCATCAAAAGCAACCGTAATGGTTTTAGAGTATTAGTCTAGCATTCACAATCACTCTCAGACATTATTGGAAGATCAAGCATATCAAGCAGATTAAGAAAAAGAAGATGATCAGAAGACAAGAAAACAGTCTTGGTTAGCCATTTCATTAAAAATTTCTTTAGATGGCGGAAAATCTTATTCTTATCATAAATTAAAAAGCAAAATTATTGAAGCTCAGAGTTAGTATTAAAAGGATTATTATAGTATTAAATATTAAATATTAACATTCAATAATTAACAAAATTTGTGGATATTATTATCCTACTGATATCAAACCGTAATCAAAATCAAAGGGCACTAAATAATTGCATCAATTCTAAATTCGAATGAACATTTACAGCAATTTCTAGCATTTCTAGCATTCACTTCTACACCTTTTCCACTTTTACTTCAGAAAGCGTCACTTTAATTTCAGATAGTATCAAATTACTTCAGAAAGCGTCAAATGTACTTCAGAAATAATCAAATTAATTTCAGAACTGGTCAATTTAATTTCAGAAAGCATCAAATGAACTTTCGTAATGATCAAATGTACTTCAGAAATAAAAAATCTCAGTTCATAAATTAAGAATGTTACAGGGTGAGTATGTTTTAATTAAATTGTGCGTTTTTTTAATTTCTATATAAGAGAATATAAACAATAAACATGGTCCAAAATCAAGACTTTTGCTAGGTCTCAAATTGGCATTCCCAACATCACAGGACCGAGACTGACGGAACAGAGGATAGCTTATTTAGAGGATGTCATTGACAGAGCAATTGCCACTATAACAAGTAGGGACTGCGCTAGAGCAGTGCAACACTGCACCAGTTTTTACCCTTTGGCCTTGTCCTTAGAAGATATGCCTGTAGGACAGTAAATTTAGTTTCAGCATTTACGGTTATGTTATTCATATTATATAATCTTATATTATATCGTAAATATTAGTCTTAAGAATTCTTTAATAATTTACATTGTAATTACATTACATTTCTTAACATCATAATTACATTCCTTAGTTATATTAGACATCTTATTTGTAAATTACATTGATTAAATTTTGTTTTTTCTATAAAAATCAATAAAGTTTTTTATAATGATTATTAAGTTTTGTTTATATTCTCTTATATAGAAATTAAAAAATCACACAATTTAATTAAAACATACTCGCCCTGTAACACTCTTAATTTATGAACTGCGATTTTTTATTTCTGAAGTACATTTGACAATTTCTAAAGTACATTTGATCATTTCGAAAGTTCATTTGATGCTTTCTGAAATTAAATTGACCATTTCTGAAAATAAATGATGTTTTCTGAAATTAAACTGACCAGTTCTGAAATTAATTTGATTATTTCTGAAGTACATTTGACGCTTTCTGAAGTAATTTGATACTATCTGAAATTAAATTGACTATTTCTGAAATTAAAGTGACGCTTTCTGAAGTAAAAGTGGAAAACGTGTAGTACCCACTCATTCAAAACTTGCCTACAAAAACTATTTCTATGACAAGTTTGTTTAAATTTTTTTAGAGTTTTGAAACTTTAGAGTTCTGCGTAGTCTTTCTACACCTTTTCCACTTTTACTTCAGAAAGCGTCACTTTAATTTCAGAAATAGTCAATTTAATTTCAGATAGTATCAAATTACTTCAGAAAGCGTCAAATGTACTTCAGAAATAATCAAATTAATTTCAGAACTGGTCAGTTTAATTTCAGAAAGCATCAAATGAACTTTCGAAATGATCAAATGTACTTTAGAAATAGTCAAATGTACTTCAGGAATAAAAAATCTCAGTTCATAAATTAAGAGTGTTACGGGGTGAGTATGTTTTAATTAAATTGTGCGTTTTTTTTAATTTCTATATAAGAGAATATAAACAAAACTTAATAATCATTATGAAAAACTTTATTGATTTTTATAGAAAAAACAAAATTTAATCAATGTAATTTATAAGTAAGATGTCTAATATAACTAAGGAATGTGATTATGATGTTAAGAAATGCAATGTAATTACAATGTAAATTATTAAAGAATTCTTAAGACTAATATTTACGATATAATATAAGATTATATAATATGAATAACATAACCGTAAATGCTGAAACTAAATTTACTGTCCTACAGGCATATCTTCTAAGGACAAGGCCAAAGGGTAAAAACTGGTGCAGTGTTGCACTGCTCTAGCGCAGTCCCTATTTGTTATAGTGGCAACTGCTCTGTCAATAATATCCTCTAAATAAGCTATCCTCTATTCCGTCAGTCTCGGTCCTGTGATGTTGGGAATGCCAATTTGAGACCTAGCAAAAGTCTTGATTTTGGACCATGTTTATTGTTTATATTCTCTTATATAGAAATTAAAAAAACGCACAATTTAATTAAAACATACTCTTATTAAAGTGACGCTTTCTGAAGTAAAAGGGGAAAACGTGTAGTACCCACTCATTCAAAACTTGCCTAAAAAACTATTTCCATGACAAGTTTGTTTAAATTTTTTTAGAGTTTTGAAACTTTAGAGTTCTGCGTAGTCTTTCTAGTAGTTCTACAGAAAATTCTACCACTTGTATTCCATCTATTACAGATTGCGAGTTATGTCAATTTGTCTGAAATAAATTTGTGAAACTATCACACTAAAATTAGAATTAGTTTTTTGGTGAATTCGCCAGAACTATTTCCAAACTCGATTGAGAACTCCGGAACCCTAAAGAAGTGAACATTTTAAAGCGTGTGCTGCCAATTACACAGACACATTTTAAGTTCGTTTCAGGATGTTTTCATGCCATTCTTTTCTTTTTATTTCTATTATGCATGTTCCTCTCATTTTCCTAATGCATTTTTCCTTTTATCATCCAATTAATCTTGAATTATTTCTCTATTATAACCACCACCCCCTCCTCCTCCCCCTCGCGTTCCTTGAATTCCCTTTCATTATTATTTGTTTATTTTATGGTTGGCTTTGTCTTTTCGTTATCTCTTTCGCGATTTTGTTGTGTCTTTCCTAATCGAGACCAGTTACAGAGCGCGCTTCGTGAATTTGATTTTCTCAATCAAATGGAATCGCTGCCAAACACGTTGCAGCGACCGTTACACAAATCAACACAAATACCTCAACAACAACAACAACAACAGCAACAAAAACAGAAACAACATTTATATGCATCGACGCGAACTCAATCGCAACAGCAGCAGCAATATCAAAAACAGGATCAGCCATTGCAACAGCATTTTAAAGCAACATCGACACAACAGATGCTGCACTTTCATCCACCTTTACCGACTCAGCATCCTCAGCCGCATCATCAATTTATGACTGGTGGTAATATCGGTAGTGGTGGCAGTGGCGGTGACGGTTCAATTCCGACCACACCAGAATCGTTGGCAACAACATCTGATCTAATTAGCGGTAGCAATAACACCAACAGCTATGATTTTTACAACAGTCAACCATATGTTGCTGGTCTTACTGGCATCGCTGCTGCACCATCACAACAGCAACAACAAAAGCAACATCAGTTGCCAATTATTGCCACTATATCTCCCACCATCACCACCACCACCACCACCCCCGCAATCACTACTCCGCCACCACTTTCCGGCGGAATCGCCACTGCCTTCCATCGTCCAGTCTTGATGATGCCACCCGTTATTTTAATGGGCGGCGAGGCTACACCCAGTCCGATAGTTGAGACACCACCATCGCCGGTTATTGAGTATCCCGATGATGATGACTTTGTAAGCACTGATCCGTTGATAACCTACACCAACAACAGCAACAACATCATCGATAGCTTTTGTGTTGAGGTTAGGAGTTTTTTAAATATTCCTTTAAATAATGATTATAATGTTTTTATTTCAAGTTTTTCCAATCGCTTTTCTTTTTAATATTTATTTAAAAATTTTACAAAATTACTTAATGTCTTTTTTTTGAAAAAAACTGTTATTTTTCAGTTTTCATACGAAGGCAGAATCATTTACGATTACTGAAACTTGCTTCTCTCAATAAAATTATTTGAATGCTTTTTAAAAAAGAAATTCGCAAAATTCAAATCTAATAAATTTTAGACTTTCATTGAAAATTTAAGGCTTTAGCGACAATTTATTAAAACCTTAATGGAACTTTTTGAAAGTTCGTGAAATTATTTGCATTCTCTCTAGAATTAAAGATAGCTTTTCAGTATTTTATCGTAACCATCAGCCTGGTAGCACCAACCTCCATAAACCAGAATTCAATGAATGATTTTTTTATTTCTAATTTACTAATTTTACTAATCATTATTAATTTTAACATTTTCCTTTACGAATTTAATTGTGTTTTTTATTCTTCGATTTCTATCCCTCAAATCCAGTTGCACCGACTTCAAAATTACTCCGAATTTAACTTTCTTACTTTTTGTCATTAGAATGCACAACGTTCTAGAATTGAATACTTGAATGTATCCGGATATTGATAAAGGCTTTACGGCTTCATTTCGGGCACAAAATGATCCCCAATTTTAAAAATGCTCTGAATCATTGTGGGATAATGTCCTTAATTTTCAGAACTAATTTTAAAAAATATAATTAAAAATTGTCTTGAAAAAGAGAAACTCGTTTATATGTAATGAATTCAGAAATATTTTATAATGAAAAGTTTTAATGAAGAATTTATAAAGAAGAAGTAATCTTAAATAATTTCAAAAACTAGAAAAGTAATCTACTCAGTAATTTGCTCAAAGAAGCTTTCGAAGCTTTAAAATTCACAAAAAAAATTACTGTTTTTATATTTAATAATAATTTTTAATTATTATTATTTCACAAATTATGAACTATTTTGTAACAAAAATGTGACCTCGTTGATTTATAAAAACATCCAAAAATTAATCGGTATTTAAGGAATTTTAATTTGATACTTTTCCTTTTCATTATCAGTATTTTGTATACATTTTGTAGATACTTTTCAGCCGCTACATTACCATTTTTCCTAGTTTTTTAACATTGCATTGTGCACATACCTTCCTATTTTTGCATTTTGTTGCTTTTTCTTTCTTATAAATATATTATTTTCTTTATATATTACACTGAACCTCTGAATAAACACGTGTGCACTTTTAACTATAAGATAATCGTAATTAAAAATAATAATATAATACGGGTTGGTAATAAAATCCCAACAGAATCCTGAACGACACAATCTCGAACGAGAAAATCTCGAAAGACAAAATTTCGAGCGCGAAGTCTTCGAAGTTATAGAATCGCGAAATTACAATAACCAGCAAAAATCCCCAAAAATCTGGAAAAGCATTTCAAATTTAAAATTTCAATTTACTCAAATAGTATTCGTATAATCCTCAGTAAGTACAATGCATGCTTCACTGCTAACAACATTCCTTCACTGGTAGGGACAATAACCCACAGTATGCAGAACACCGTTTTCGCTGCTAACAGTGTTCTGGTAAACCAACTGCTTGCATTACACTATGTAATAACAATTCTGGTTTCTGTCATTCGAGATCTTGTCCTATAGGGGTTTTGCCGTTTCGGAAATTTGAAAAATCGTCGGTATTTTATCGTTTTGGACTTTGGTTCAGGATTTTGTCTGTCTCCTTTTAATATTTTTATATAATTATTTGATAATTCTAACCCAGTTTTCTTTCAGTTTGTTTAATGTTTATTCTTACCTTTTTCCGCATTTAATGCATTCTCAGTGAAGAGAAAATAATTCTATAAAATAGAAATCCACTAAACGTTTTATTACGTTTTAGTGGAAAAAGTTTTTCTAATATCAAAAATTTTTTTTTGTGAAAAACACAACAATAAATTTATTAAAATAAATAAATATATAAATTAATTACAATCATAAATGATTTATCAAATTTCATTCTCGATGTCTTGCATATCCTCTCCTCTCTCCTCCCCTTGTTTAACTTCAGTGAACTTATAATTCTCCTAATTAGTTATTATTTCTTCTGAGAATTTATCTAAACGAATTAATTCATTGAAGCCTTTGTGGATTCAGGCATAAATGTCTCCAACTGCCAATCCGAAATACAAATAAATTTTGCTTAAATAAATAAAATAGAGGAAAATATCAAAATATTACTTCTATAAAATATTCTAATAATATTTCGAAAAGAAATAGAAACATTTTGGGTCTTTCGTTTGCTAACAATATTTTGTTTAATTTAAAACGTAAATGAATGATGTTCATTCAATATTGCTTATACTGAAAGCAGTATAAATAACAACAACAGCAACAACAACAGTTCTTTTAAGTGTGCGCAGAAGCTTTTATTAGTGTTTTTTAAAATTTTGAACCTTAAAAACGGAATTTGTTTTGATTTATTACGTGATCGTAACACGGTCCCTCATGTGATAATTCCGTTTTGGAGATAACGTTCTTATTGCTCGCTATTCATTTCATTTTGAAAGAGTTGCATCGAATTTAAACAATATGAACCTTGTCAGCAACAGTATCAACATCACCAACACCAGCAACCACACTACCAGATTCAGACGAGCGCCAATATTCAATTAGTCATCCGGAGAACGAACTACAAACAACGGAAGACACAATGAGGGAGAAGGAGGAGGAAAATAAAAAAAGAAAAGAAAAGGAAATTTATATTTTTTTTAAGATTTTCTTCTTTTGAAAACTGTTTGCATTTAATTTAATTTCTTTCATCTTAATTATTGTCAATTTATTGCCAATCTAAATAATTTTTTCAATAATGATATTTTCGATCGAAATGCGTCTGTGTGACTCCAATGCGTGGCCTCCCCAGTGGCAAACGTGGTCATGAAATCATTGATTATTCTTCATATTCCTTTGAGCCTTGTCGACTCGATTCTGCATTCGATTTTCTCATTCCATTTACACGAGTAATGCTATAGAGTATCTGGGGAATTCTCTTACGCAATTTTCGAATAACGAATGGGGCACACAATGGGACCCAACTCTTGTTTCACTGTAGATGCATTTATCAGATATTCGTGAAACTGAAAATCGCGTAAAAAGAGACATATTTGAAGAGATGATTCGACGAAGTGAGAAAGTTTCTGATATGAATGCAGATTGCATTTATTTATGCAATTTCATTGAGCATTAAAACTTAAAATATATAATTCGTAAAGATAAAAATTATAAGCGCAAGCAAAAAAAAGATAAAGAAAAATGTATTAATAGAAAATTAAGGACATAAGAATCCATTAAACCTGATTAAATCTGATAACATGAGCAATTAATCAATTGTAGAATATCGCGAGCTATTGAACCTAAAAAAAATTAATGTTGGAATATATATATGATGTAAATCCCATACGTATGAGATGAATAAATAAGAATTACCAAACAAGATGGTATCTCGGTATCTACTATATCACAGAAGTGCTGTCTGGTTATTCGTGTATGGTAAATCGTTGGCTGCTAGGGTTCAATTCTGCTAAACTGCTCACGAAATAAATTCGTATCACCTACATGAATGCGAGACAATGATTTTGAAACTATTAGACTCAAAGAATTTACAAAGAATAAACCTTTTTCGGAACCGCGTAACTTCAAATTCGTGTGAAAGGACGCATGAAATGAAAGTTTTGTATTTGCAATACTTTCTGGTATCAAAAAGTAAGCCTATATTTAATTTTCACTTGATATCAGTTGATTATTCCGACTGGATTTCGAGTAATCAATTTTGGTTTGGAGACAAGCCGGTTTCGGTGATGTGCCATCTTCAATGTCTATTTTCCTCCCCATCAACCTCAAACTTTTTAGACATTTATTCAATGAAAATCTATAACATCCGTGTGTGAGAAAATACAGAAAGAAAGAGAGAGAGACGCGTAATTAGTTGGCGAAGTACTCTGAAATTCATCGGAAATATCTGTAACCATTCTCTTTCCTTCTATCTCTCGCTTTCTCTCTCTCTCTATCCCCCTCTTTCTCTCCCTTTTCATTAACTAAAAACAATTCAGAAGAAAATATTAATACGTCAATACTTCTAACATTGTAAATATTTTTTTAATATTTT
Organism: Physocephala rufipes; assembly: GCA_963966595.1. Lineage (NCBI taxonomy): Eukaryota > Metazoa > Arthropoda > Insecta > Diptera > Conopidae > Physocephala > Physocephala rufipes. The sequence continues at coordinate 13,366,135 of OZ016505.1, read as the reverse complement.
GATGATTTGAGTTTGTACTAAAGTTAATTTTTGTTGTGTTTGTGATAAAAAAATAATTACGCCGTTACAGCATTCGATTTATTATTTCTATTAACTACTAACAAATACAACAAAAACAACAATAATAGAAATAAATACAACAACAATAATAATATGATAAAAATACAGCAAGTCTTAAAAAGTAATACAACAATTTTTATCTTCTCTTCTCTTCATATCTTTCTCTTATCCCTTCATTCGTCTTGTCTACATTGATTTTCTCAGATTATTCCCCAATTTGATAATTTGTCAGTCAGCAATAATAATCTGCAACAACAATACGCGCAACAGTCGCCAATTATTCAAGAACCGCCCACGCCGTTGGTCTACGGCAGTACCGCAAATGCGTCGCATCATCCCAATAGTGGCGTCGCACCGCCATCGTTTCCTCAGGCGGCACAGCGTCAACATTATACATCACCACCATCAGCGACACCACATCAGATACATCAAAAACCGCAGCAGCAGCAGCAACAACAAAAACAACACCAACAGCAGCAGCAACAACGGCACCAACAACAGCAGCCCATCTACCAAAATCAATTCGAAATCACAACGGGCGTTTCTGGCAAGCCGGCACCAATTGGTCCACCGCCACCCATACCCGGTACCGTTGCGACAGTGACCTCAACTAATGCTGCCTCCACGGTCATCGCCGGAAACACGTCTGCACCCTCTGGTGGTAGTGGCGGTCGTCGCAACGTTGCACGCGGTTTACAATATCGGGATGCAGTCGCATATGAATCGCGCCGTCATTCGACGCAAACACTTTCGGCTGTCGGTCCTCACAATCTTTTGTCTCTCGATAATTTCCGAATGTTGAGTGTATTGGGGCGTGGTCATTTCGGTAAAGTGATTCTATCGCAATTACGTTCCTCAAATCAATATTTTGCCATCAAGGCATTGAAGAAGGGAGACATAATCGCACGCGACGAGGTGGAATCGTTGCTTAGTGAAAAACGTATTTTTGAAGTGGCGAATGCGATGCGTCATCCGTTTTTGGTTAATTTGTACGCCTGTTTCCAGACCGAGGTAAGTTCAGAAGCTCTAACAAGATTGCCTTAAATTCATCAACTGCATTTAGTAATCATTATTACTTATGGAATTATCATTACATTATTATTGCAACACAAATTATGTTACATTAAAAATTTATTTTTGTTTCGAGAAATCGATTCGAAATTATAATTAGATTCATAATTGAATAGAATTAAAGAGTTTTCAAGTTTTCTGTTTGAAAATTGTTTGAAATGCTTTACTAAATTCGTGTTCAGTTTAACAGATCGAGTTTAACAGATGTTGGCGTTACATTTGTTCATTACCTCTCTTACCCTCTCTTTAATATTCCTATCTTCGTTTAAAACCTGTCTACCCTTCCTCTTCCTTTTCTAACACATTTGCTTTAGCCTCTCGATATTCTGCCTCTGTTTACATTATTATCACTCTTTTATCGTTTAGCAACACGTCTGCTTTGTCATGGAATACGCGCCAGGCGGTGATCTCATGATGCACATTCATACGGATGTCTTTCCGGAGGCACGGGCAGTTTTCTATGCGGCTTGCGTGGTTCTCGGGCTCCAGTATTTGCATGAGAATAAGATTATCTATCGTGATTTGAAATTGGACAACTTGCTTTTGGACATGGAAGGTAGGTTTGTTGATTGATGCGTAGCAGTGGGGTGAGGTTGTTTTTCGACTTCTTCTTTATTCATTTATTCCTTCGTTCTTTTTCAGGTTACGTAAAAATTGCCGATTTTGGTCTTTGCAAAGAAGGCATGGGTTTTGGTGATCGTACTGGCACTTTCTGCGGCACACCAGAATTCTTGGCACCTGAAGTTCTTACAGAAACATCGTACACACGGGCGGTGGATTGGTGGGGTTTGGGAGTTTTGATATTTGAGATGTTGGTTGGAGAGGTAGGCTTTTTTCAGATACAATCACATTCTCTCTCTATCTCTCTCTCTAAACACTCTTCTTCTAATTTAAATTATTTCTCGTCCTACGTCCTTTTAGTCGCCTTTTCCTGGTGATGACGAAGAAGAAGTTTTTGATTCGATTGTTAATGATGAGGTTCGTTATCCGCGGTTTTTATCATTGGAAGCTATTGCCATTATGCGAAGGGTAAGCGTGTGAAAAGAGTTATTCAATTTGTTTCTGCCTTTTATAACTTCCTTCTCTTTTCCTATTTGCTTCTCATTACTCTCATTCTTATTCTCTCTTTTGTAGCTTTTACGCAAAAATCCCGAACGTCGTTTGGGCTCTTCGGAACGCGATGCTGAAGATGTTAAAAAGCAAGCTTTCTTCCGTTCAATCGCTTGGGATGATTTACTTTTACGTAAATTAAAGCCGCCATTTGTGCCGACAATCGTATGTTCATGAAAACAATTCCTGATAGCTTTTCTTTTAATTTTTCCTTTTCTCTTTTATTTTTGTGATATTTTATTGCTTTCTCTTTTGGTTTTTTCTCAAAAAACTTAGAACCATTTGGAGGACGTGTCGAATTTTGATGAAGAATTCACTTCTGAGAAGCCGCATTTGACACCGCCAAAGGAACCGAGACTCTTAACTGACGAGGAGCAACTTTTCTTCAAGGATTTTACGTACATTGCCGAATGGTGTTGAGTGGCAAACAACCCACCCGCTCCTTACAAACGACAAATCCTTATACATTTCGCGTCGTAAGAAAACGTTTGTCCATTTTGTAAGTTTAAGATCACCCTTCGGTTTTTTTTTATTTCGTCTTTTTTTTGTTAACAAATCTAAAATAAAATTATACTTATTAATAATAAATCACAGTCGTATTTTCGAGGAGAAGTAAAGAAAATCGTATTAACTTATTGCCACATTTTGTTGTTTGTAGTAGTAAAATCAATGACATTATTACGCAATTATTTGTAACATAAAAATTATTATATTTCTGTCATAGAAAATTAATTTAATGCGAAAATAATCGATTTAATTAAAAAATTTCGTTTGTTTTATTCATGAAAGAAATTTAAACATTAATGAAGAACAGAAAGGAAGGAATAGTGAAAGCAAAAATGAAACACAGAAGTGTTTATAATAATTTACTGAAAGAACATTGAAAAAATTAAAAATCTTATTTGAGAGTAAGAAAAAATTATTAAAACATGATGTAGACAAAAACTACACGTATAAGATGAAATCTTAAGAAAATCAGAGAAAATTAAATTTTATAAAAGTAAAAAAAATGAACATGAAAAATATAAAATTTTTTTAAATAAGCGTACTTTTTGTCGTGCATTTACGCTTATGAAGAAATTTGTATGGAAAAATAAGCGTTAGCGAAGCGAAGCTATTTGCGTTAGCTGAATAATATGAAATAACATGACAATTTCTTTTTGTACAATTCATTTGCACAGTGTGCTTCGTTGTCACCCCCAAAATTAATGTGAACCCCTTACCACGTTATGGTTTCTAATTAGTATTTCTTACAATGCTGCCAGCTTGGTATAAAACAGTTTTAAATGTGATGTCGCTACATTTGTTATGGCGGTACTAAGCATATCTGCACGACAAATATCTGCCTAATTTTGAAAAGAAGTGTGTGAGTGAAATTATAAAAGCAAAAAGAAAAATATTAAAAATTAATAAAAAAAAACAAAGGAAAAGCATTTTACTATTTATACATAATATAAAAATAATAATACAATCAACGTCTAAGATTTATTACAAGAAATTTTTAACGAAAATAAAGAAAAAATATATTTTCTGACTTGTTCGAAAATAGTTATTATTGAAAAAAATATTTGTTTGTAAAGAGTTTATATAAAAGCGAAATTAAAAAGATATTCAAAATTATTCATTGTCATATGCGCCTTAACGAATATTTGTTACCTTTTTATTGTTTAGAGCATGTAATTCTTTTAAGGGAAAAAATATATTGACATTAATCTAAAATATTTCTAAAATTTCTAAACTGTCTAAAATTTATGCAAAATCTGAATTCTACTATTCACTAATTGTAATTATCGTACATCATGAACTTAATAAAATACGCACGCACTAATTAACACACATAGAATACGACTAACCCACCCCGTGACGTCCTAATGACCATTTATTTTTCCCTCCAGTTTAGACATAAACACAGACACATGCATGTCTACACACATAAAGGTATTGAAGCATTTAAAATTGTTTGCGAGCAATTAATGCGTGGGCAAATTAGAAATCGACTTTTACAATGTTTGAAAAAGGAAAGCAGAAAAGTAAATTGAAATTAAAACCGTTAAATTTCTAGTATTGAAAAGATATGTTGTATCGTAATTTCTAAAATACTTTTATTTTATTTTCATTATATACACACATACATATACAATTACATACTTATATGTATAAAACTGTATATACTATATATACAAAAAAATTCCCAATTTTGGAAAAATTGCTTAAGTAATTTTGCTCAATTTTAATGCAGTTTTAAACTTGCGTTAAGGAAATCATCTCCTCTTACTGTAGTTTTTTTGCCTCTTTTCACTTTCTCATTCATCAGTCATTATTGAAATTTTTTATATTGTCTTTTACCCTTTGGTAAAAAAGACCCTTTGGTCTTTTACCCTTTCATATCATTATTTACTCGCTAGGTTCTCTTCAATAAATGATAATTTAACACAATCTTTAAAATTTTATTTTTTATCATAATTATCTTAAAATGATTTGTTTTTGTTTATTGTAGATTACGCATACTTTTATTTGTTTTAGTGATTTAGTTTAAATCTAAAACTATTAATTATTGTATTATTTTTTATATTTAAAATCATCATTATTATGTTATAATTATTATGCCTTAAATTAATATTAAAAATATCCGATGTAATAAAACTGAAAATTATTCGCTTAGAATCGAATTTGTATTTTTCTTCTCTATTCGAGAAAAGCAATTTATTCTCGAAAATTGCTCCCTCGCTTAGACACTTAAGAAAATTACTTAATTTTTTATTATTATTTTAAGTCTTTTAAAATCGTGTTCGCCTCCTTTTTTCTCTTCCCAATCCAACTATCGATTCCGAATCATATGCAAAGCACGATGTGGAATTACTTGCATTAAATTATATACAAAACTTACATTACTTTGTTCAAAAACAATTTACAATTTTAGGGAAATGTTGACCGATTATTATGCTGATAATTATCACAAGAAGTGAAAGCTAATTCCTTTTTATTTAAAAGTGATCGTCGTAGAACGGGGTCAGTTTGCCTTCACTTGTTTTTCGTAATCTGATTATTTTCATAAATAAACATAATCTAAACATCTCAGAACACCAACTTCAGCCTGACCGGAGCTTATATACCCTACGCCTGTATTATAAATTCATTGTTTGATCTTAAGAATCAGTGGCCGGTGCGCGTCCCTTTCAAAATTGCTCCTCCTTTTCCCCTTAATTTAGATCAACGAACTGATCTATGACAAAGCTTTTCAGTGTCCACACATGGCGCATAACAAAGGGGAAGTGCTACGCCCTGTTTTTTGTCGATCTATAATATCCCATACTGCCATTGCTGCCTTACATTTTTATTTCCAAAATTGTAATAGAGAGTGCAAATGAGGCTTTGCAATTTTATTTCATAAAATAAAGACGTATCGCTAAGCCATTTCGTCGTTTCCAATACAAAACAATTTACAATAACAGAATATTCGTGTCATTCTCAAGATGCCTCCACCCGTTCTCCTGTAATGCAGTCTTCTTTATAATTGTTCTGTTATTCCAACTACGCCCACTTTTTTAAAATAATTTAATATTTATTCACGGGTGAGTTTGAGAATGAAATTTTGTCACCCAGTGTCGTCTACAAACGTTGAAAATGAAATAGATTTAAATATATTCATATCAGGTAACAGAAGTAGCAGGGTTCTCCTACAATTTCTGCCATTTTCAGTACCGGATAGCTTATAATAATAATGAAGAATTTGTGGCAAGTTTCATCAGAACGTCTTTTCGTCATTCTGTAATCGTGATTTTTCCAGAAACAGAGGCAGAGGGTCTGTGGGCTAAATAGTGCTAAATCGACTGATGATTCTGAAACAGAATATATGTACCTTTCCATACCTGCCAGACCTTTCTTTGCGTTATAATCGGGCTAACAAACTCAATATACGCTAACCTTTCAGGTGTAGACCATAAAAATTATATCAATCGGGTATGGTTCAACACGTATTTTGACATCAATAAGTGCGGATCCATATTGTGGTTGGGATACCCTTGAGTGATAAGGTGTTGCTGTGGCAATAAATATATAGTCATCACAGCAAAAAATCTGTGCTATTTTGTTGCTGGGAACACAACAACAATTTTGAGCCTTGCGGGTGTTTAAATATAGTTTCCCTTTGAAAAATTAAACGAAAGTAATTTGTTATAATTAAGAATTACGAATTATGAATTCGCTGAATTATGATTATGAATTGTAAACATAAATAATAAATTCTATGCTCACGTTCCTAAATTTTTTTTTAAATGTTAAAATCACAAACACTTCCTTTCTCCTCAGAAGACTTGAACGATACTCAAATAACCATCTAAAAATCTTGATGGATTTATTCCGGTAAAAATATCCGATAAATCGGAATGCGGATCACTCAAATAAGATAAAACCCTTATATTGGATTCGAAATCGAGCATCGGGTTTCAAAACACCTCCAACATAAATGTCCCCGTGCTAAATCGGATTTCAGAACATACCCGAATATATATATATATATATATATATATATATATATATATATATATATATATATATATATATATATATATATATATATATATATATATATATATATATATATATATATATATATATATATATATATATATATATATATATATATATATATATATATATATATATATATATATATATATATATATATATATATATATATATATATATATATATATATATATATATATATATATATATATATATATATATATATATATATATATATATATATATATATATATATATATATATATATATATATATATATATATATATATATATATATATATATATATATATATATATATATATATATATATATATATATATATATATATATATATATATATATATATATATATATATATATATATATATATATATATATATATATATATATATATATATATATATATATATATATATATATATATATATATATATATATATATATATATATATATATATATATATATATATATATATATATATATATATATATATATATATATATATATATATATATATATATATATATATATATATATATATATATATATATATATATATATATATATATATATATATATATATATATATATATATATATATATATATATATATATATATATATATATATATATATATATATATATATATATATATATATATATATATATATATATATATATATATATATATATATATATATATATATATATATATATATATATATATATATATATATATATATATATATATATATATATATATATATATATATATATATATATATATATATATATATATATATATATATATATATATATATATATATATATATATATATATATATATATATATATATATATATATATATATATATATATATATATATATATATATATATATATATATATATATATATATATATATATATATATATATATATATATATATATATATATATATATATATATATATATATATATATATATATATATATATATATATATATATATATATATATATATATATATATATATATATATATATATATATATATATATATATATATATATATATATATATATATATATATATATATATATATATATATATATATATATATATATATATATATATATATATATATATATATATATATATATATATATATATATATATATATATATATATATATATATATATATATATATATATATATATATATATATATATATATATATATATATATATATATATATATATATATATATATATATATATATATATATATATATATATATATATATATATATATATATATATATATATATATATATATATATATATATATATATATATATATATATATATATATATATATATATATATATATATATATATATATATATATATATATATATATATATATATATATATATATATATATATATATATATATATATATATATATATATATATATATATATATATATATATATATATATATATATATATATATATATATATATATATATATATATATATATATATATATATATATATATATATATATATATATATATATATATATATATATATATATATATATATATATATATATATATATATATATATATATATATATATATATATATATATATATATATATATATATATATATATATATATATATATATATATATATATATATATATATATATATATATATATATATATATATATATATATATATATATATATATATATATATATATATATATATATATATATATATATATATATATATATATATATATATATATATATATATATATATATATATATATATATATATATATATATATATATATATATATATATATATATATATATATATATATATATAATATATATTAGACATTATTTATTATAGAGAATGACTCATACCTCAGAATTCGATAAAAATTTGAACAGGTCATTTTTAATTCTTACATTCCTAAAATCAATTTACGAAATCTAAAAAAATTAATTATTTATATTCCACTTTAATTTTTATTCCGAAATTAAAAAAAAATATTTCACTGAAATGGATTTATAGAGAATTGGAAAAAATTTTATTACATCTAAAGATTTCAAAAAATTCTATAACTGACCGCCTTTATTAGTCTTTATTATTTAAAAGTATTATACATAAATCGGGTTTAAAGAGAGTTGATTTTAAATACACTGTGACACGAACTACATCAATATCAACAGTATATTACATTTTATAACCGAGAGATTATACAAATATGCCCAAAGAACAAATAACAATATAAAAATATTTACCTGAAAAGACTGTCCGAACAAAGCCTTAAATGTATTTTTAATTATTTAATTAAAAAATTAGTACAAAACATTAGCTTTTTTGGTTATATATTTACAATTTTTTTTTCTAAAAAACGCCGAAATGATCAAGGAACAATTTTTTATACCCGCCCTAAGAAAAAGATGTGCCTCACGGAAATAATTCGGTTAAACATATTCATCTTTTTTATAAAAGCATTAAGCAAATTGAGTTTTTATAAATTGTAAACAAAATTTTATACAAATTTCCTTTGAAGTTATTTGATAAATTTTAAAATGAATGCACCATTAACTATACATAAAACATACATTTAAAATATATTTAGATCAAATAATCAACAATCACAACTTTTACCATCAATAAATATTTAATGCATAAATCGTCGATTTACATTATTTGAATATTCTGAATATTTCAGGTTCAAAAACAGGATTGTGTATAATCCACTAAAAAAATCAAGTTTGCTGATGCTCTTAATTTTAGAGTTTTTTTGGCACTATACTGTTTCAAGTTCTTCACTACTTTCGAACTTTCGAGTTCCTTTGACAGTTCATTTGGTAGTCGCACGATGTGTTCAGTTCATCGAAGTTTTTTTTGCGTTGTAGATTGCACATCAATACCAAATCCTCTTGGAATCCTTCCGAGTTCATGCCTCGGTCATATCTGTCCTTCATTTTATTGGTCACCAGTTGATGTATTTCATCTATTTCTGACTTCAAAATTTCCCAATAGTGACCTCCATTATCAAAAAGTTCATTGCATTTGCAATTACATTTGGAAGTTGTTAAAGTCATTTGAATGTGATTGGCCGAATGGAGTTGGCAAACTCCATTCCTCGCATAAATATTCTAGGGTACGATTGAACATTCTGCCACTCCGTCTAATTGTGGATATAAGGCCGTCGTTCGAGTTTTCAGTGGACTCAAAGTTTCTTCCCTGATCAGAATGTAATCCGATTGGAGCGCCATAACTTGCGACTCAATTCTGGACAAAGCCTTCAGCCACTATTTTTGCCTCCTGTTTTGGTAGAGCGTACACTTCAGACCAATTACTAAAGTAGTCGCAAATTGCCAACACATATTTGTTCTCAGAGCTACTTGTCGGAAATGGTGCAACTACGTCCATTGCGAAACGCTCGAAGGCTGCCCCTGCACTGCAGTGCAATGCACTACCAATGACCATATTTCTCACTATTTCTATTGTTCGGACATCGTCGGACATTGAGTACATGCACTACATGCCAGTAACCGCTTTATAAATCCAACATTGAAAACATTTCCGCATGAGATAATGTAACCAATGTCACCTATTCGCGGCAGTTGGTAGTTGTTCTTTTCGTTGACATCGTTCAATTTCTGATAATCGACACAAAACCGAATATATATATATATATATATATATATATATATATATATATATATATATATATATATATATATATATATATATATATATATATATATATATATATATATATATATATATATATATATATATATATATATATATATATATATATATATATATATATATATATATATATATATATATATATATATATATATATATATATATATATATATATATATATATATATATATATATATATATATATATATATATATATATATATATATATATATATATATATATATATATATATATATATATATATATATATATATATATATATATATATATATATATATATATATATATATATATATATATATATATATATATATATATATATATATATATATATATATATATATATATATATATATATATATATATATATATATATATATATATATATATATATATATATATATATATATATATATATATATATATATATATATATATATATATATATATATATATATATATATATATATATATATTTGGCTTGAAAAAAATTAATTCATTTCATTATGCTTTTATAGTTAATGATTTTATTTTAAATCAAAAATTTAATTTGCATCGATTAAAAAAGCAATTATAAAATTTTATTTATAATCGATGCAAATGCCTTATTAATTGCTGTTTAACTTATATGTATGCGCTTGTCCTTATTTTACTGGGTATCCTGTTCCTTTATATTTTTGGCTTCGACTTCTATTAGGCCCTTGCTGATTCGGTAATATAGAATTGTTGAAGCTGTGTCACAAACGGCTAGAGTTATGCTAAAAAGAAAGTGGATAGATGGATGAGCCGAAAGGTATGCTATACTAAAATAATATGTCAAAGTTAAATTTATTGAGGCTTTTTGATGACCATCGTGGGTATTTCATATCTCGGAACGTCTGGTTCATCCAGCGTTTCCAGTTTCCCTTTAACCGTTGGAGATAATTATATTCTGCCAAACGTAACCCAACGTGTAATTAAACAGTTGAAAGCCAGTCAGACAAATGAAGCGTACGAGACATTCGGAGATATGAAGTAAACACATAAATTGCACAAAAGTGAAAACAATAAGACGACTAAGAGGAAGATATACATGCTAAGAGGAAGGAAAACTAAGAGGAAGATATACATGCTTGCTCCCGGCATTAACATTAGCGGTATTAAAGTAATGTAATAATTTCAATGGGATGACCAGGGGCTTATTTGTGAAAATGATGTTAGAGAATTTGGATTTTTAACGGTAATTTCTGCTTTATTTAGGAGGTATTTCAAGCGATTTTGAAACACAATTGGAATGATAATACGGAAGCTATTCCTGTGAAACTTCTAACAACTCCGGTGCTTTTGAAAGCAATCTTATGTCTATCTGCCAACATACTTCCAACCTACGGGTTGAATCGTAATAAGCCGCCGGTCTTCTCGACCGATGGCGCATTCATTATAACCCACAAATCATAATGCACTCACCTTTCATTTTTACTTTCTCCCTCTTGATTGTTACCGCATAGTTCTAGTTGCATTTTTTCAATATCTTTAAAATTTAAATCTTGACAGCTCAGAATTGGTATAAAGTTGACTAAAAGGCCGTCAAGTTTTCCCCGTAAATAGAATAAATCCAGCGAAGAATTAAAAATTTTTTCTAAATCCTTTATTCCTTCATCTGTAAAAGAATTGATGTGTTAGCCTGTGTTCACGGGAAGCAAAAAAACTGGGAGGCGTTGCAACCTTCTAATAAATCCATATATACACGACAAGCTAAAGAACATTTTGTTTGATCCGCACAACCAACACTTTGAAATTCTTTAAGCTGTGAAGAAACAAATAAGCTAAAAAGTCACTGCAATAAAAGTTGATTGCACGTTTCATTTCTCACCATTTCTATAAAATTCATTATTCCAGTAGCCCTTAACTGCTATAGATTTGTTGTTGCTGAAGACGCGTTTCGTCGGCAAAATCAGCTGATGGCAGACTTGTTTAGGAATGGTTAACGTGCAATTTCTCCTCAAGTTTATTACAATACTTGTTCAATTCATAAAATATTTGACTGGAAATAATTAAAAATAATTAACACAGAAACTTTATGAAAACCACTAAAAATAATGATCTACAATCCAGGACCGCTGGCAAGAATCAATAACTAACCGGCGTTTACTGCAATATGTCTCAACTTTGGAAGCTAAAAAAGCGTTGCCAGCGGAATATCAAAAAATAATTACGGGTCATTTGACATGAAAGGTTGTCGTTTTATATTCCAACATCATTTGCAAATTTCATTAAAAGAGCAAAAGTAAGGGTTAGAATTTTATTGAATTTCCAAAAACCGACGGAATATTTGAACACATTTTGTACGAACTTTTAAACATTTAAACAAAATAATTCTTTTAAACTCTTATAAAATACTGATGGCTGTACGAAATGAACGATTTCCAGAAAAAAATTGGTGAATATTTAAGCCACGCTCTTGTAGAGTTGTTGCTGTTGATTGTCCTGATTAACGTCGCCAGCATAATAGTAAGGCTCGGCATAGTATGAAAGAACTGGGATTGAATTATGGGAGGGTGAGGCAAAAGCTGCAGCACCTGCAATATTGTGATGATGGACTATGGGAGCCACATACGAATGTATGGCTGGAGCAAGACGCGTTTGTACCCCTGGGGCGACAATAGGATGAACAACATTAGCACGACCGTGTACGATGGTTGAGCTCTGATGCGAAACGGCAGTTGGCACGCTCTGCACAAAGTCACCCACTTTGGCGAGAGTGGGTTCAGCAATAGCGACGTGACCGGGCTCTGCGAAGACAACGTGACTGGTTTCCGGTATTAAAGCGGCTTTATAATGGAGTAGAGTGCCAGATGATGATGATGATGATGATGAAGACGATGATGACAAGGAATATGGTGAAGGTTTAGCTGAAGCTACAGCCAATAAAATTAGTGGCATCAACTAAATCAGGACGAGAGCAAGAAATTATTATGAAGAATAAGATCATGAACAAGATGAAGAATATGAATTAAATAAAAAAAAAATAACAGATTGAACAAAGAAAGAGTTTTGAACTTACAAATTTCAACATTATTTATGCTTTAGTTTTATTATTATTTATTTATATAAACAATTTTTGAAAAATTTTAAAGATTGATTTAATTTATGTTTTTAACAATCGCCGATCGTTGGCTGTTGGTCAACTGAAGAAGACTGATGATCGATATTGAATAGCATTGACTTTTATTTATACCGACCAGTTGAAATGGTCTGCCATCATTGAATACCTTTCAAAATACAAACGTTTGTACATATTTTAACGATCCTCTTTTATTCTATATTCCTTATTTTTTTTGTTCTAGAATAAAACTTTCAGCTTCTTTTTTTACAATATGTACAATTTTTAACCTTAGGGAAGAGAAACACTGAAAGGAAAAGTTGTTCTGGATGCCGTTGATATTGCGTGGAACAACTTCTTTCTAGTTGAGACCGAGTTCTTCGACTGAAGAATATCGCGCAACGCATCGCATCCATGAATAGCAATTGTATCTCACGGAGGTATCTTCTGCGGTTTGCCTTTGATCAACTCTGAAGTCTTAAAAACCTTCAAATCCTAGAGTCTCACGATGTCCCCTGACACGACTAAGAGAACAATGTTCTAAACCCACAATCAGGAGTAGAAAAAGAAAGAACAGAAGAAAAAGGAGAACAGAAAAGCATAAGCATAAGGGCGTAAAGAAAAGCAGGTTTCAACAAGAAAAAGTCATTACAGAATGCAAAAGAATGAGATAATGATGATGATGGCGAGGAAGAGGAAGGGAAGATGCGATGCGTGTGCAATTATATTTATTATGTCGAATGTAATTATTCTTCTTCTCTCCATCCATAAAGTTATCATTAAAAAATATTCCTGTCTGTCAATTAATGTCGATGATCTTAAAATAGATTGAAAACAATCGCAACATCGCATTATAATAAAGTCCAACATGGTCAGTCTGATCAGTCGGTCTGCGTAAAATAGCTGCGATTAAAATACGTATTGGTGTTGTTATTGTTGTTTCCATTACTTCGTAAAGCCTTTTCTGCGTGGACTCTTTTAGCATTATCGAAGGGAAAGCCCATAAGCGATCTTGTTTATTATCAAAGTTTTTCGGTCTTTGTTGTCCCAAGGGCAATTACCTTTCACAAATAATCAGCGTTGTTTTCCTTCGAGAATAAAGTGTTGATGTTGTTGTTGATAGATGCTTGCCTACGTCCAGATTCTGCTTCATACGTCCAGCTTTTGTGCTTTCTTCATTCAAGTATTTAACGAACTTTCAACATTACCCCGGCTTACCTACCACCCTCTGTAGGACACACCAATTAGGTTTATGTTTTACTATTTCATGTTTATTAAATATGTTAAATATTGCTGAATTCCTACGCACCTTCTCCCCTTCTGGCCCATTGGTCACCAACAAGTAAACGTTCGTTTTAAATAAATATTTATTAAATATATTTAATTAAAAAAAATTTAGATTAATTTTTAATTAATAATTTAATTAATAATAATAAATTTTAAATAAAATTTCCAACTTTTCCGATATTATTTAATTTTTTATAACAAATTTATTTATATATTTTCTTATTTATTTTTGGTTTGTTTTCAAAAATTTCAACGAGAAAACTGAAACGTAATTCTTTATAATCGTAAATAATTGCTCCTTTTATCTTCAACTCAGCTCTTTTTGCATATTTTTCATTTATTGCATGCAACAATCGCGCAGCAATAACAACACTTTTTTGAAACCAAAACTGCGAAAAAACTGCCAACCCATTCCTTCGAAATTTGATTCTACCTCGATTCCAATTCAAACGAATTATTACTTTCAATTCAATTGCCATGAAAGGAATCTGCTTGCTCAAATCAAAAATCCAAATCTCGTCAATCGGACTGCAATCTCAAGGTTCCAATTCCTGAGGAATTTACATGGAATTAGAACGGAATTGAATTTCCTCAGCTCTGATTCCGGCATCATCATCAATAACAAGCATCGTCTACTTCGCGACCGACACATTGTTTTTGTGTTAACCTTGACTCTTTCAGTTTATTGTTTTTTCTTTGTTCTGAAAGTTCAAGGACACGTAGACTTGATGTAAATGGCAATAAAGAAAATTAGAGGGCGACTTTGGGAAGGCTGGAGAAGGAGAATATTTGGAAAAGCTTGGGAGAAGAAGGCGAAAGAATAATTGTTTTTGTTGAACAATTTCTTCTTTCTTCAATTTTCTTCTCTAAAAATTCAATTAAATTTTTTTCACCAAGACTTTCTTGTTTCAAGAAATCCTTTTGAATTTTTCTTATGGACAAATTTTTCGTGCATTACTCGGCAACAATTGACGTCGCTCGGCAATTGTTGGCTTTTATAATAATTTCAAAATCTTCAGAATGTTACAGGCGTGGGCACAGTTTTTGTTGTTGTTGCCGCTTTTGTATGTTTTTATGTTTTTGTATGTTTTGACCGACAGAAAACTTAATTAAAATCGGTTTCTGAATTAATTTATCGATCGATATTCTAAAAGAAATTCTAATTGAATTTCATTTTTCTGTCTTCTCGTTTTTAGTGTATAATTTCTAATTTTTCGGCTTTAATTAATTCTGTCAATTTTATCAAATGCAAACCGAAGACAATCAATGTTCAGTCTTTGTAACCGAAGATAAATGACAACAAAAATTCAACCGTCAACCAACGAAGTTACCAACCAAATCATCATCGTCACCACCACATGACTTCGACATCATCGCCACTACCATCACACTCATTCGGATTACAATTATTACCGTTCTTCTACTTCATTCTAATTATCTGCTTTTTTATCGTCAATTATTGTCTTCATTATTATTATTGCCTTCTGTATTGCCTTCATATTCTAATCCCTAATACGACTCTATGATCATCAGCATGATCATCATTATCGCTATTATTGTAGATTCGAGTGCTCTCAACAACTTCATTTAAAAATCATTATCGCGCTCATCATTAATATTACAATAATATTTCAGTGATTCTAATTATCATCGTTATAATCAATCTCATCATTATCAAACCATTATGACGCGAGATTAATTGACTTCAAATCTTTAACTTCATCATTGTCCTCATTATTTCTATAACTGCCCTGTTCGTTAATTCTAATCATCATTAAACATTCATTCTCATGAATGACAATTCATTAAATTCTTCATTCTCATGACAATCATGGTAATCGTGTTCTTAATTAACCTTCATTACGATAACGATTCCTACGCCTTCGTGGTCATTCTAAATTTAAACCTCATTCAAACATCTTCAGCCAGCATAATTATCATTATTTTCATTCTTATTATACTAAACAGCATATTAAATATATTGAACGTTTTTATGACTATTTTCATTATCATCGTCATAATCTTCGCCACGACCACGAGCTTCTAATTGATATTTGTCTCCTTAATTACATTCACAATGAAAATCAATATGATCATTGCCGTTATTAGTTATCCTTCTTATAAAAATCATCATCATCTTCGCAATATTCTTATTTCCATTCTTTCGCCCTGAGTTTTCTTTCAGGTCTTACTGTTTTAAACATTTTCAAAATTATCAAAATGAGCAAGAACAAAAAGCATAAAGATGAAAACGAAGAAGAAGAAGAAAACGAAGACAATTTCAATTTCGATGTCGCAGCAAATGTTGCCACACAAAATAAGAAATAATGATAATATTGTGCATACAATAAATTTGAAACCTTCACGCACAAACGCACATACGCATACATGCACAATGACAATTTTTTCTATATATATACATATACACACATACTTACTAACACACACAAACACACAGACACACACACATAACACACACATCCATTCATGCACAAACACATATATATACACACACATACACTTATATAAACAATCTGGAAAGAATACAATCTAGCTAACTGTCAGCAAAATAGACCGCAAGCAATGGACTGATTTTGTTTTTGCAATTATAATCGAAAAACAGAAAAACATGTGGTCAACAAGAAGGCTTCGGAAATTGAACAAGTTCGTTGTAATCCAAAATAGTCGGATGCCGGGAATGACAATGAAAATGTGACGGGATGAAGAGGACGGAGCATAAAGGAAAGAATGTTACGAAGAAAAGAAGGAATGCTGTCAAAAGGAATGAATGGACGAATGGCTGACTGACTGGGTGGGAAGACGGTACGGGACGCATATGTTGAAGGTTGACTAGCTGGACGGATTGATCGATAACTGGTTCGGTGGATGGGAATCCGAGCATATAACATTTCAAAATTATCAACAAAACGCAATAATATTCTCAATAACGACAACAACAACAATAAAATACGAACAAAGTTCGATTTGCCTGAAGGGCTGAGAGGAGATCAGAAGTCGTTCTGTCGACTTGCAAACAAGGCTAATATCAGTTGACCACAAACTATGCGCCAGTAACTAAATGCTTCCTCTTCTTTTTGCAACGAATATGAAAGAAATTGGTTTTGTTTTAATGTTTCATTTGCAGATTTTACACAAATTGTTGGAATATTCTGTTTGAAAGTTTACCACGTCTGTGTGTTTGTCATTATTTTAAAGTTTTGTATAGTTGGATAATTTCTTTTCTTGCCTATTTGGGAGTTGGCTACAAAGGATAATAAATAAATAAATAAATAAATAAATATAATAAATAAAAAAGCACAGCCATAACCGCAACCTTTTATCACTGCTTTTTGTGTTGCTTTTGTTTTCGGTTCTAATATTTTAGCCATTACTGTAGTTGCTACTGCTGATGGTGACATTTTATTAAATATATGGTTGTTTATGTGACAACTTTGTGTAGAAAACTTATAAACGAAAGGGAGAAACGAGAGGACCAAACGCTATTTTTTGGTGAAAATTTTACAAAAACTTCAATAAAAATACGATCAAAAATGTTATTGCTATTGTCGGTTGGTTGGTTGGTTTTGTTGTAACTGTTGTCTCTTTGAAATTACAAATTCGTTAAATCTCATAGAGTTCGTAAAAACAGTTTTGAATATTAAAATCGAGCGAAATTTAAATAAATAATAAATAATAAGACGCTCATTTTCTTTCAATCGAATGCAAAAACGACGATCGACTTCACGAAATGTCAAAGTGTTGTGTCATTCTTGATAAAGTGTTTCCAGTTTTTTTGAATCTTCTAATTTTAATTCGTAAACAAATCTTTTTCAATTTTGACTAAATGGATTTAAGAGATTATTGGATAGATTTTTTTATTATCAAAGAAAAAATACATAAATTTTTATTTAAAAAATTTTTGGTTGGAAAAAAATTGGCCTTTGATCATTTTTGAAGCAATTTTGCAAGGTACGAAAATTTGTAAAATTTATCTTTACGTAAGATAAAGATGTCTATGATTTTTTGTCTTTAAAAATATATTTGAAACTCCTCTTTTTCCCAAAGCAAAACATATTCCTCTGCCAACTTTTTTTCGAAGAACGAAATGTTTCATTAATTATTAAATTATTAATAATTAAGAATTAAGAACTTAAATTAGTATTATTTCAATAAGTCTCTACGATTCCGGTCTGATCGTATTTAAATAATTCATTTATTCCGAGAGCTTTCCAAATATTGAAAATTGCAAATCCAAACATTCAAATTTGCAAAAAGGGCAAAAGAGGAAGCAAAAGGAAGCAACTTCTTAAGAATCTACTTTCTGTTTCAAAAAAGGGCTGAAAGTAAAAGAAAAACAAAATAAAAAGCAATAAAAATATCATCAAGACAAATAACAATATGCACTAACAACAACAACAACAACACCATTACTTCAATGCTAAATAGACGACAAAAAAGGAGAATCGAAAGGAATATTAGAATAAAAAAAGATACCGATTATTTACTGCTGTCGATGCGCCATTGCCCGAAATGCGGTTATTGTTGTTGTCGTTTGTTTGCTATGATTGTTGGCTTGGCTTTTGTTGAGACTGAAGTCTGAACCAAGACTATCAAAGAGTATTTATTTTATTTTTTAGTCTTTCGTCTGAACTTTCAACGTTGGTGTGTCGTTTTCTTCAGCTTCTCTCATTTTCACAATTTCGTTCTTTTTTCTCACTCTCTCTTTCCACTTCTATTCAAATTTATTTTTCAAATCATCGTTCCTCCTCCTTTCTAAACATGACCCTGCTTTAAGCGCCTTCATTGACAACTTCTTCTATTCCAGTTCTTTTCGCCCTTCTATGCCTTTTTTACTGCCCTCCGAGATGTTTTCTTCTGTTACCCCCCCGCCTCCCTTCCGACAATTTCCGCCGCGATTCGATGTGTTACGATATTTGACTTTTCCACAAAAAAGATAAAAATTAATGCGTCTGCATCGAGCGCTGCAGACAGAAAACGCTTCGGGCAGTTGACTGAATTGATTTGAGGGTGAAGAAAGAGGGTGGTAGTCATAACCGAGAAAGGAATCTCTTGAGGATTGCTTTAAGAAATACTTTGCATATGATTTAGTTTCTTAGATATCAGACACAGAAAGCAGTGGCTGATTCTGCCAACTTCTTTATCTATTCCTCTTTATTCCTTTCCGTTTCATGCTTTTGATTTATTTAAGTTTAAACTTGGCGCATTTTCTTTCACTTTTCTTATTCTTCTGCTTTTCCTCGTCCTTCCTATTCTTCTTATTTTTCTGCCAGCCATTCGTTTTGGAAAAACATTGAACTTGTTCTCTTCGGAATTCTGTAATCGTAAAAAATTATGTTAAATAAATGCTATGCATATCAAGCAGACACTGCAGATCGGTTGAAGCGGTTACGGGCTGGGTGAGCCCTTTGTGGTTGTTGAAGTAGTAGAAGAAGTAGATCGGTGTGTAGGAGGAAAGTTTCTGAATTTCAAGTAGTATCGAAGGTTCTCTTAGCATTCTTTACGAATGCGAAGGATTTACGTATAAAGTGTGCCACATACAGATGTAGAGTTATATCCCTGACTGGTTGTGGTTGTGGTATATATTTATCCAATATGCAAATGTAATATGACAAGTGTAGTGGATAACATTATTTATTCGACGGAATACTTGTACATTTTTGAAAAGTAAAGGTAAAGATTTTTGAAGTCTAAAAAGTTAAAACTAGTATTAATATGATAAACGCTCTTGCTCCCGGAGCTTACATATTTTGAGAGCAGGTCTCCTAACATTTAATTTTACTTAAAACTAACTTATATCTAATAACTAATCTAAAATTAAAATTAAATTAAAAAAAAAGAATTAAAATAACAAAAACAAACACAGAGCAAACATTTAAGGTAAAATTACCCTCTGTGAGTACCTGGAAGGGTCTTTGCATCACGTCACGTCCGGACGTGACCGGACGTGACCGGAAAAGACTAAAACGAAATGAAGTCTAAAAAGTTTTTAAATTAAATTAAAACCTTAATATTCAGCTGCAAATTTAATATTTCGCCGGCAAGTATTATTTCTGAAAATGGAAATGAAAATTTATTTATTAAAATTTCCCAAAATGAAGTAGCAAATTATTTCAGTAAAAGCATTTCGTTCTAAATACACACAATCGCCCACGCAACCACCACGCACCCACATTTACACAATCACATAAAAGAAGACTTTTATTTTTTAAGCCTTTTCATATTTTTAAATTCAAAGAGAAAATATCAAATCGTGTGAAGCAGACTTTTAGGCTGAAGTACTAAAAAAGCATAGACTTAAGAAAGAGCCAAAACTCACTAGAATAGAACGAAGAATTACAATGTTTGCAAAAAAATTGATTGTTTGTTAAATACCAAATAATTCTAATGAGCGAAGCTGCAATAGGAGCGTTAATATGACATACATAATGCCATTGAAAGAACACACATACTCCCTTGTTAAAGGAAAATATACATTTCTAGCGCATGGACGTTTCTTTAATATTCCAACCCCCGAACCCGCAATTTGGTATAATAAAAAAACTAATATTTACACATTAATAAGGTGGGAAATTAACTTTTATGGGCAATACCCAATCTCATAAGTTACGGAAGTCAATTTGTAGAGATGATGCCGCAACTTTCATCTTGGGTGTCGACTCCTTTAACCGCGTCACTAGCAGTAACAATTTCACGTAGCAGAGTAATCAAAAAGAAGAAAGACTAAAACACCCTATAGCGTTTAGATGTTTTATAAGTTGAATGAATAAATTAAAAATTGTGTAAAAATTGTTGGCAGTCATAAAACAAATACACAGAATTATTTTCCAGTCTGTAGGAACGCTTTAGTCGTCTTTATTTCTTTTGAAGCGTGTGCGGAGCTCTGCCTCAAGGTAATTCTTATTTGTATGTTTGCAGATCGTATGTTGTTTTATTTAATTAGAAATCACACGTAAAATGACAAGGGCAGAAATAATTCTCTACCAGGATTTCACACATGCCCATTTGCACCTACGCACATACGTGTGTCACAAATAAAACAGAGGCAATAAAACTAAAAGGCATCAGCTGGTCCATGAACACAATAAAAATTTATTTCTTTCTTTTATAAAGCTTTTACGAAAAAAATATAATAGAATTCTTTTATCCTTCACCCTCTTTTATGTATTCAATTACCGAAGGACTAATAAGTGTAAAGGAAGGTAGTGTGGGTAAACAAAACAATGAAATATTGAGAGTGGGAAGAAATGAATGGGTCGGTAAAATCTAGTTACTATGAGTTAATTTTATCAAGAATTAAAAATTATCCTAAAGGATACTTTGCAGCGGTCGAGTAGAGGAAGAGACCAAGGAATAAGCGAAGGTAAGGAGGAAAAAGAATTAATTGACTTCATAAAATGTTGAATTTATTCACATTCCGAAATGAAACAAAATTCATTACATAGAAGAAATTTTGTAAAGGGGGATAAAATGTAAGGGATTAAGGATTAAAACACATAGCTTTCGATTAAAACATTTCGTACATTTCGTAATCAAAATTTGAAAACATTCTACAACGCCACCACCATTTCATTTCTTAAGGAATATTAAAAAATATTAGTACTTCTTGTAATTAAAATTTAAGGAAAATTTTATTTAAATCATCATTAATAAAATTCTTCATTCATAAAATTCTTCATTCATAAAATTCAAATATTTCGTTACAGACATGAAAAACGTTCGCATGTTTAGAATGTTTGAAACTTTCGAGATAAAGAATTTTTGAGTATTCCATTGCAAAAAATTCAATAACGTTTAAATAATTGATTACAGAGCCGTAAGAACTTCATGGGAAAATTTTAACAACACCTCGATTTCATGGCATCGATATAACATTTAAATCGTTATCAAACATTTCGTCCAAAGCAAAGCAATTTCCTACAAAAGATACTGAGATAAAAAATTCCTTTCTCTGTGACTGTAAGTCATTCTTGTATTTTTATTGTTATTTATGAATTGACGTCATTTAACTACTCT
Source organism: Physocephala rufipes (assembly GCA_963966595.1). Lineage (NCBI taxonomy): Eukaryota > Metazoa > Arthropoda > Insecta > Diptera > Conopidae > Physocephala > Physocephala rufipes. Next base: position 13,343,165 of record OZ016505.1, on the reverse strand, counting down.
CCCTCTTTGGCGTCTCAACTCGAAAGATATTGTTTCTCTTTTCTAATTTTTCCAATTTGTATCGATCCTCCCTTTCTTTGCTTTTATAAAATTCGCCATAATTTTGTCATCTATCTAATCTTCTTTTTAATTTGGTTTTTTTCTCTGCGGAGTAATTAATTACTCTATGCGTTGGAATAAAAGTCTCATTTGCTTTTGTTTTTGCGCCTTTTATTTGATGTTCAGTAATTTTTGTTGTTATTCTTTAGGATCGTTTCTTTTCTCGTGTGTGTGTTCGGTTCATCGGAAAAATCGGAAAACATATTCCCTCCGGAACGAATTTAGAGCTTCAGCATTGGTTTCATTTTTATACACCCTACACTCGAAGGGAGAGGAGAGAAAGTATATTCACTTTAGTTTAATCACTTTAGTTTGAGCACTTTAGTGGCGCGCCCAAAATTATACTATACAGTGTGTGGACTTTTTAAGAAGAGTTGTGTTGAAGATGATTATTAGGAGAAAATTAAGCGGGAAATGTTACATCAAAAGAGGCGTGCATCGCCCACTGATTATTAGGGTCACAATGTAAGTTTTTATTATGTGTGTAGGGCATTTAAGCTTCGGCCAGGCCGAAGTTATCATTCTTATTTGTTATTATTGCCCCATTTCTTCGCTTTTTGCAATGACATTGAGGAAGAAGTGAAAAAATTGGGGTTACAAAACCACGTATGACCTTAGAAGCGATGGGAACGAATAAGCGGAAAAACGCTCACATGCCATAGAATTTTAGACAAGAAGACAGCAAAAAAGAAACGGATAACAAAACAAAAACAAAGCCATTGCCGCTGACCGCATGTCTGTCAAAATGTTTGCCTTTTGGTTTTTTGTTTCGAAATTCGGGTTCTATTGACGTCAATACAGGAAGGATGACCACCGCCACTGCTAAACCATCACACATTCACACATTACGTTGCACTCTTCCTTCGTTAGACAAAAATACCAAATTAGTTCTGATCGAAACCCTCTGAAGGCGTAAACGTCAAAGAAATCGAAAAGCTACCACAGATGTTGCGACTTATTTTTTTGTTTTGCTAGAATTAAAACTGAGGGGGATGTGGTTTGCAGGGAGGTGGTGGAAGGACGAATTGGCGCGGATGGCAAGGAATCGATTAGAAAGCAATTATGGAATAAGGGCTTGTATGTGGGAAGTGATTATATCGGAATGGCAGGAATGGGACAACATCGAAGATTTGTAATTGAACTCGGTGTAATTCGATTAGAACGACCGTGATTTATTATCATTCAGAGCGCGTGTTTCTCGATACTGCGACACACTCACGAAAAGCTACGTGACTTTCGGTTTAACGTAAATAAGGCTAAGTCGATCAAATTTATGGAAAAATGCGGAAAATTATTGAATCGCGTGCCACTCGAAGGGCATATGTTTTTCTTCTTCGTCTATTTGAACTCAAGGCAAGGAAGCTCCAACTAAGCCATTTCTAAAATAATGCGAAATTAATCAAAAATTGACGAGTACTTTAATGGATAACGAGTAATAAGCTGGGTATACATTAAGTATAAAAATTAACGAGTAAAACATTCGGATCGTTTTATGATTTTGTAAAGGACTTCACGAGATTCAGATGATGATGATTATTATTCTAAGCGAGACGAACGGACGGATATTTATTATATGAGTTTTTACGAAGAATGAGTAAACATAAAAGTTATAATTGTTTGAGCTTCATAATCCAGTATTCCTTTCTTTTATTTCTCTCCATAATAGTCATTTAAAATTCAATTACGATACACTATTATCTCTGAGTTGTTTCCTTTTTTACTTCAAAACGTATAAATGATTGCATGAACATTTCGTCCAAATAAAATTTATATTTTTTGTGCCATCTACAAGCCGAATTCCCTCAAGACCCCCAAACTTCGTCGGCTAAAACCATTCATTCGAAAACTAATTTTCTTCTCACTCCCACCTGAGCCCCTTTTGTTCTCTATGAACTCAATTCACAAAGTTTTTGTATTTATTGTATTTCCGGTTTTCTAATCAGTTTCATGGTCCGGTTCGCGGTCTTATGCTTGGATTTCGATTACAAATTGTTTTAAAACTTTTCATAAAATTTTGCGTATTCCGTCGCCATCGCACTCTTCGTCACGTTAGTCAGCATTCTGTATAGGATTGCCAACTGTTTAGAATTGATATAATTTCTACAGAAAATTGAGTATATTTCTCAAATTCAAATAATTTCAATAATTCCAATTAATTCAAAAATTATTGCGGTTTTTATTATTTCCTTCTTCTGATTGTCATTCGCGTCGATGTTGTTTCAAAAAGGATCATCATTTGCATGTGAACACATTTCGGTGTCCGACAATTTGTTTAATAATGACACGAGGAAAATATTGGCAACCCTATTCTTACCACCGCCATCCCGCCCGTTGGTCGTTGCGTTGCGGCGCTTTGCGTTGCGTTGCGTTTGTGTTGCGGAGACCTCAACGTTAGCCAGCAATAAAGTTGTTTCGCGCTTATTCACTCCGGTAATCCGTTTTGTGTCCAGATGCGGTTACCGTTCAGCCATTCAATTATATCGGTCACGTTCATCGAAGCGGTGCAATTTTAACTTGCATTTTAGCACTTTACTGAATAAAAATTAACCAAAGCGTTGAACTCTTCCGACCGGGATAATGTCATGATAGAATTCAATCCCAAAAGAGGAAGGAGCGCTTTTCATCATTACTAAATAATAAAATCTTTTGCAATTAATTCAAATAAAATGCAGATATCCGAACTATTTGAAATGCAACGCCGTTGCCAAAGACGAAATAACAAATTCGTTGCCAGAATTAAAAAATTCACTTATGTTTTAAAACGCCATTCAACAACGCGTTGGCACTGACGTAGTTAACCTTTATAGTCTAGTTTTAGGGGTTTTCGATTTTCGATTTGTATCGATTTGTATAATAGAAACCTTCTCGTGGCCCATTTAATATATTCATAAAAAACACGAAAGTAGCTTATTGCCTCTTCTGGGTTATTGCTTTTATTGCAAATGCCTTAATATCCGTTTCGATTTTCATTTCCGCTTCCGTTGGTATATGAAAATCTCTTCACACCATCAATAGGAAAAACTTTATCCTTGAAGAAAGTTTCACAACTCCTACCAACTCAACATAAAAAAGTATAATATTAACGTCAAACCAGAAGACTTTTTCAATAAAATAAATATCGAAATTAAGTACAATTTCGGAAGTTCATCTCGAGTGTTTTACAAGATAAACTAACCGAAAAGATAAACTCATTACGTTTCAAATTACACGAGAAGGGAAAAGGGGAAGGATTTTGATTATGACAAGGGTTGGTACCCTTGGGATGAATTTAATATTGTCTGAAACGTTAACTTAACGTAATACGACGCCAATTAAATAAAAATAATTTTCAATGCTTGCAATTGTATTGAATGCAAATGGACCATTTCGTCGATTTAATAACAATTCGTCTCCCTTTTGTTATAATATTTTCGCTTTAAAAATTTCATTTATTCCTTTTTTGAATATTTGTGGTTATTGTTTTTGTTGTATTTCCTTTTGTTGATTTCAATAGTTTGCAGTTTAATTTTTTAAATAAACCAATAAATTATGTACTAATTATTTTGCTAAAACTAATTTGTTGCTATTTATTTTTATAATTAAATTTCATTAAAATCATTTGTATTTTAATGAAAAATAAATAAAAATTTTGGAATTTGTTTTGAAAGTATTTATGGCTCTTGAGAAGTATTCTTCAAATTTTGAGGCTTTTAATTACTATTTGTTTGCAGAAGTAGGAAATGGCTAAACAGAGATTATGGACAAAAATTCACCACTTTTCCCGTTCGTATTGCACGCATAAAAGCTCACATAAACACACGACAATTTAAGGACTTAGGGAATTATGAATGAATCATGCATGATAATTCTGCATGAGTAATTCGTTCAATAGAAGACCCGACTGGCGTGATTAAGTCGTCTGCGAAAGCAGACTCTTACGCAGACAGAACTTAGTATTATATTTTAGACAGTATTAAATAGTTGGGCATTAAAATCGAATGACACAATTTTAAAGACACTCAATACTGCGATTTTATAGGATATTTAGGATATTAGGATATTTTGTCGGCCTTACAGTTTTAATACTGTATTGAAATTTAAAAAATTATCATGTGTAACTATCACAAAATTGAGCAATTGAAGGAGATTAAATTGCTCCTGTTTTTGTGATGGTTACACATGATAATTTTTTAAATTTCAATACAGTATTAAAACTGTAAGGCCGACAAAATATCCTAATATCCTAAATATCCTATAATACATCGTGCTATGTAATAAGACTGATATAGTAACCAAAAACGGATATGGGGACGCATAGTATCGCGCAATAGAAATATATCGGCCAAAAATTGCTAACTCAGGAATGGGTAAGAACTTTTTAATGCGATCGATGAATAAATATTAAATGTCTTTGAGTAATGATCTAAATCCCGATAAAGGTGTCGAGATTACAGCTATAGGTCTTCGGCGCTGGTATGAGTAAAATAAATCAAATGAGTAACATATAGTAAATACTAGATGTGTCAAACTAAAGTAAACAAATTCGTTTCTTAAGCATTTTACTGCCTTGACTTGTGGTGTGGAACCGAATAGTGTCCAAAAGATTTCCAAATTGTTTTTAATTTTGCCTTGATACCAATTTTAGAGCACGTTTTACTTGTAAAACATTAGTTTTGGCTTATTTTATGATGATGGGTATGGGAAGGATAGATCGTCTAAAGTGCTATGAGATGATATATCCTATTTTGTTGCCACGTGTTGCGCAATAATTTTCTTGACTTTTTGTTCTTTGTTTTTTTAATTCTATCTAACGTTTATTAAATAAAAAGTTATAGGAAGAAGGTAGATTAAGATATTATAAATAAATCGCAAAAACTAAATGAAATTCATACACCCAAGCTGCGAGAAGATTAATTGTTTTGTTTGTAAAAAAATTTCCCATGTGAATCCTGGCTTCAACGAAACGCCCTTGGTATCATTTCCAGACCCAATTTTTCAGCACGGAATTACAATTATTAATTCAATAAGGATCTGGTTTTATCACTTACAGTGTTCTTCGCATTTTTTAAAATTAATTTTTAAATATTGTTTTTATATTTCAAATACTTGTCACACGTTTTCTTTCCATAATCGAACAAATACTCAATTTTAGTTTAAGAAATTGATCAAATTAGGTATCCAATGGAATACTGGTATATCCTGTCTACCGGCATATCTATTGAATCAGTAAAAAATAATAAATTTCAGTCTCATTTCGGGGCCTTTCTTTTTTTCCAAAAAAGTGCAAATTGCCATTCCGTCTAAAATTTCAGAGAAACATGAAAAAGGATTAACAACTGAATCCATAATAAAAATTTCAAGGACAAAGAATTTGTTATTTTGAGCTTGCTAACCCTTTCCTTTTTTCAAACCATTCGCCGTTTCTCAAACAAATATCTAATACCATTTTGTTAATTCTTTGCCACATCTTGTTTTATTATACCCTACACCCAAAGGGGCAGAATCTATTGACTTTGTGCCTCCCTTTGTAACGCCTTTGTAACTCTTTGTAAAACAGGGGTGGTGGGTTACAGACAAGTATATATAGGTGCTCAGAATCACCTCTTGATTCTTGTGCCTGTGACTCTGCCTGGGGAAATCACGATTAAAGCCGAACGGGAGAGACGTTCGACATGAAATTTAGCACGAATATTTTTTTTCATAATACTCTGTTTTGGATTGAATACGAGCAAAATCTTATCAGCGCCACGCCCACCTCTTATAATAGATATAACTTCAGAAATATTTAGAGAAGAATTTTCTAGCCCGTAGAGCAAAGATAAAGTTGATTTTATATTCCGATAATAAATATCAAGGAAGAAATTATCTCCCGTAAAGTAGGCGTAGCCCGACTCTCAAAGGGAGAACTTAAATGGAATAATAAAGACCGAATTACAGAGAACGAGTCGAGATTATTACGAAATTGCTTGACATTAAAAATGGGCGAAATCGGAGCAGTAACATGTCTGCTTTATTATGAAATATAATATAATTTTTGGTGCGTTGATGTTTTTGGTTTTTAGTGTGTTTTGATATTTTTAGTATACAATCTAAATCGTCATTTTTCAGGCTTTGTGAGAAATTGTGAAGCTGAAATTTTATGGCCGAGATCGCAATACTGAACATTATAAATCAGTATCAGAATGAATAACGAAAAGGCAAACATAATATTAAAAGAGACGTGAGCTGCCTGTTACTTCTTACGGGCTACATACGACTCACAATAAGGGCGTAGGGCATACAAGCTTCAGTCAGGCCTAATATAGTGTTCTTACTTGTTTTTCTTAGCTTTATTATTCTAACTTTATTTTGCTTTTTTTGTCGTCTTTGCCACAACATGAGTCTGGCACTTCGGCATGCCAAAATATCCGATAAACTTTTTTGTTTGCTCGGTCGTCTGTTTGGGTGTTTGCGTGCTTCTTTTTGCTAAAGTAGAAAACTTTATTTCTCCTGACTTTTGACTGTTAAACGCATACGCCGATTTTTTTTAGATTACGTCCCTGCATTTTCGTGCTAATGACACTTCCAAAGGCAAAAACTTCGTTCAAGCATGCGGCGAATTTAAACAATTTTTTGGTCGGGGGAGTATTTGTATATACGGGTGTGTGCGCCTTTGAGTGTTTTTGTGAGTAGGTGTATGTGTAACTGTGTGTGCATGTGTATGTATGGGTGAGCCGTGTGTGACTTGGTGGAAAATTTCGATAGAATATTATCTGCCAAATACGTATGCGTAAATGTATGTTTTTGTGTGTATTTGTATGTTCACGTGTGGGTATGTGTGTGTTTGTTTGTATGCTCTTGCGTGCGTATGCGTGTGTGTGTTTTCTGTATGATTGTGCGTATTCTAACAGCTTTCAGGAATAATGTTTAATAAAATAGTTAAGAAATTTGAAGCCCCAGAAGGAACTTTCACATTATTTCAGGTTTTTCTAATATCTCTGAATTGCGTTAGTTTCATCATCTCTTGAGACATGTCATATAAAATTGGTCTTTGGGTTAGTTGCGGCCGCAAGGAGAATTTCCAAACTTTTTATTAGTTTTCTTAATTGTTTTCTTTTATCATATTTTATGGATAGAGTATTTCATGGCGTTCAACGAATTATTTGAAAATAATTTTCCTTGCGACTTCTTTCAGAGCTTTAACTGTTATCGTTGCCGTTACCGTTATCGTTGGAAATAACCCCTTTTTGACAAAAAAATAGTTTGTGTCTTCACATTGTTTGTGTCTTCAAATTTTCTGATAATCACATTCGCTTGTGTATCAGAACGTGTCTTGTAGGAGATTATTACCTTGAATTTTCTATGGTATTTACTCGTAGACACAATAACGCCACAGTAATCGGTAACCCACTCGTGCAGCTTTCGTTGCGCTTCGTTAGGGACGATTGTGAGATTGGTTTCCTGTCGCGACTAACTACTCGTTTCGTTTATAATTTTGCTTTATGATTAAGAAATACTAATATTTATTTTCGGGATGATTATCTGTCACAAATCGATATAGTTTTCACATTCGTTTTTCACTTTAGGAAGTGATTCCAAAAAAATAATTTGATTAAATACTCGATGAACATTGCTATTACATTCGGCTCTCTAGTAAATTTTGAATTTCTCGTTACTTTTCATTGTTGTACTTTATTCATTGCGATAACTAACTTAACAATTGCTCGCTGATTTTGCTGCTTAACCGACTTGAGGAGTAATTGATACAAAATTCAAATATAAATATTTATAATTTAATAAATACTAGAACCAGCCATGCTTTCAGTTACTTTATTCTCTTTGGGATTTTGTAATAGTATACTCGTTTACTCGTTATTTGACTATAAATCGCAGCAACATTCCAAACGATTTTGTTTTAGGCTTTTGTTCGGATTTTTTTGTTTTTTTTTTTAATTTTTGGTTGTTTGGTCACACATTTAGGCATTCAAAACCAATCAGGGGAAGAAATGCAAAAGAAACACGAACCGCATTTTCGAGCTGAGCGTAGACAAATATTCTAGAAATTACTTACAAATGCTCGACTTGTTGAGAACAATTCAAGTGATTTCCCAAAAAGCCAATTTCAGTTATCGTTGCATGCAATGAATGTTCATTAAGCAGAAAATATAAAAGTGAGAGCAATAAAAACCGAATGCATGCATTTGATAGAAATAATAATAACCACAACAACAATAGAAAGCAGCAGTAGCAACAAAAATTGAGGCTGCAAAAGCAATAATAATTTCACACAGCCTTTTGCGATTTTTAAATAATAAACGAAATTTCTATGAGAATTTGAACAACAACAACAAATAGGCAAAGTATATTACTACTACAAAAGCAATAACCATCACAAAATGAAAAGAACAAAAGATACCAAATTTCAAAAGCTTAAAAAACTGGAAGAAAACATTGGACAATTTTGCAATTAATTTCGAATTATTTAGCAAGATATTAATATTCGGGGCTTGAACGAAGAAATTGTGCTTAAATTAAATTATTGGCGAAAAATTGAGAATTCCAAAGGAATACAAATGAAATGAATAAGTAAAAGGTTTGCTTTTACAGAAAAAGCGTATGCACACACACGTACACGCGCACGAACAGACACACTTACACCCACAGACACACGCACAGACACTCATTTACGCCCGCACAGTGTGTGGCAGCTGGTAATAAACAAAGCAAGTTTGAACAGGGTTGAACAGACAGAAGCAGATCCGTTAGCAGTTTTTCTATTGAGGAGGAAGAAGAAGAAGAGGCATAAGTTGGCAACTAACAACAATATTAGTGTAACCGCTATCAATCAATACAATATTTGTTCCAACAATTATTCACAACAAGCACGCCTTAGGGGCAAACAATGACAATAAGACCACTTCACATACGCTTAACAAGTTCAACAACAAGTACTACAACAACAACAATGTTGTGTGGACAAGTATGTGTAAATTGAATTTATATAAACCCCGAAGAAATATCCGTTTGAACATAGCTATATCGGACGAGTACAGAACAATTGAAACAATAACTTCATAAAATAATACCAATAACAGCAACTGTTGCAGCTCGCAGCAGCAGCAACAATTCTTATGCAACTTGCGATACAAGACAGAACAATTTAGATCGTCTTCGAAAATTACCACTTTCTTCTTCTTGCTCAAAATATATTCCAAATCAAATCAAAAGTTGGCACAGAATTATTCGAACGTTTCGAATTTGAATTTTCGTCGTTACAAAATGTCCAAACCAACAAGATTTAATAAAACGTCGAAAAATGCGGAAATACTTTTGGAAGACGAACTTTGGCAGTTTCCTTAACTATCGTCCGAAAGGATTTAGTATTCGTTACATCTTATGAGGATTCTAAAAAGCTACAGAATCGAGAATGTTTTGTATTTTCTTAAAGCTATGAATAAATCCCCCGACATTGATCTCCCTGACATATCAAAGTAACCAACGGGCTCTTATGGGAATCGAAAAAAGATAAATAAATAAATAAATCTCTTCTACCTCTCCCGACGATAATGCAAAAGCTACAAAATTTTCTATTACGGCGTTGTCGTTGGTCTTGTTCTTCTTTTATCATGGAATCGAAATCTGATTTGACAATTCACAAACAAATTTACTCTCTCTATCAATGCTTTATCGACTTCAGATTTCTCACGTGTCGCCCAGTGGGATAAAAATTTCTACTTTTTACTTACTCACGGTCAAAAATTTGTAACAATTAAAGGGATCGAGACTCATCTCCTCTGCTTCCTTACTTAAAGTTGTAGAGATTTAAATATTTCCTATTAATGACTTAAGGTCTTAAGCATAATTTTAAGTAAGCCGTCGTGGGTATATTCCCGTTAAATCTTTCCCGTATTATGTTCCCTGCATTATCTAAATTGTTACTTCGGTTTCTCTGAGGCTCTTCCTAAATCAAAAACAAAAGGAATTTTTTGATATCTTTGAATCTTGGATCTTCACATCCTTTTGATTTTTGGACGCAGCCTGAATACACACGATCTCCCACTATGTGTCACACGACCAATATCGCGGGAAACCTTTGAGTTTATAGATTAAACCTCTTATCGTTATTATCCAACCTTCAGTTTCAATTAAATGCCGTGAATTTCCTCCTAAAAACAAAAGCAAAAAATCATATGAGAGTTTACAATTTATATAACAAAATACAATACACGCACACACACAGCCCATATACACACTCTCGCGTACACATTCATCGTAAATTTAGAAAATTTAAACAGACATCAGCTGGCGTCAGAGAAGAAAACTAAGCCAAACTCATGACGTCGAGGTAGAAATTCTGGCAAGCTAAACTGCGTTTCTGTAGAAAACTGTGATAATGTCTTTCAATACTTGATCTCAAAAACAAATAACCGAAGGATAACTAAAGACAAGCAAATCGTAATAACGAACAAAGTAGAAAAACAATAAGCATAATTGCAAGAAGAGAACTTGGCGGAACAGAAAATTACGAGTAGTGTATTAACGACCGGAATAATGACAAAGGTGATAATGACAGGAATAATAAAAATAAAAGCAATAATCACGAAGGTTATGATGACGAGAAGATTACTAACGAGAAAACCATTTACAAGGAGAGTAGTAACGAGAACAATAATAACGAGGAAAATAATTGCGAGAAGAGCGCTGAAGAGCAGTAACGAGAACAATAACGACAAACAGTAATAACGAGAAGAACAATAACGATTAAAAGTTTTACATGCACATGGGCTGCATCATAACACTGAAGATATTCTACAAGTTTCTTGATAATTTTTCGTTGTAAGAATTTGTCGTTATTAAAGTAGTTAAGCGTTCAATGTTCAAGGGAAAACAACGATAATGGGAATACAAAAAAAGGATTAAAAAATTATATAGTTATTTTGCAATTATTTTGGTTGTTTTTCATTATTCTTAAGCAAGAGTTCACTTTTAGTTCATCTTCAGCTTTCCTCATATCCTTTTAAGAGTTCACATTGCGATTTCCTCTCTTCTATGCAGCTCATTCGTAACAGCCACCATTCTACGTTCAGTGCACGAATATTTGAACTCCTGAAGTGCGAAGTCTCTAAAGCTGCACGTTTTCATACGGACGCGTGTGTATATGTATACAAGTATATATGTATGTGTATGACAAATGGTAATATAATAATGATATGATGATCATGGTGCAATGCGTAAATAATTTAAGGATTTGTCAAATTTCATTACATTCAACAGTGCGTGTAAGATCTAATTGAATTTTCATTTTATACGAGAGTGAATTGTCTGTGACGGTTCCCTGTTTTGGTGTTCTAGTCACAGCAAACATACTGGTGGCAAAACACCGACCACTTCTTCCGTCACAAATGCTTTACAAAATTATATAATTAGCTGATGGTTTGAAGGAGCCTAATAAGGCAGTCATTTCAGCAAATGGTTCTAAGTCGGATACTTCTACTTCTTTCAAAGTAACGCCGACAAAACCTGAATTTCTGAGTAGACTATTTAAAAACTAGATTAACCTGCTCTTAACTAATAGTTAAGGAGTTACAGGTTTATACGTTAATAATTTCTCCAATTGAATTTTTTCACTTGTTAATTTATTAACGATTGTCGATATGACGAAGTTTATTAACTCGTTCAATTAGAGCCGTAAATATAAAAAGACGGAAATTCTTTTTGAAAAAACCTGTATATGTTTTCAAGCAAATTTTTAAGTAACGTGTGAATCGCGTTGAAAATTGCATGAATAATTCTTTTAACTTACATAAGGTTTTAAATTCTCCTACGTTTGAATTTTAATATAAACTGTGACTGTGAAGCACCTGTCAAAACAAATAAACCAAATAACAAAGCCAAGCACGTGGTTTTCAACCGCTTATTTATAGTTATGAACATGTAAACACTCACATATACACACATACATGCATACGTGTATTTACACCATCCGCCACAACATTTGAATGCTTGTGGCAGACTAAGCGCCAGAAGCAATCGCCTAACTCAGAACGTTTTCAAAACAGATACGTTTGCTCACTTCAAAATATGCAACAATAACAACAATAACAACAATCAATAAGAGCAACAAGAAGGGCCAGATGAATAATAATAACATTGAGAAGTGAAAGCCGGAGAAAAGCCGGCGAGAGTTGAAGATGCTTTCACAGAGAGCGAACGAACGAACAAAAAGAAATTTAGCGAGCCGGCCGTGAGCGAGCTTTTTCGTTAAAAATTTCTTCACATATGTTTTTGGCGGGAGTTCAAGTGAACAAAATAACGAATAAATGGACGCAGACGCAGGATATGGAAACGAACTTAAAAGAGCAAACGAACGAACGAATAGACGAATGAACGAAAAAACAAGCAAACGAATCAGCATACATACACACAAACGAAATCTTAATTGATCAGAATTGTACTGAGCTGATTCTGTTACTGTTTTCGTCGATGCCTATATAAAGATTTCATTAAATAGCTTTCGATTTCAGTTGTCGTCGAATCGTGCAACTGTTTGCATTAAGACGCAGAAAAAGAAAAATGATGATAAATGAGAAAAGATTGTGAAAAAGTTAAAAAAATAAATTTAAGAATCAAAATTAAAGAAGAGAAAAAATGTAAGAAAAATAAAAAAAAATTAAGAGCAAAAAATTCTGGAAGGTGTAAAAACGAATGTTACGGAAAAAATATTCGCGTGAGGAATTTTCAAAATATCTGGAAAACTAAAACATTCAAAAAATTGCAATATTGTTGATGTGTTTTTTAATATTGTAGTTGTTGTCGTCGGCAATAAATTGCAAGCAAAAAAATTTTTAATAAAATTCTAAATGACAAAACAGAAGTTTTTTATATTAACCATGTCCTAGAAAAGGACTCGCTAAGACTTCGCGAATATTTTTTTAAAAATTATTTTCTAACATATTAAGACTAACAAGTATTAAAATTAAAAGAATATTTAAATTAAAATTCATGTTTGCTAAAAAATTACTTTATAATACAAACTATCGCGGACTCATTCTCCATAATTTGTTATTTTTAATTATGTCAGCTTTAATTCTTTTCAATTTCTTTCATTATAAGTTTTTTTAATTTTATGAAATTTTCAATAAAAATTAAATAATCCTGACTTTAAAAATACTGTTCAGGTGCCACTTCCGGTTATTTAGCTTGTTTTAATTTTTTTTTGTATGCTTTCTGTCGCAGATACACGTACGTGCCCAACGTGCTATGAATGTTTGCATGATTACGTGTGTGAGTATATATTTGAATGTGTGTGTGGATGTGTTTGTGTTTGTGCATTTATTGCGTAAAAGACTTCTCTATGATTGTGTTTGTTCGAATGCATTTGCGTTATCTGTGTACGTGCTTCTGTCTGTTTTTTGTGTTTGACTTGAAGAAAAGAACTCTCAGCCAAAACTTGTTTTCCCGTTTTCCTTTTGAAGATTCTTTTACCTTCTATTTTAGTGGTTTATTCCATTTATACTTTTTTCTGTCATTAATTGGCAATTTTTTTTATCTCTTCGTTTATTTTTAGAACTGTCTAATCTTCTTCAAAAAAAATGGATTAATCTGGAAGTGTGTTTTTCTTTTTCACCTTTTCTTCCCGTTTATGTGACTTTTTTGGAATCCGGTTCTCATGTTTTAATTTACTTTGTTTATTCTTTCCAACATGTGAACAAAAAAATTAGATTTTTTGTTAACTCTTTATAAATTTAACTTTCAAAGTTTGCCGAAAAATACTCAATAGATCGTCGAAATCATTTGAAAGATAATTACAAAAAATCTCTTATTTGCCAACACATTACTCAACACGTCTGCCAATAAATTTCTCAACATCGTTAAAATTTTAATTCAATTTTTGAAGCAAAACGAGCGTGAAAATAGTGCCATCACTTGTGTATTTGATATTTTGTAGACGAAATAAAAAAATAATTTAACTATTTAAACACGAACAATTTAATTTTCTTTTATTTTTCCTTTTTGTCCATTCAATTGCGAAACTGATGAAAAGATGTTTCAAATTAAATTTAAAAAATCCTGTCGCGTTCTGCGTCGAAAGACATTGTTTCTTCCGCTCCTGATCCTGCTATTAAGCCCCTTTGAATACCAAAATAAGAATTTGTTGTTGGCAGCCGCGACCGAGGAGACAACAACACCCGAACCAGGTATGAATTACATTTTTTATAAAAAAATTTTCCCATTATTATTCTCTTATTGGTGTCGATACAATTTTTAATTAGAAAATTGAAAAGCAGTTGCTTCTGACAAGAAACTAATCGTGGTTTATGCGATTTCCGGTTACTGGAAAAGATGATGTAAATAAAATTTACAGTTTTAAAATAAAGCTTTGTTGGAACGTTTCTATATTTAAAATTTACAACACTTCTTCGGAAATTCGGAAAATTTTAGCTCAAGTTATTTTGTTTCTCATTTGAAATTTAATAAACGGCACATGCATTCCAAAACCCTTTTTTGGAAATGCTTTATTTGAAATGAGATAAATTTTAAACCTAAGATGCAATTTCAGGAAATTTGACATTAAATTTAAAAGTTTATTCCGAACCTCATAAAACCATTCAGTCTCATCGAACTTCGGGGAAATTCTCTTTCCAAAACCTTATTCTTGTAAATGAAACGTATTTAATTAGATGCAATCTAACATCTAATTAAATCCTTCCTAAATCTAACGTTTCATTTTCTACGGTTTTAATACAATATTTTTTCAATTTTTATTCTTTTTCTTCCGACTTATTATTAATTTGAAAAAACTTGCTAAAAACAATAAAGTTTCATACAGTCTAAAGTGGGTCAAACTTTTTCACTCATTTCGTCGTTGGTTCGCTCATTTATTTATTTAAAGCGGAAAAGAGTAAAGCCTTCTTTTCTATTCCTTTATCGAAAAAGGAATTATATTGTGGAGAGAAAAAAAAGAAGGAATACGCGTAAGGGGGGAGTTTTAAAGAATCGCTAAAGTTCTTTTATATTAGTAAATTTTTTAATGAAATTATTCAAAATATTCTCACAATTTATGCTCTTCATTTGTAAGGAATTAAAAATATTATTTCGTTCTATTTCATTCTGAGAAAATTTGCTTAGAGACTGTGAATTTTCTTGAAATTATAACGGAAAAAATTAATTTGGAAAAAGGGTTTAAGTTATATTTTGATAAAAATCTAGAAAAAATTATCCTTTTTCTTTAAATAAATCCGGATTTGTTCTTAAAAAAAGAATTAATTAAAGGAAGAAATTTAATTTACCCGCGGGGCAAAATTTATAAAAAATTCAATTAAATTAAATAATAAAAAATTATTCTTTTAATACTTTTATTACCAGTTCCTCTTCCTTCACTCCCTGTCATTTCGTTCTCCAACCGTTTTCTGTTTTTTGCTGCGAATTTTTTTCCGTTCACAAAGAGAAACTTCATATTCGCGTGAGCTCGAGCAAATAATTACCTTCATTCACTTCAAATATTTTCCTACTTTATGTGTAAAGGGAAAGAGATGTAGGAGGTGTGGGTAAATGGCTCATAGGAGGACAATGAAGTTCGTATAGTTGGGCCCCTTTCTCTTTTTCTGCCACACTACAATCGTGTGGCAAGAGCAAAACTTAACAAACAATAAAACGGCGATACAAAAATAATAAATGTATTACTCTAACCCTCCCCCCTCTCGTCCCTGTCTCTGACGATTTATGGCAAACCTATTATGAACTATGAAGAAAGCAAATAAAGCTTGTGTGCGTGGCAACACTAAAGAAAATAAAACACAAACAAATTCAAAAAAGAAAACAAACAAACAAACGAGCAGAGACGAACAACATTCAAGAATTGAATAGTCCGTGCACAAAGTGATTAGAACTAAAGTGGCAAAGTGAGGAGAAATCTGAGTGAAGTGAAGAACTCTGAAGGAATGAGAAGAGCTAATAAAGAAAGTGTTGAAGAAGCATAAAATATGAATGACTGAAAGAAAAGGTTCGAGAAATCAAAGAAATCCGTAGAATGAAAGGATATTAATCAAAGCAAAATTTTCTTAAAGCTATTAATTTAAAATCCGAGATACTTTTATTAATTCAGTTGAAAATATTGCTGAATTTTTATCGCCAGTATCATCAATACTAACATCATCATTATTATCATATCCAATATCATTGTAATCACTATAATATCATATTTTCCATCACCCCCGTCACCACCATGTTATCATCGCAATCAGTATTATCATCATCATCTGTATCACCATCACTATTGGCAACAGTATTACTAGCATCATCATCATTATCATCATCATCGCACGAACACGCTCGAGGGGAACTTATTAACCAATCTGTTCAAGGAAAGGAACCCTATGTCTCAATTAGATAATCTATTGAATAAAGTTATTATTGTTGTCATTGCTTCATTCGCTCGAGTTATTTCTAGTCTGCTTATTGTTATTATTGTTATTGTTACTTTTATTATTAATGACCGGCAAGTCAGAAGCAATAGAAATGAAATATACGTTGCGAGAAGATAAATGAAATAAATTGTCTACGATAAATCCACAAATCATTTTGTCTTGGTCTTTGGTAATCGGGATTATAGAGTTGTCGATAATATTCAATTTATTTAGTTGTTCGTTCGCTTTTAGTAATAAAATAAAACGCATGAATCGAAGATTAAGACGCATGAACCGAACCGAAGGAAACCGAGTTTCCTCTTCTTAGTATCATTAGTGCTTAGTGCGATTATTGTTGTTGTATCAATTATATACTATTATGTGGCTAACTTTACAGTATATAATTAGACACTATTGAGGCAATGAAACGATCGTCTGCTGCGCCATAATCGACATGATTGAATTGATTAAAAAAACCAGCTGAGAAAGAACGTAAGAATAGTAAGGCAGAAGTACTATCGAGACCTGGAAGAGGGTGGAAAACGAGGCGGACCAAAGGAAGAGAAATATAACGCTTAGAGTAGATAATGAAGAATTAGAGTGCATTCTACCATTTTCCCTTTTTTAATTTATTGAGAAATAGTTTAAAAAACAATTTGCCACGATTGAAACTCGGTGTTCGAGTGACTTTAATGACTTTTTCATTTGAATGACTTGATCGCGTTAGAGGGCCTTTTTAAAAGTTGGCTTTCGTTTGTTTGGTATTTATGCTCAATTAAATCAAACTTGTATAATTGAGAACTAATTTTCAACCATAAAAATAAAGAACTAATGATTAAATTAATGCAGTCTTTTAAAATGAACGATAATAATATAATTCAGTTTTATAAAAAGCATTAAAATTGAAAGCATACTAAATATAAAACCGACAAGGAAATATGGACATAATAAATATTATAAATATTTTAGCACTTTTTGGTAATTTTTAATTTATACGTTACGATATTTCACCTTGTAAATTATTCGTATCATTCTGGAAATTGAAACAATATTGATATTAATAGAAGGGTTCAATTTTAAAAAAAATATCGCACTAAAAACATTTTATGGAAATTAGTTTTCATTGCACTTACGAGAGCAGTCTCTTTCCCCGTTGGCAAACTTTTCAAAAGCAAACTAACAAAATCGAAAATAATAAAAGCAAATAAAAGGACTATGAATGAAGCAATTTTGAACAATTAAATTAAATAAAATGTTGGTCATACGCGATGATGTCCCAATAAACGAGAGCTGTCTGCTCATTGGTGAATAAATAAATTTATTTAAAACAAATTGTTATCTAGTTTTACTCCATAAATTGATGCTCAAACAAAATATGATCTGAAAATAAATAGAAAAGAAAAGAAAAACAAAAAAGAAAGAAACGAAAAGAATATTTTTAGTGCGTTTGAAAAGCGAAAAGAGTTTATGAAAAGTGAATGGGACACATTTGAAGGCCCTGACACAATAAAACAATTAAGCAAAATATTTTATTTGGTCTTTTAGTTTGGTGTGGTATGAATTTTCATCTATGGCAATTCGAATATTTTGTCATTTTAAAGTATGCTACGTTTATCGAAAATTGTATTTAGTTCAACGAAAAGTAAATGCAACTAAAAATTGCATTAAACTTTTTCTAATTCAATAATTTTTGCCTATTGCCGACGCAGAACTGTGCAAAGCTTGTGCAATTTTATGAGGGGCACTCAATGTATTCTCAGTATCGATAAGGAGAAATGTGTCGGTAAATAACATTACTTTTTTTCAATATAGGTTTCTGCAATTTTAAAACATTTACAACCAGATATTAAAGTTTCATTATCCTGCGTAAAATAAGTCTGTTTGCTCGCTGAGATAATTTGCATTAATTGCCTTCTTGACCGCTCCATCGTAGGCAAATAGAAAAAAATGCACCCACGAAACTTCTAAAAAATGTATTTACAAGTTTCTTCGGCATTTTCGCGCTAGCCAATCTAAATACATTTCGCATATTAGTGATCACAATTATTTAAACTGAATAATATGTGCTTCCTCAGATAACAGTGTGATCAGTCAAATTCCTGCAAGATTAGTAAATCAATCCGATATCGAGAAAATATAGAACGCCCCTCGTATACGCAAAATTGTTTTACTTATCCAGACAAAAATTGCGTCTTTGAAATGCATATTTTTTTGAAATTCTTTATATGGATAATTTTGTTTCACCAATCCTTGATTTATCATTCTCTTAACTCACGCTTTTTCCTTTCGAAATGCTTCGTGCTTCGAATTCTCTTTCAAATTCAATTTAGCTCATTTTTTTAAGTCAAAAGGTAACGTTTTCTATCTAAACGAGGTTACGTGTAAGTGCGTGCGTGCATTTACATGTCAGTGACTATAAGTGGATATTTATATAAGCGTCTGCATTTATAGTATATGTGTTCGATGTAACCGTTGCCATCAATTTGTTGCACGTTTCGACGAAATTAATGGAAAATTTTCACATACTCAAACATCTCTCTACTACTGAATTACTTTCGATGCAATACAAATACAAACGCACCTATACATGAATATATCGTTCGTATTTAGTCGCCGATGTTGCGTGTAAATGAAGCTGTCAATGTCAGTTTCAACAAAGAGACGGAGTTTTTAAATATTTCTGTTTTCAAAATTATTCACTTCAATAAAATTACAAGCTACAGAATTTGTTTTATTTTGATAAATTAATCAAACCAGTCCTTGAATCGTTGAGTCGTCGTCCTTTTGCATGAAAGAGAAAGAAGGTGAAATCTAACGAAAAGAATTTAGCGAGGGATTTGCTTATATATTTGTTCGGATTTTTACAAATGGAAGAATCCAATAAGTCATGACAATTGCAATGTTTCGCAGAAGATAAAATGTAGATAAACTATTTATATATTCCTGATAATAATCTTTATCTTAATCTTTAATTATCTTAGTTAAATAAAATTTCCTTAAAATTATCATAAGAGATTTGTCCTCTTAGAGGTATTATTTACATTCTAAGATATTTCACCATCACAGATATTATCATGTTCAGCCTTCAAGGAACCTATTTACGATTATCTCTCTGACATTGTCCAAGAATTGTTCTATTCTGTTAAATAACAGAAGCAAATTTTCTGTGTGTGTGTCTGTCCATCTATCTGTTTGTCTTTTTACTTGCGCTCCCGTAGAGGAATTTATTTATTTTTTGTATGATATTTTTTATCTATCTTCCAATTTTCTGCGATCTAATTTGTTTTTTTTCTTTTCTGGCAAGTTTTCAACTTTTGCTTTGGAAATTCAATTCATTGACCTCTTTTCAAATTTTGTTTGACAAATAATTTTTCTCTCTTTATTTCTCTGGCTTTAATCGCTTTCGACACACACTTTACTTAATTTTATATTATTTTTTGTTGTGTATCTTATCTTTCACTCCGAACTTCGCGAGGCTTTATTTACTTCTTACGTTGTGGTATCTCCGTCTTTTCAGAGGGTTCAGAGGGTTCTCTTTCTCTTTCTGTTAGAGTGGCTGAAAATTGTTCGGCGTTAAATTAATATACAATGCAATATATTCCAACAACTGTACAATTAGAATTTACTCGACTGCAAGAAGCGAGTTAGGGCAGCAAAATGCAATTCAACAATACTCATAAGAGCTCACGCAATTTTGAGAACTGAGAAAATGAAGATTCATCTTGCAACTCAGGCTATGACACTAAAGAGAGTCTGGGAAGCGATATGCAGCTGATGGAGATTGAGAAAAAAATTTTGATTTGCATTTTTCTTCCCGACTTGCTGCTTTGATTCCCGCTGTCCGACTAATTCAAATTTTGAGAGCAATGAAACTGGTCTTGTTCTTCTTTGCTTTGTTTACTTATGGATTTGTTGTTGTTTTAATTGAATTACTGTTCGAAGATGCCGTCCTAATTTAACGCCGAACTTTTTCCCACTGCCCTAACTAGAAGTTTTATCAACGCTGCTCAGTCTCTCTTAGATGCATAACGTTTTACACTTCGCAACCGCTTGACTTCTCGGTTTTCGCGCTTCATTTCATTTGACCTTTGTTTTCATTATTTATTTGCTGCTATCCTTATTTTTGGAAAATTTTCAATCCTCTTTGTTCCCTTTAGGAAAGAGTTTTTTCTCTCTTCTTCATTTTTTCATACTCATAAATTCTTGGAGGGTGAATAGCGCGAGTTGATTAAGGTGAAGATTTAAACAATTAAAACGCATTATTAATAATTGACGATGAAGATTCAGATTGCGATAGCGATGATAAATAAAAGTTTTCAATAAATTTAAAAATTTTTAGTGAACTTTTGATTTTGATCTTGTATTATTCTTTCATCATTTCTAAGGAAAATGTTTGAAAAATTTTATATTTTCAATTCATATTTATATATACTTTTTTCAAAAAAAAAATTGTTTTTCTTTATACGTTCATTCTGTAATTTTCGTATAACGGGATAATAAATTATTTTGCTTTTAATTAAGAAAAATTCAAAGTATTTAAAGTGTTTGTTCAGTCTCTAAACGAAATTAATTTCACTCAATTTCTTTCGTTTATCCCTTAATCATCCAATTTGATTAATTTTTCATATAAATTAATGTAATTTCACTCATTCCTTAGTTAAAAGAACTTCATTTAAGTTCTCTTAACTTCATTTAGTTTCTATCTCTTTTACTTAAACTGAAGTATTTCCTCCCTTTGCGATAAAATCTGCCTTGGTAAATTTAGTTTCTCATTCAATTTATAAATGCGTACAATTATATTCTACAACAACTCTACAACAATACTTACACTATCTAATCACTCGAATACGTTTTCCATATCCATCCATTTCATAAGTTTCTAATTGCTATCAAAAGTCCTGAAGCAGCTGCCGCAGATAATGATCGCCGATGCCCTCTGTGAGTTGCTACAATTTATATATGCGTCCATGTCTTCTCAATGCTTCCCATAAGTATTAATTATTTATGACCAAAACAGATTGCTAAATTAATAGGATAAGACATAAGACATAAAGGATGATGCAGAACAAGAAGAAGAAGATGCATGAGACAAGATAAGCACGCCGAGTCACTAAAGCCAATAAATTATGGTCACTGATAGATTTCATTTTACTAAAGACTGAACTATTCTGAAATTATGAAACCGTAGACGGTTGAGTGGAAGAGACGAAGAGAAGAAGAAGATGGATTAGAGGAGAATCGAAATGTTTCGATAAGGCGAAAGATAAGAGGAATGGTAGAAAGATATTCATATTGTGAGAACAAATTAATGAATGACAAAAAAGAAAGATGAGAAGCAGAGAGCTAGGGGAGAGGGAAGGGGTTGTGTGGAATATATATTATTTGACGAAGATCATTGTAAAGAAAAACAGTGACCCGATGATGAGACAAAGAAGGAAAAGAGAAAGATTCGCCCACTCAGTGAGAGACTATTCGGAGAAGTAGTGAATGTTGAGCTAAATGGACTTAAGGCATAGGTCCGAAATAAATATCGAGCGTGGATCCAAAAATTTGATAAAACATTAATGCATATAGTCTTTTAGACTCCATCCAGCATTTTGGCCCTAGATCGATAGCCCAAAACTGTTAGTCCTAGATTGCTTTATCGGATCTGTATTGCGCCTCAGAAAATTCTGAATTAGAATTTCGAAATATTAAAAATTAAAAAAATAAAATGTAGACTTGACAAATTTCAAGGTAATTGAATATTGAAATCTCGAAGAGTTGTGACTATGGATTCGAAAGGAATCATAAAAACATTTCGTTTAGGTCTTAACTAATCTAATCAATAAATAAAACTTCTGAAAAATGATAAAAACTTTTCAAAATAAAACTAACGATATTATACAGTAAAACTAACGGAATCATTTTGGTAAATGCAATCAACATTATTATCAAAATTCCGTTACACTTAACCCAAATTAAATTCTTCGATACAGTTAGAGTATCCATTAAAAATTATGAGAGACATTGTAAAATATCCTTTAGGTAAAAAAGAGAAAGAAGAAAGAAAGAAAATGAAAGAAGAAGTGAAGCGAAGATAAAATCAAGCAATTCAACAAATTGTTGAGTGTAAATCGCTTAAGTAAAAACTGTTTACAATCAAATGGAATGAACAAAATGCTTTGATAATATAAATTCTCTTTAAGTTCGTTTTAATTCTAAATGATTTTAAAAGACAATTTTCCACAAAAGAAGAAGAAAAACTTAATTTTTATTATTTGTTCTCAGTGAGTACGGTTGAGTATTCTATTTGTTTTTAAGAAAAAAATGCGTTTTTAAATCAATTTCATCCTCTTATAAACCAATTTCATTATTAATTATTTTCATCTGATTACTGAAGTCACAAATTATTAAAGCACAAGAACGGAAGAAGCAAAAATGTATCAAAATAAAATAAATTATTTAAAGTTTTAAGCAGTCAGAGTTCAAAATTTTTCTTAGAAATAAAAAGCCCAACCACCGGAGGAAAAGCATTTTTACTCTGAAATGCAAAGTTATTAACGTTCTAGATCCTCGAAGAAAGCAAAGGTTGTTAAACAAAGGGATAGGGGGGGGGTAAAGAAAGTTTAGCTTAAAAGGATAAACAAAACTTAAGCAAATTTTCTCTTTTCGTACTTCAAATATTTTGTACAAAATTTATGCCGGCGGATTTCCACAAAAATTTGTTTGTAGCGCGCAAACAAATTCTAAAAAGTTTCTCAGTTTCAATTTCAGTTTCAGCTAAAAACTGTGAAACAAAGAAATGAGAATTAGAAGCTGAGAAATTGAGATTAAGCGAATAAACGAAATTCAAATGAGACTAAAAATATTTTTATGAATTAAAACTTCTCTCAAAATTTCTAAAGGAGGTACAAAAACACTAAGCCAATTCAAGGATTTCAAATAAAATGTAATAATATATTAAATAGTGCATATAATAAAATATAAGAATTTATATAATATTGAATATGTAAAGAAAAATCAACAACTTGCTTCGCTTACTTCTGCCTGAATCACAAAATAAAAACTGATAGATCACTTTCCAAAAAAAAATCACTTTCCAAAAAAACTGATAGATCTGTTTCCAAAAAGAAAAGGAGGTCGAAAAGAAAAAAAGTAAAAGAAATTGAGTAAAAAGTGAGTTTAAAAAAGGCCTAAGAAAACGAAGTAAAAATGCTAACTTCGGCCTGGCTCAAGATTATATTTCCTAAACTCGTGATACAAATATTACATTTTAATATTACATTTACATATTCTTGAATATTTAGATAAACTAAATCACTTGCAATACAATATTTCTCAAAAATGTCCACACATGGTATAGTATAATAGTGGGCGCGGTAAACCCTTTTGGTGGATTTATAACGTCCAACACGGTTATTTCGGCCACACAATTTCAACGTCTAAGTTTCAATAAAAACTGAAAAATGGGAATTTGCATTACTATCCATAAAAAATAGGCGTGGAGCTAAGCTGATTTTCGCATATTCCAACCCAAGCAGCGATAATGACAAAACAATATTCATACTAAATTTCTTTTACGTTTGTTTCTTGTATGCTTGTTTCCATACAAATATACATACGGACAGAGAGACAGGCAGATGGACGGATATGGCTAAGTCGACCCAGGAGGAAATTCTGAGCAACTTCTTTAAGGCGTTAAAAGCGGATAGAAGTATGAACAAAGAAGCGTACAAAAAGGGAATATACAAAGAAAAGGGATGTAAAAAAGGGGGTGTTAAAAGACAGACGCTAAACGGAAAAGATTTAATAATAAAAGTGTAAGAAGTAACGAAAAATTACTGGCGTGAAATATGAAAAACCACAGCTGGCCGAATCTATCAAAACAGGCGCGCCAAGCAAACGATGAATTGTGGGGAGGAGGGGACAATATTTGCTACTTGGCATGAAATGGTAAAGAATGGAAAGTTAAAAAATGGTAATAACAAAAGTGAATGACAGCAGCCATAATAACAACTACTAAAACCATATCATCCAGCGACACAACAGCAGCAATAACAATCAGCAACAACAACAACAGCCGACATCAGCTAGCAATATTAAGAGATAATAAATTGTTGAGTAAACGAATACGTTTTACAGATGTCGTTAATGTTTTTAAGTTCATGACGTGTCTCGGTGACAAAGTGCTTTGCAAAATTGTATAATTTATTACGAAATGAGAAAATGGTTAAATGAAAGAATTTTTAAAAGCGAAAAATACAAAAATTGAAATTGTCATTATCAAATAATAAAAAATGTGTTCACATAAATAAATTATAAGTTTCGAATGAAGTTAATCTTTTAAACTTAAGATAGACGGAGATAAATGTTTAATAAACGAAAATTCAAAGAACGTTCAATGTATTATCGGTATGAGAAAAAGTTTAGACAGCTAACGTTGCCTTTATTTCTCAGTGTTCTGTAATATGGATACATTTATTACAAATGTATGTTTTCCATTATCATCAATAGTTTTCAGTTTTTCCACTGGATTTCAATTTGGAACCATTCTACGTCGTAAAATATTTCCCAAAACTATGCTTGGAGATTCTGTGCCATTTTTGGGACACTGCATGGACTCGTGCACACTTCCAGGGTTATACAAATAAACCATACCATGACATCTATACCATACCATACCGTCACTCATCCATCCATTAATTTATCATCCATAGGAATCTTTCTCCGGTCATCCAAATCAGCGATATGATCTTTACGGCAGAGGCTTCAAATCTCGCTGCAACAATCCAATTTTGTAAAAAGCTATTGCGTTGTCCTTTGTAACTGTTGTTAACAATCGATAACCAGCAAACTAATAATCGCAATTAATTTATCTCTAGAATAGATTTCACCAGAATGAATTATCAGGATTCCACAAATCTGCGTAACAAAGAAGTCGTTGATCATTCATTTTTATTCACAACACCATTAATATCATCATCATTATCGGAAGCGTTAATTCGATATTGATAATAATGGTCATATTTACTACTACGTAACGTATTTCGTTATTGCAAACTGCTACATTTCAAAAACTGTTTTTATTGTGCTTCCGAAGAAAAAGTAGCGCAGGGTCATTCGCTTTATCACGCCAACTTCAGATTGGTTACAAACTAATGGTGCATAAGTGAAAATTTATCCACTTCTTAGACATTAGAAATAACAAAGAAGAGCGTAAACGTCGGATTTGTCGAAGGTCATATATTCCACACCCTTTTATTTTAGTAACGTTTGGAGTTTTGATCACCAACAGGCGCGCCAGACTATTCGCCATGCAAAGTGGGGCGTATTGCTGTAAAGATGTTGTACATTATCGATCTCAATTATTTTTTCGTGACATGGAGTAAGCGTGCTAAATTTAATCATGATTCCATTTCTCTTCCTCCCGTAATCGTGATTTATTCTGAGTATGAGTGTGTGTGTACACTTTTACACCCTCCACTCTTCCTTTAATGCGTAACAAACAGGAAATACAAATGAATAGAAAATGTAAATTAATTAAAGGATTACTTAGGAATACAATCAATCAGAAGAATTAAAATTAAGACCGATGAAACCAAAAAGTAAATTACTTTTCTCATACGCCACCCATTACTTTTCTTAGAATAATTTAGTGATAAATTAGATTAAGATTTCTACTCTAGGTTTGAAATGAAAACAAACAAATTTAAAAGATTTGGCAGGAAAGAAAGTTTCAATTTGCTTTTATTTGACTTTTTTGAAGATATTTCAGACTTTCTTTGACATTTTTCAAACGCTTTCTTTGAGCTTCGGTGAAGCAAGGAAAAATTTTACTCTCGTTTATTATGGATTTCTAAAATTATTAGCTCAATTTCTTTCTTTTGTGAAATTACAACTGCTTTAATTTACTTCCTTTTTACTTGATTTTTTATTAGATTTTTTTATGAAATTTGCGTTTTGTAATTTTCTTGATTTATACTTTCAATTTCTTCATCTCTGTTTGAAAATGTTTTAACTACTATTTCTTTCTCATGGTCTTGTAGAGATATATTCAATTTTTCTTCATAGAATCTCATTTTGAAATATTTGTTGTAATTTGTTGTATTTGATGAATTTATTTTCGACATTGTCTTTTACTTGGTTTGATCTTTTTGCTCATTTCGTACTACCAATTACAATCTACTATCCATAATTTACCGTCTACATCCTTTCAATGGATGGTAGATACTCTATTTCATTCGTTCGAAATCTTGAGCTAAAGAAATTTCATACTTTTATACATGCATTTATTTGTGTGGCTTTTTGTGTGCGCTCATATTTCAGTTGAAGCTAACTAACATTTCTTCCATTTATTCTCACGCAATATTTTAACGAATGGCTCTGTTCCTTTGCGACATCAGTCATCCTCACAGGATGCATTCAGGCTTAACGTCAGATACAGTGTTCATACTAGAATAAATACTCACATATACACTAACACACATGTACACTACTACCACATTCTGCCAATAGCAAATTATCATCCTTGGAGTATTTCGGTTTCTTTTATATGTTAGCTTCTCTACGAATGTGTGTGTACTTGCGTGTATGAGTGTATGCAGGCATGTGTGTGCATCGTGATGAGCGATTGCTTCACTGAGTCACTGAACAAATTCTTGAAGATTTATGCGACAAACTGTCCAACGAATACGAGGATAAAAGCTAAGAAGCAAACGAGTCGAAGAGTTAGATAAATCACCAACCACTCTAATCCTACCCAACTATTTCAACCTATCCAACTAAACTTACACCCACTTCTACCCCCCTCCCACCCTTTCATGCAATCGAGCAAACCTACTAAACAGAAAAAGTCATCAAACGTCAAGATTGCTCTTCGCTTCAAAATGATTTCGCTTTTCAGCACTTTTTAATTTTTGTTCTATTTCTAATGAAATTCTTTCCGTTAGATCTCCTCCTTCCTTTCCTTCTTACCTTATCTTTTCTGCTTCTCACATTTTATTATTCTTTTCTTATAACCTTAGTTCATTCTTTTCGCGATATTGAAGGAAATTCTTTTCTTTTAAAAATGTATTATCTTTTCTTCTACAGTTTTGCCCTCGGAAGGGAAACAAGCTACAATCGTGTTCCAAAACCAACAGAGCCCAAAGCATGTTGAGGGACTTTCCCACACCACGGAATGGCAATTGCGCCTGTTTTTTATCATTTATTACAAAATATTATCCTCAAAGGAGGCTCCATAAAGAGCTTCAAAATTAAAATAATTCAAACGAGGAAACAAAAAATAAAAGACTGGACCATCAAATGGGCTCCTTTAAAAATATACCATCAGAAAAGAACCTCCCGCTATTTCTACAATCATTTTGATTTTGCGGAAAGAGCTAATTTTCTTTCGATTAATCATCGTTTGCTCTTCTAGTGAAATTTGACGATTACAGGATTTCGATAAAGAGTCGTCTTGCGAAACAAACCACACTTTTTGTACTAGATTGTTTGATGTTAATAATGAGAAAAATTTGGCTGGTACCACGCCCAAATTGTTAAGAAAACGCGAGATCGTCTGAGCTATCAATTCAATTTCTCAGATAAGTAGATTATTATCTTATCTACTTTTTATTTCCGTGGATTGGGACGAAAATTAAGATTACGTTAGATCACCGCAATTTCAAGAGACCAGAATTACGGTCTTTAATTATGATACGAATATTTTGTGATTCATTGAGTTATTTTATATCGGAAATTAGGAAAATTATTCTTTACGAAAAATTGAAAGCCTTTAAAGTAAATACTAGTAATTTCAATTTAAAAGGAGAATTTCTCATCCGGCAAACTGTATCTCTAATTGAAATTTTGTGACTAAACCAACCAGGTTGATGAAAAATAATGCCTTGAATACTGGCATACTCGCTATTTATCAACACTAAAGATTATTTGGAAGTAGTTGTAAAAAATATTGGAAAGCTCGCAATAGAAACCAACTCACCTCGTTCCTTAACTTTCCTTCTCTCTCTCTCTCTTAGCCCACCCCCTTTCTATCTCTCTCTTTCTGCCTACTTATTTAACTACTTATATTTTTCTTCTCTTTTCGTGGCAAAAAAATTTGAAAGTGAATAGTTTAGCGATGTATGAGTCTGTGAGTCTTCGTCTCAATTACACCCATCACTGTCAGCCAGTTGCATTTTAATATATTTCTTACTTTCTTTTTGATCCTCTTTTATGCCTTCGGGGAGCACAAACGTGAATACCGTATACGATACCGAAAGTATACCATAGAGAATATTGCGAGTGCGAGAGTTTTCCTTTTATTTCGGTGCATTAAATAAAATATTTTAGATATTTTGGAGTCTACTATTGACCTAATTACTTTGTTCTTCATGCTTTATTTGATTCCTTGTTTGTTTTTCGGTTTAGTTTCTTTTTTTTTAATTCGAATATTTGAATTTGTAAATTTGCTTTTTTTTCCTTTTTTTGTATATTTTTCCTTTTGGGAATTGTTCGAATTTTCGTGGTTTTACTTTTATTCAAATCTGTGAATTCTTTGTTTTTGGGACTTTTTTGTTTTTGGGACTAATGATCAGAGAAATAAAGCATTAGAAAATATAGTTTCTGTTACTTTTTATTGCTTTGAGTTTTATAGTTTTCCTTTATCGTTTGAATAAACTTTTTTAAAAATTGTCAATTTTTTTTCTGACTGTGTGTAATATTCACACAAAGGGAACTTGAAGCCTCAATTCATCAATTGAAAGGGCTTAGTTTGGAAAGAGCTGTCGTTGGGGAGCCAATAGGAATTTAAATCACTATTTTTATATCGTATTCGTTTCCTTTCGAAGGGAAAGGAAGGATGAGACATCCTTCTGTCTGTCTGTGAAAGTCGCGATTTTGGCCGAACGGGAAGAGCTATCGACATGAAATTTGGCATATATTCCCTGAGGTTATGGTTTGTTTTAGATTGAATAAGGGCAAACTCGACCTAGTGAATAAAACTAAATTTTCAGTCATTTCAGTCAATCTATATTGAAATTTTGAGATTGTTGCAAATTTGGTGGTTGAAAAATTTGGTAGTGGACGTGAAATGTCCATTCGTACATTTTGAAGAAAAGTATTGTTAAAGATCATCTTGTTGGATTTAAACCATATATTTGTATTACGTATTTAAGGCCGAAGTTAGCGCTCTTAATCAGTGTTCTTTCGTCAATTCGAAATCAGATTGAATTGCTTTTGCTTCGATAAAAATTATCAAATGTAAAGCATAATGGAATATTTGATTATCTAATTAATTACGAAGTTACGTCTATTGCCAGACATGCACATTTTTTTATTAATCAAGAATTTATTTTTGATTCCTTTTTCAGACATTTCTATAATTAAACGCCCTGGGAAGCGATGGGCGTATTAGATTAAGTGATTAGATTAATTGATATAATTGGATAATAAAGACATTATGATAATTAAAGTGATGTAATCGCATTAATAGCCCGGCGAAAGGAATTTTTCAATTTTTAAAATATTAAAATATTTAAATTATTGCTCTAGAAATTTTTTAATTGCTTTCTTAAAATCGTTATTTCTTTTAAAAATCAATAACTATTCAGAGTTTTATTAAAAGTCTTCCTTTCTTAATTCTCCCCTTTTCTTCTCGCATTCTTTCATTCTTCGCATTCTCTTCTCGTTCTCTTTTTTTTCTCTTTTTCATTTCTCTTCTCGTTTTATCAGAAGCTTCGCCGGGATGCAAAGCACCCGAAATACGTTTCAATGCGATACGACCTGAAGAAACGACGGAACAACCTTTTGCCAGCTTCGAGACAACTGAATCATATCATTCCGATGAGGATTTCACTACGGCCGATGTTGAGTTCGTCGATGGAATCAATATCGATTTGACAGGTCACCATCATGCGACCGTTGAAAAACAGCCGGCCGCCATTGTGAATCCCTATCAAATCGATATGGACGGACATCAGCAAGGCTATGGACCTCATGCGGAACACGAACACGTAGTCGCCAGTATGGTGGATGAGGAGGCATCCTTGACGGAATTGGCCGCCGATGCTGAGGCCACAACGCGCAGACGTAACAGTTCACAGAATCGTCGAGAGAATAAGAAACGTCGTTCAGGTCAGGGACGACGTCGACGCATTGAGAATGAAAATGGGCAGAGTGGTGGCGGTCGCGGCGGACGTGGCAGTCGTTATAAACGACAAATTATACATTACGATCCTGATGCGTCTCCGGAGACCGATAAATGGGCCGGCAGTAAGCTGGCAGCGGAGGGTGATGTCTACTACGTTCACATCGAAGACTTACTAAAGTCGAAGGCGCCCAACCAAGAGTTGCGATTGCGTTTGCATAAAATTAAGAGGAAGAAAAAGAAGAAGGGAAAATACTCGGGCAATAGGGATGACGGTAATCAGACGACTGTTAGGGAATGTTTTGAAGGGGGGGAGAACAAGGCATATTGCAGAAAGAGGACTTTGAAAAAAGCAAGCGCGGCGAATATAACGAAATCCGAAAAGAGATTGCGTTCTAATAAAAATTACCCTAAAAAACAACAACAACAACAACAAGGAGAGGAATACGCAAAAAATAAGTCACATCACCGCCATCGCGGTGATAGCCATGAATTTGACGCAACGCAACGGACATCATCTGATATAGCAAGCAATGAACGTCTCAAGCGTAATGTTCACACCAGATGGCGTCGCAACAAATTGCTGTATAATGACGAGAAAAACGAAAATCGAGAACAAGAAACTGATATAAATGGAAAGAGCATGAACTCAATTGCAAAGGACGACGACGACGACAACGTGTTGCAGGAACATCAACAGCAGCAGCAGCAACGGAAGGAAACCAACAACGAGGAGGACTTTGAGCCCGAACAACTACCCGTGCCGATGGCCGAAACGTACGACAATTCGACCAGCGAGAGCCTGCAGCGTGTCAAGCGGAAGTCGGGCAAGACCACCGGCGCGCTAAGTCGTCCCAAAGGCGGCGGCGATTCCAGCTCGAAGACTACCAGTCGCAAGGATAAAGGTACGTACTCCAGACACTATGACCAACGACATGATGGTCAGAAGTCTAAGAAACAAAAAACAAAATTGACTGCGTCATCATTTTATTATCAGACCTTTAAGGTCTTCAATAGTCGGGTCGTTGCTTGAATCCTACAGAGGAGTAACCGCCTACAACTACTGCAGTCTGATGCTGATTTTCCTTTTTCATTTCCGGGAGTTACACTCTATTCGTTTTGATTGCATCCTCAATTTTTCCCTTTGAATTCTTTCCGGCACTTTTCTAACCTTTTCAACACCATCGTCATCATAATAATCATTATCATAGTCACCAGTGCCAATATTGCATTAATGAAGAATGAATATTTTGTAATGGAGACGAACTCAATCAGCTAAATTTGTTGGATAATTGTTTTAAGTTTTTAAGAACTGCATTTTGTTTGAAGTGAATCGTTATTGCTTTTTAATGGACACATAGCCCCATGAAAGTTAATGACTTTGAGTCAAAGAATCGGATTTTATTCTAGCGAAAAACGAGAGAAAAAGGAAGAACTGGATTAATCGTTTAAATTAATTTTTTGAATTTAAATCTCCATCTTCTTGAGATCTTCTAAACTTTGATTTAATGAGTGTCAAGTCATTTAGGACTCTATTAAGTTGCATGCTCTATAATATATATATAAAATAAAAAATATTCTCAAACATTAAAAAAATTAAAATTTTAATTTAAGTTAATTTTTCATAGACTACTTTCGTTTGCCTTTTCGCGAGGCTGCAAACACATTTTTAACAGAGATTTTATTTTGTGCTTCTGACTCCGCTCTAATTAATTTCAATTGCCCGAAAAGAATTATCAACGCCCACTAATTTCTCTTTTATTACAAATAAATATTCGTATTTATTATTGCCTTTCGCTAAACTCTTACAAAGTTTTATACATTAATTTTTTCAAGGTGTTTTTGACGAAGAAAGCGGTTACTCACCCGTACATCCAGACGAGACCGATTCCGAAGAAGAAGACGAAGAAGAAGAGGATATTGATATCGCTCAGCAATTTACGGAGGTATCGGAAATACGTTTTCCTGGCGAGATCGGACCTCTAGGCGATCGACGCTTATGCAAGATACGATGTATTAAGGGAAAATGGGTGGGTCCGCTATGCGCCACTAACGAAGAGGGTAAGTAGGAAAAACAGAACAAACAGAAGGGAGTGTTCTCATTACGATAATCTTACACAAAATAAAGCATTGCACTGTGTGGTGTTGCTAAAGAGAAATCCGTTTTGTAATTATAATTATATTTACCAAATCGTGTACGTCAGAGATCTTCGTATTAAACTCTAATGTCGTCACAGTAGCTCATAAACATATAAGAATAATTGATAGAAGAATAGAAAACATTATTGATTACAAGAAAAGCTATGAAAAATATTGTCATCTTAACAGAAAAATAAAGCCCAAACAATCTCATTTGATATCATTTTTTACTCTTCATTTATTGATAAAAGAAAAACAAAAAACCAATTCTCTTCAAATTTTCTCCTCGACCGCAGATGATAGTGGAAACGTCAAATTCCAACCATTGTATAAGAGCTGTCATGTCAATCGCATTCCGCCCCATTTATTGCTGAGTTACCGTAATATATCCGTGGTAAGTCTGACGTTTTTCCAATCACCTCTTCCACAATCAACCAACCCCACCACCCACCCACACACACACATACAAACTCTCTATCTCTGTCAGTTACGACTACTGCGCTCACCGCGATCACTTTCACTATCACCGTCACTGCCACAATTTACACAATTACAATGTCATAACACGCGAGCGCTTACTGTTCGATAAGAGAAAAACAAACAAAAAATTAAATCATCGGAAATCAAGACCAAGAAAAAATAAAGGAAAATAAAACAACAACATAAATATCAATAGTAATAGTCGTTTTTTCCTCTAAAAAAACAACAACAAACAATTCGTGATCTTCATTCATTTTTCATTTCATTCAGACCGAAATAAAAAACTAATAGTATGACACATATGACAATAGATACTAGATGGCATTAGTAAAAAAATACAAATTCTGTAAAAGGACAAGAAAAATTATAATTCAACAGGATAATATAATATTTACGAAGAGTGGCGCAATAATTTTTGAACTTTTGACATTCCGTAATTCTGGAATGTCTTTTAACGTAATTTTAATGAAAAAAAGGACGCAGCAAGATCTTAAAAAAACAAAGAGTCCTGTACTAGGTATAGAAGAAGAACTCAAAGAGATACCTAAGAGCCCCAAGGATTTTTGGGGGATCATTAAACCTCTCAGCAGTTACAACCCTCAGGCAATAAATGGAGTACTGAGGATTTTAAGCTCTACAAAATTCCTCAGAAGGGAAGGCTTGTTAAGCGTAGCGTTAACGCTTGGTTTCTGCAGTGACGTAACGAAAATTATTGGAGGACTATTTAAAGAATAGATTCTTAGTTTACGAATTTGAGAAATCAGACATTTTTCGAATAAATACCTCAAGTTTTCAACAAGGAATTAACTCTTCTAAGTGTTGTGGCCACCAAAAATCGCTACACGCAATTATTTGACGGGCACACTTTCATAATCTCATTACGAATTTATAATGAATTTAAGATAAAATAAGAATCCAGTAATGTCCATCCGGATGTCAGACCCTTTTAACACAAAGACGTCATTGTAAATTATCAAAGCTCTCAAAACACTTTTTTCATTTACTCTAAACAAATTTTTAGGAACATGTCAACAAACTCGTTGTTCCATATTCGTTATATTAATGTCACACTCGTTATATTATTTCCTCAGAAAACGTCCGTCATTTTCTTTGCCTAGATCCGTATTTTGTTTCACCTCATACCAGAGTCGAAGAAGAAGAAGACGAGAAAAATGAAACGTTCAGCTGAGAATTTTCGCTTTCTTTTGTCTCTTCCAGACCCCGATAAAATCCATACGCGGGTCGCGTCGCAATCGCACGTCCAAATCGACATTTATTTCGAACACAGCAATTGTGAGTTTCGGAGTTTTCAAATGATGTCACGCACTCGCCACGCCACGCATTTGCCCATTCCGCAAGCAAGCATTTAAGTGAGATCTGAACGCAGCCAACCACGAGCATCCGTGCCCAATGGTGTAACGCGAAACTAGGGCGTGCGCCGCCGCGTGCATCATGTGAAAACTCTGCATTTTGAGTTGACTGCAATACAAGCAAAAGCAAATCAAAAGCGAAAAGCAAAATGATTATTCTCTTCAAATGCAAAATTCAAGAATTAAATACAAATCCAAACCATAAGCTATTTTACTCGTTCGTAGTCATATCCTATTATTGGCTGCATGCTTTTAGTCTTGCTTAATTGTAGCTTGTAGCTCTTCCGACCGTGCTCGCGCGGTTCGGTCAAAACAATTCAGTTTTATGCAAACACAATAACTCATTGTCAATCAACAGGCACCGACCGCGACGTAATCGACACCTTTTTTTGGTAAATCTGGGTGAAAGAGCTTCAGTCCACTGAAAGATAGATTCGTATAAAATAAACATTTACGCATACTCTTACCCGCGCGCTTACTCACGAACACACATACGAGCACCACCCATACAGACACGCTGACCTCAGCACAGGCTGATGAATTTTCGATAACAGTTTCGATAGTTTCCAGAGTGCTTAAGGAGCTGAAGCGGGGAATGAATTGATTCGATTTTGCGTAAAATTTTTAGTTTCTTAAGCTAATTAAATTTTTTTAAAGTTTTCATTTTGATTACTAGTCTTGATATGTTTTCTAATTTTATTTTTGTCTTCAATTTCTATGCCAGCAATTTTACCCAAAACTTTTTTAACATTTTTGTGTAATTTTTTGAAAGTGAAATATAAAAATGAATTTTAAATTAGAATTGAAAGCAAACGTTTTCTCAAAGCGGTAGAAAATGTTCGGTAGATCTATCTTAACGTAATGTGACGAAGCCTTAACGTTAGCCAGATACAAAAAGAAACAAATAAAAAAACGGGTATTGACTGAATTGTAGTGTATGCGACTTGTATCGCAAAACTAACAGTTCGTTAAAGGAACTTTGAATGCTAAACGCATAAAAAGGAATCAGCAAAGATTCAGTCGATACATCGTATCAAGCACGCACACGAAGCATTACAAAAACGTACTCAAATTCTTGCACTTATATCCATCTGCCGAGCACAATGAAATCAGTCCACTGCTGCGCCCACGATTCTCACCCTCAACACTTTTATCATTGATTGCAAAACACGAACACCATCCATCCGATCGCACTCACATGCTCTGCCAGTAAACGGATAGACAACAATAGTATTCGTACACACCGCAACCAGCTTCATACGATACCACCTTATTGGTCACTCGCTACTCTTCACAAAGCTTCCTTCCATTTTGAAATGTAAACACGACGAAAACTCGTTATCTTACATACACAATAAGCACAGAAAATGCTCAGAAACAGATCTCTTCCATCGAACTCATTCATTCTCCGCCTATCTCTATCTCACTCTCTTTTTCTCTTTCCTACATTGCGCTCTTTCTCTCTCTCTGTCTCTCTCTATTTCTTTCAACATATGAATGTATCTATTGCTCACTCGTTCGCTCGTTCGCTCACACGCTGTCACTTGCGGCTTGTCGCTTGTGTCGTCTTGCCTCGCCCCGTCTCGTCTTTTTGACTTTCAAATCGTTACCTCGTGTTAAACCCGAAATGTAGAACGTCGGCTGGGATTTGCCCCACGGTCACTCGCTGCAGGCCCGCTGTAAGGACCTGGGACTGTACAAACTTCTTGGCGAAACACGCGTCCTCTGCTCAAATGGTTTATGGGCACCACGTATGCCATCATGTGTGCCAACTTCTCTGCTGACAAATTTCTCCGATGACTCCGCTCCATCTATACGAATCAAAATTAATTCAGGCTCTGGTGCATTTGAACCATCCGGTGTACTTGCCGTGCTCCCGGGAAGCAACATCAATATGGACTGCATGTATCCACGACTGCGTGGAACACCCGAATGGACTTGGACTAGTTGGTACATGCAATACACTACAGGTGAGCTAAAACAATGGCAGATCATCTGAGACACATTTGCTTCGTTCAATATTCTTCTCTTTCTCTCCCGTTCGTGTCCAATCCTTCTCATTCTTATTCTTTTGTTTATAATCATTCGATAGGCTGGTCAACGGCTCATGACGAGAAGAATTTGCGTTATCGCTTGACCATTAAAGATATTCAAAACAGTGATACGGGAACGTTTACGTGCACTTCACCGCGTGGCCTAACCAACAGCATCATGATTGTGGTGGCCACCTCGACATGTCCGCAGCTGCCAGAACCGGTGCCTCCGCTCTCGCTGCGCTTGGAGGGTAACAAGCTGGGACAGCGTGCTCTGTACCGCTGCCCGCCAGGTTACCGCATCGATGGCAGTAGTAATTCAACGTGTTTGGCCTCGGGCAATTGGTCGTCGCCACCGCCCACCTGCCAAGCAATACAATGCCAACGTCTCGTCCTGGAGGATCCACACCTCGTTCTGGTCGAGTTGAATACGTCGGCATGGGGGCGGGCGATATTCAAGTGCCAGTGGGGCTTCAAATTGAGCGGTCCGCCGGGTCTGGAGTGCAAGCCGACGGGTGTGTGGAATGGTCCGGTGCCAAGTTGCCGAGGTAAGTTCGAATAGAAGAAAAAAGAAGGAACAAAAGAATTGAAGAAAAAAAGAAAAGAAAAACTGGAGAAGAAATAAAAGAAAACCCAAAAACAAAAAGAGGAAGAAGGAAAGGAAAAGAAGGAGAAATCAATAAGAAAAGGAAGAGGTTTCTATGACGATAATGATGAAGAAAAAGATAAATCAAAAAAATTTCTTTTAAAATTTAAACTGAATTTCAGGAATAATTTTTTAAATTTAGCTCTTAAGAGGTACGTAATGAAATTATGGCAAAATTCTATTATTTACTTTTCCCCGACTTTGCATACTCTTCCCATACCTAACTCTCTTCCGTACCTAACTCCTCACCATTCCTGTCTCCCAATCCCATCCGACAAAACTCGCTTTCGTTCCTCATGATTTTATAAATATTTTAACCGACATTTTGTTGAGCCTAATTCTATTTATTTTCTCCATTTATTTTTTTACTTCATTGCTTTTCGTTGCCGGAGACAATGTGGTGCAATCAGTCCCACTGAAATGTTTGGGGCTCCATCACCCTCTGCACCTTTATCAAATCGTGTCTACCGTCAGTCAATCTTTTTGCCAAGTTTTTTTATAAAGCACAATCGTTTTGCTACAATTTACTGACTGCATTTCTTTGTCTCTCTCTATCTCCATCTCTCTTTTATTTCTCTCTCTCTCTTCTCTTTCAATATCTACCACGTTTCTTGGGTGCATTCTTCTCTTCTTCTTCCTCGTTCAGCCATCCAATGTCCAACACCGATGGCGCCATTGAATGGACGTATTGGTGGCACCAGCAGTTCTCTGAATCAACGTCGTCTCACTGTCGGTGCTTTAGTGACATTCAGCTGTAATGAAGGACATCTGCTGGTTGGTGAGCCCAGCATTATTTGCACGGAGACTGGTTTTTGGTCGCATCCGCCACCATTTTGTAAGTAGAAGATACAGAGGTTTTTACGGGATGGGTGAAGGTTTTGATAACCTTGGAGACTTGCAAAAATAATTAGCTTTCTTTAGTTTTTTGTGAACCACGTTTGAAAGGACTGCAAGGACTACCTTCTCTTGTAGGATCATGCTAAAGTAAAGACAAAATAAGGCAGGAACTGAATGCGATAATGGCGACTAAAAATGTCGGATGGGAAAATTGGAGGAAACGCTTAATTGAAAAAAAGATTAAAGAATACGCTCAAGTTATTGAAAGTCTGAATAACTGAAGCTAACCCCTATCCCAAGACCCTTCTTTTCATACTCGAGTAAAGCAAGACGGGATGCTTGAAATAAATTTCATATCATTGATTTAAGAGTGAAAAAGGCGAGAGAAATTTGAGCACAAAAACAAAAATAATTCCACAGAAAATCTTGTGTCTGTTTTGTTCTCACTTCATTAAAATGAAATTGTTTTGAAACGTTCTGCACTAATATAAAAAGATGAATCCATAATGAAAGTTCTCAAAGCATGTATCCATACTTTCGGAATTCGCTTTTTCCAATAACTGAAATCTGGCTTAACAATCTAAAACTAAAGGTTTACATAAAAATTATTATAGATTCAAATTCAAAAATCGAGACAGTTTTGAAGTCGCAAACATTTTTAAAAATCCATTTTTAAATCGTTTGTGCAAGATAAATATCTTCAAATTGATTTTTGGAGGGGTTTTCACGGATTAAAATTATGAAAAAAATTTCTAACATTTTTTTAAAAATTCAAGAATAAGTCACACAATTTAAATCTGTACAATACACTGAAAATACAGTGAAAATAATTAAGAAGAATTCCAACTGAATTATTAATATAATTTCCGCTTCATATTGAGAAAACAAGAAATCCTTTTCCATAAAACCGCGGCTTATTTTTAATAAGAAATTTGTAATGATTGTAATGTTGTGAATTTAGTTAGTTATAATAGTTTCTCATCTCTCTCCCAATCTTTCTCTTTCTCCTACACGAACCTCTTTACTTGTGCTTTGTCTTCTCAGGCAAGTCACAGTGTCCTTATCCTGGTGATCCTCCAAACGGTTTGATTGCACCGCTTAAATTTAACTACGACTCTGGCGATTACCTGACAGTACAGTGCAGACCAGGTTTTGTGCAATACAGTGAGAATGGACCACCAGAACGGCCAAAATGTATGCCAGATGGAAACTGGTCGGGGCCGGTGCCAAAATGTCGAAGTTACGAAGAGGTGTAGTTTATGAAATAGTCTTCAAGCCCGTCACAAAACACACGTGAAGAGATGAAAAGTTTTCACGTGAAGGGTCGGAAGTTTTAATATGTTGATGATTATTAATGTCGATGAAAAGAAATTGAATATTGAATAGAAAACTATAAACAAACTACAGTATCAAAAGACAAAGAAATTAGAAAGCTTTTAGTTTTGTACAATTTGTTGAAAATTGGTAACAATTGATATCATCGTAGTTAATCCCAAAGACAGAAATATATTTAAAAAGGAGAAATTGAAACAAAGTGATATTTATGATACCAAATAAAGAGAAATAAAATATATTAAGAGCATTATAGGTTACAAAAAGATCATAAAATTAATATATGTATGGATAGAAAAAATATGAACCCGTTGCAATTTGCTTTAATCTTTCTTTTTCTCTCCTTTTATTACTCCTATATACGTCTACTTCCTTGTATATAAATACAGTTAATATATATTGCAATGCATATTAAAAAATTCCAAAAATATATTCTTCCCTTAATATTTCTTCCAAAAACAGAATATTTTTAAAATATGAATAAATCAATTTATTATGAATTATAAATAAGGAATTGTTAAAAATATAATTAATGTAAAAGAAGAAACAACAGGAAACGAACAAAAATGATCGTTGGATTAAAATCAATTACAGACAGCAAAAATTATACTAATGGTAACTATCCTATAAATAAATATTGGTAATTGTGCACTGGTTATCGAATCACTAACGCCAACATCATCGAATCAATAAGAAGCTCGAAGAAAAATCGAAGGATTATTTAGCTCTTTTCTATTGATAATTATCAGAAAATCCTTAAAAATGTCACTGTTTGAAATTCATGCAATATTTAAAAAGGATATGCATGTCAACTTCAAAATATCGAAGATTACCCGATCGAACATAGAAAGAAAACGGAAATCATCTAAAGGATGTCAAATGAATTTTTTCTCAAATAGAGAAAATTATTTCAAATCATTAAGATTTACTAATGAGTCATTAAGAGATTACTAAATTTATGGAAAATGAAAGAAAAAATTGTTTAAAACCAACGCACAATTCTGGAGATATATTTGGAATATATCAAAGTCATGAAAAATATCAACCCATCATTCCGTGGTTGGAATCCACTGAAATTCTTACAAATATGTACCATCGTTGAAGATAAGATAGTTTGAATTAATCAAAAAATCACTGAAGATCGTTAAAGAAGTCACAAAAAATAATCAAAGATTGAAGAGAAACTCACTGGAAGTTTGATAATCAAAAATTAAGTTGTGAGAAAAATCAAAAAGAATTGACTTAAAGTATTTGAATTATCTGCGAAAATCATTCGGAATATTAAACAAACTTTATAAATTGAACATCACCGGAAAATCGTTGGATCCCAAAAAAGTCATATCATTAAATGTCACTTCTTGGAAAAGATTAAAAACCAAGTGAAACGGAATTGAACTGAAGCCGTAAAATGCATTCAGAAACAGTCACTGAATTTTTCAGAATTAAAAAATATTTCGAAATATCATAAAAAATCACCGACTAACAAATATACCCTTGGCCATATCATTTGTACATATTGCTCTTAATATTAATATTAAATATTATATATAATGCAATTTGATGTTTTACTTAAAATTTACTGTTAAATTCGTTACAAATAGCATTTGAACAATTCGTCTTTTCGTATTTTTTAAAATTACTAAAATCGTTACTACAAAATTCATTTTGATTATTTTTGAGTACAATATTCTCTAAAATAAACATGCAAAAAAATATAACAAATAAATTAAAATTTCAATGCAATAATTGTGAATATAAAATGAGCAAAACAAAATTTTATCGTAGCATTAATTTTTTATTATAATTAAAATTACTTGTAATACTATATACAAATGTGTGTACGATTATAAAATTGTCGATTGAATTATTCACCAAATATATCGTCATTCAAGTTATATTAAGAAATTAGTAAACTTTTCTTATTTAATATATATTTATATATACATCTTACATCTATCTGTGTATCCTTGTATACTTATATTGTAACAAAAAGTTCAATTATTATAGCATAAATTATGAATATATGTATATAATATAATACATCTCTATATAATATTTCTTTATAAAATTCATATAAAGAGTTGATAAATTTTAATTCATATCAAATATTTTGGAATTTCTTAATATATTGTTCTCCAAAATCCTTACCCTAAACTCAGTCATCTCGTTCTGTTCACTTTCTTGCTTCCCAACTAACGAAACCAACCAAAACCCAGACACTGTAAAAGCAAATTATAAAATCATAATTGCTCAATTACTCACATTTCAAACTATATCTTTATTAAATTTATTATAATTACGGATATTTAAATATACTCAAATTATAAATAGTCTAAAGATAATTCGAATAACAATATCAGGATTTTAATTCCAGAAAATTTGAGTTGGAAAATAATTAGAGCCTTCAATTTTTTAAAGAAAATTTAAAACCTTTAGCTTTCAATCCTAAAACAATTTAGAAGAGAAACCAAATTCGAACGCAATAGAAAACTATAATATATATATAAGATATACACAAATCTCTTTCAATTCTAAGAACTTGGCAGCAAAATAATGAAAGATCAAAGAAAAACAAATTAAAATTAAGTAACTCATTGATTATTTTTAATGTTGATTATTGTATGTCAAAATTTTCATTCAAAATCAAATTTAATTATATTTGATTGTTCGAGATCAAAATATACATAAAAGTTATAAAAAAGAGAAACAACTATAATATATATATATATATATATATATATATATATATATATATATATATATATATATATATATATATATATATATATATATATATATATATATATATATATATATATATATATATATATATATATATATATATATATATATATATATATATATATATATATATATATATATATATATATATATATATATATATATATATATATATATATATATATATATATATATATATATATATATATATATATATATATATATATATATATATATATATATATATATATATATATATATATATATATATATATATATATATATATATATATATATATATATATATATATATATATATATATATATATATATATATATATATATATATATATATATATATATATATATATATATATATATATATATATATATATATATATATATATATATATATATATATATATATATATATATATATATATATATATATATATATATATATATATATATATATATATATATATATATATATATATATATATATATATATATATATATATATATATATATATATATATATATATATATATATATATATATATATATATATATATATATATATATATATATATATATATATATATATATATATATATATATATATATATATATATATATATATATATATATATATATATATATATATATATATATATATATATATATATATATATATATATATATATATATATATATATATATATATATATATATATATATATATATATATATATATATATATATATATATATATATATATATATATATATATATATATACAAATGGACAAAAATTAATAAATAAATATATATCGAAAAGAATTAATATTTCTTCTATTATTTTCTATTAACGGGATTGTGGTAAGTGGGCTCTTTTGTGTAGTCTGAATTCTATTAAACAGGTAAGAACGCTAACTTCGGTTTGTCGAGGCTCATATACCCATTGTTTGTACATATAAGTTTGTTCATATAAAACTTAGTTTGTACTGACTGAAAATATTGACACTAAGCTTAATAACGATAGTATTATTCGTTCTCCTGTAATCGTTATTTCCACGGACAAACGCCGT
The DNA here is from genome assembly GCA_963966595.1 of Physocephala rufipes. NCBI lineage: Eukaryota > Metazoa > Arthropoda > Insecta > Diptera > Conopidae > Physocephala > Physocephala rufipes. The sequence goes on along the minus strand of OZ016505.1, from coordinate 13,299,923 downwards.
GGCAGATAGACAGACAGACTGGCAGGCAGACGGACATGTCTGGATCAGAAGGTGATTCTCAGCAGGAATACTTTTCTATACCTGCCGCGTCTCCTTTAATGCATTACTAACGGAAGAACTAAGTTAATATATATAAAGTAGTGCAGTAATTTTTTTGAGTTCATCATATTCTAGAAGTCTTCGAATGGTTGTTTTTTTTCGAATACTAAGAAAAATCTCAACATTTTGGATTCCCCTTCTGAACCACAGTGGATTTTATGAGTTACAAACATTATTCAATTATATTATGTCATCAGCATGTTACGACAACAACAACAACAACAACATCAACAACTAATGCCCATTCATAAATTTTATGTAAGGGGTTAATATTCTTTTATATATTATTATAATGAAGAAGGTGAAAAGAAAGGAAGCCACGAAAGAGCAAACTCCACCAAATAAAAGAAGAACAAGAGATAAGAGGGAGCTCTTTCGACGGACTAAATGGTTATGTCTTATGTAATATATTTGCCCTTTTCGCTCTGATAAATATGCCCGGCCAAAAGGTTGTTGCCAAAAGGGTGCGGATCTAATTGAAATTTTGTTAAAAGCTTCCGAATGGGTTTTAGTCGTGGGAGGGGAGAATGAAATATTATAGGAATTTAAAAGCGTGTTTAATAAAAATAAATAATAATTTAATAAATACAAAGATTTTTGCGTTGGAAATATGAAATATAAAAATATCAGGATATAAAAATTATTCAGAAGGTGTTTCCTCGATACAATTAAATTTTTATTTAAAAAGTTTTCACACCCACAATTTTTATTATGTATAATTGTATACTTCCGATTAATTTATTATTTGTATTACTTCTTTTTTGAATATTTTAATAAAAAGCATTTATTTATATGCCTTTATTTCTTTACCTTTTTCTTCGTACTTGTGTGTTTTTCGTATCGAATTTTTTATTAGGAAACGATTATTCATTGATAAACAAAATGAAAACATAAATAAAACTAAATCTAAAAGAAAATATTTCTCAGAGCAATAACCCTCGAGTGGCTACTGCGAAGAAGATGTATACATAAAGTTTTACGGAGAGATATATTTCATAAGCAATCGTCCACTATAGAAATGAATAATTTATGAAATTCCTACGCAGTAATAATGGCATAATATCGTACAGATGCTACGAAGGTATACAAATAAATACTCGTAGGCAAAAAACACACACATCTATGCGCCTAAAAATATATTTATTCATTCTATCAACTACTCTATCTCCCGCACTAAATCATAGACCCAGATAAGAGTCATTTTTATTCGTTGTGAGTGCATAAATTTTACTAGCGTCGGTGATACCAACCTTTTAGTAACTTGTACCCACAAACAATTTTAATTATTAATAAAGGCAGCACACATTTTCACTAATACGTGTAAACAAACACGTGTGTGAATATACTTTATACTTTTTATCTTTAATAACATGAAAACAAATCATGCATGACATTTCGTAATTCTGCTGGAAGGATATTATTAAAGAGGATCACGATAATAATTATCATTACAAAATATTATTAAAAAAGTTTCACAAAAGTAAAGTCAGAAGATTTTCATTGATGATAAAAATTTAATCGTCAAAGCCTAAATGCTAAACCACCTGAAGAAATATTCGTTGATACCGATTTGAAAATTGTCAGTTAACACTTCATATATACAAGGTGTATAATTTTTACCATACATTACTTTTTACTATTCTAACAAACAGATTAAGAAACTGATATGGAAATAATTAAAAACGAATAAGATTAAAATAAAAATTCATTTCACTGAAGTCGTCCGGCTTTTGTCAGTGATTCGTAAAGTGTCGTCGTCAATGAATTTTGTAAATGAAATCTAGTAAGTTTTTCATAACTTGTTTTGTTGAATATTTGTGCGCTTGTGTGTATGTGGGTAGATAAATAATATTCCTGTGCAAATAAATATTTCTGAAATGTTAGAAAATCCTTTAATTCAATTTCCAACACCAACGACGTGCCAGTTAACGAACATTGCCTTTTTTGTACTTTTCTTATTCTCCCGAATCCCATTCACATTCTTTCTCCCCTTGCAAATTGACTGCTGGAGAAATTTTCAATAACTTCTAGAATTGAGAACATTTTTCTCTTACTATTTGAAGTCTTACTAAAAGTAGTTTCACAAAGATTTTGATCTTTTAATCTCTGTATCTTCTTCATTTCTATATTCCTTTTTCTCTCTCTCCTTCATTCAATTTTTCTTCTCCTAAATTATATGAAGACCTACATAGAATCACGTCTGTGCTTCCCATTTTCGTTTTTTCTTAGGCTCAGTCGGGTATATGTCGACGTGTGTGTTCAATTCTGACACTTGAGGCTGTATCCTTCGATTGAGCTTACTTGGCTGCTCCGCAGCAATGCGATGTGGCTGATGTGTAAAACCAAAGGTAATTCGCGGTCCCGTAAAAAACCACGTCAAAGAGATGTTTCTCCTATTCCTTTCCTTTCCAAGCAAATCCTTAAAAGAAATTGAATTCATTTTATAGATTTACATGCAAAACTAATTTCGTCGTTCTAATTTTATGGGCTGGCGGGAATAAGTCGAGATGAGCGAAAAGTTTCGTTTTTTCAGACATACCCTAAGGCAATGGCATTCAACCCTATGTCTGGCGGCGTCATGGCATCGGCCAAAGCGCAATACGTGCTCCACACGCCCCACGTCTCTGATTGAAGCATGTAAATTTTTATAAAATAATAAATTCCATTGTTATATAGTTATACATATATATTCACGTATGCATTAAATGTGAATATATTATTTAAAATTATTTTGGGTAATATATATAATCGTGGTTACCCTTGCCTGCCTAAAATTTTTCTTAAAAACAAAATTTTTAATTTATCTTAAAAAGTTGGTGACGCCCGGTGTCGCTCTGACGTTCCTCCTAAATTTGCTTCTAGACTCAAAAGGGTTGAGTGCCGCTGCTCTAAAGGTATTGGGGGAGAGGTGTAGGAAGGGATTTACTACATACTTTTATCATATCTCCTTGTAAATTTGTTTTCACAAATATTTTAAAGAAAAATATGGGCGCGTCCATATTTTGCTGTGACAACAGTTGCTGTGACTTTTAATAATAATCATCATCATATACTCATCGTATGCTCAAAGTCGACGTCACTCTCATTATTATCATATAACACTAACTTATTTCATTATTTTTAATAATAAGAATTGGGTCTGACTAGCATTATTATTGTCATCCGATTTATTTTCATTAAAAATTTTATATGATCCATAATGATAATTATAACATATATTATCCATTAATTTTGTGTCACAATCACTTTGTTCATCCCTCTCCTTATTCTCAAACTTTTCTCACAATCCTCCCAGGATCGTTGCCATAACTATTCCTATCAGTAATAGTCGAACTTTTAGTCATTACGGTTAATGTAATCACCATTATTTATCATTATTAATATCATTCTCATCTTTAAATTATTTTTATACTTCTGCTCATTCCTGTCATCAACGTTATGTTAACACTTCTTTAATTCAATATTTTCATCATAAAAAATACCTTCCAAATTCTCGTCGTCGTATTCGTCGCAATCTTCCCGTCACAATTTTAATAAATCTTGAACCATTTTAATTTCACTTTAAATTTTGGACTGGTTCAGATGCTCGTTATAATTTTTGAATTCATCATTACATTCATAAGTTCCAAATTCAATTAATTTAGTTTATTAATTTGCATCAGTATTAAAATCGACGACAATCATCAATAAGTCAATTATAATCCTGGAGATCTTCAACATTCCTTTAATTAAGACGCTCAGCATCTACTTGGATCTAACGCATCATCCAAAAGAAAATTATCATCATCTTCAACATTCACATAACTGCGATTATGTCAATGCATCCGCATTCATGATTCGAATTTTGTCACGCATATCACGTTTTTGTCATACTTCGATGAATAGCAAGATCCTCGGAGCATGACCCACGGAGTTTCTCAACCGCCGAATTCACTGATCCGATGAATGAGAGAGCGAACGAAAACACTTTGCATAACAAAGAAGGCGAGCGAGACCGGTGGAACAAGATGGAATAATGCATTCGATTGTGCTTTTACGTGCCACGATTACGTTGTCGTTTTCTATCCCACCGTCAAATTTCTGTTGCCTTTCGTCGATAGAAAGGATAAGGAATGACGACATAATTTCGGAATGATTGCGATACGCAAAATCGACGATAACGTTTTGCGCGATTGCATTTGAAGCGAATCCTATCGAGAATACCATTAGTGAAGCCATAAATCCAGAAAATATTTCTGTTTTTTCTTGCAAAGAACGAAGCAAGAACGGGAACAACACGTACTATGAGACGGCATTTCAAGAATAATAAAACGAATAAAACCATAATACAGTATCTTTCTTTTTCGCTCTTATTCATTCTTTTCTCTCTGATAAAACCATCGAAAGATTATTCATATTGAATAAATTTGATCTGCAAATGAAAAAGAAATAAAGTAGAGTAGACCAGAAAATTCAAACACAAGATGCGAGAAGTTGGTATGCCGTAATGACGTTAGATGTGCACTATTTGAGCAGGTTGAAATTTTATATATGCGCTTCAGGATTTCTACGGGATTTTGCCATTTTAAATTGTGTCGGTTTGGGATTTTGTCACAGGATTTAGAAATTTTGTTGCTTGGGATTTTGTCGTTTCGGGATTTTGTTACTTTAGGATTCTGTCGGTCGAGACTTGATCATTCGGGGTTTTGTTGTTCGGGATTTTATCGTTCGGGAGTTTGCACTGCGGGATTTTGCTACTAACACGTTCTTCTAAATAAATCTGGAAATATTCGACCCATTACGTTCATATTAAACGAAATTGAAATTTTGTATCAATAATCGTAATTTTTTATATAATAAATTCACTTAATTTCACAATACTTAATTTATTTTATATTTATTTTACTCATTTTAATTATATTAATAATTTAAATTTGTTTTGGATCGAAAGCAGAAACAAATTATATTATATTCTTTATTTGCAAAAATATTCTCTTTCAATGTTTTTCATTTTATTTTTTAATTCCATATTAATTTATTTCACTCATGAAAAATGTTCGCATTGAATGAATGAAAATTTTGCACATAAAGTGATTCTAAAAATCAATTCCTATTAATTCACCGACTCACAGATTCATTCATTTATTTATTCTTTCAAAGAATTGATTTCAGTTAAGCTTTGCGTTTTCAATAAAAAGATAATAATTTGTATTGTATAGTCTAAACATTTCATGTCAATTCTTAGAGAACATCACTAAATCAATAATTCCCGCTAATCCAGGCACATCAAAGGATAATCTCTTTTAAAAAGAAGAAAAGAAGAATATTTTTATTCAACTGGAAGAAAATGGTCTTCAGCAAATATAAAAGTATTATATTTCTATTTTTTAAAATATAAGTACGTAAATGCGTATTAGTGCACGCATATACGAGTATATATCTCTCTAAAGGCACAACACAATCTAAAATCTAAACCATTCACAACACAACTCATCGCAACTCATTCAGAATTCAGACTGAAATATTGATGTATGTGTTGATATAGAATCCCATCAGTTTGTATTAACGTATGTAGAATGCATGCATGTGGATTTATACAAAAATGAATTATTGATATATAAAAGATGAGGAATAATAATCTCTATAAAAAATACAATTTATCGTGCTTCATTGATATTAATAAAATAATTCAAAGAATAAATGTACGAATGAATGAATGAATGAATGAGTGAATGAATGCATTCACAATCCAGTCTGGCCTCCTAACTGATCCTATTATACAAAGCTACGTCTGTCCATCTGTCACTTATGCACATCTGCTGAATGACTGGTGATGAATGAAAGAAAATTGGTGATGCCAATAAAAATGAAAATAAAGTAAAATAAATAAACGAAATGCAATAAAAAATTTAAGATTATTTCGTGTCAAATCACTAAATTGATGAAAACATGTTTCCAATAAAGTTAACCGTTAAATATTTTTTAAAAAAAGCAAATATTTTAAAGTCATATAATAGACTTCATTATAGTCATCAGTCAATATAAATTGGTATCATTCTGTCAATATTGATTATGACAAATTTTTCGTGTTTATCGAAATACTGAAGTATCCTCGCAGGAATAAGAATGATGTGATGCTTCATAAGAATACAAGTGATGTGATGTCTCGTAATTACCTCTTCTATGACCAGTAAAAATTCGACATTGATTACGTAGAAAACATTATTATTACGTTGCTTGCTAACGATACAAATTATAGGAAGACATACTGTGAGTCAATCACAGTCAATCACTTTATAAGGCTGTCTTGGTTGCGGTCGAGAAGATAAGACAAATAGTAAGTTGGGGCAACTATTAAGTGAGAGGGGATGATACGCGTTTGGGTAAAAAATTGCAAAAAAGATCAGATTGGAGGAATAAAGTTACGAAATCTTGAACCCCAATGAGAAAATATTGAAAGGAATGTAGAATAACGCCATGATTGGTACGAAGAAAGAAAACCTTTTTGGAATGATGCAATATGGATTCAAAAAAGTTTGAAATTTGCAACAATATGTCAATTCAATGAATTAATCCCTTCATAATTTTTTCAGCAAAATAATTCCAAAGCAAGGTCATATAAAACATTCTTCTTGAAGAATAAAATATTAGAAATATAAAAAGATATTAGAAATATTAGAAAATATTAGAAATATAATATGTGTTGATGGATATGAATCAATTTCCACTAGTACGACACCAGAGGACAAGCCATTCGAGTAGGCATCCCCCAATTATGTGAAGTACACTGAAGCTAAAAAACAATAGCATTCAAGCTTCGTCAAACAAAATTTGACAGTTATGTGAAGAGCATTTGTAACAAACATAATTATATCCTATAACCTGGGAGTGATTACCCTGGAGTATATTAAGTTGTTCCTCACATTTGTATCGCATCAAAGGAGGCACGACATGTATAGAGAAGTATATATATTGTTGCTCATTACAAGAATCACCTCCTGAATCGATTTAACTCGGTTTACCTCTCTATCTGTCTGTCTGCCTGGCGAAATCGCGATTGCAGGAGGACGAAAACATATATTCTCATGAAATTTAGTATAGACATTCTCTATCGTTTCACAATGAAGATGAAATGATTGGGATACAAATTGTTTTTTTATGAAACAAAACTTTGAAGCGAATTTTTCATTCCCTATTGGGATAATCAAAATTGAACTTTTTCAACATAGATAACGATGTTGGACATTATAAATCCACAAAAATGAGTGCGGCGCTCCCATTATTATATTAACCCCACGTGGGGGGCTTCTTTAAGAAGAGTTGTGATGAAGATGATCTAAATTAGATCTGAATTATCCAAGAAGATAGAAATGTAATCTTAAATTTTTATGAACTTTTATTTACGAAATTAGCGGTCTTATTTGTCATGTTTAGCATTGTTGGAATTACTGTTACGCTAACAGCAATCTCTATGAATTTTTCACTTCAATTAAGCAAGCTTTCCACGAATGTCAACGCACATCCGATGAAACAATGGTTATCTTTTCAATAAATCTGAAAAGATAATGACATACATGGCTCAGTGCAATATTATGCAGTCGACGTTCTCGTTGGGTGGCTTATGAAATGAAATGCAAGTGAATTTGAGTGTGTTTTTAAGCTTTCTTCGAAGATTGCGTGATGTTTGAGGCGAGTGGATGGAGGAGGATGTGTGTGTATATGTATTTATATGTATTTGTGGTAGCTTATTGCGGATACCTTTCTATCGGAATCTCTTCTTCGTTTGAAAAGGAGAACGACATTTATTTTCGTTAGCTCGATTGTGGGCAACTGAGACCCGTTTGATTTATGGTTTGCTTTGCTAGATAAGATTCACAAAAGGAACTGTCTATGTAGTTGTTGTTGGTGTTATTGGTGGTGGCAGCTTTATCTCTGGATTGTTGCTATTACCGTCGCGTTTTTGTTGTTGTTTTCGTTGGTTCCTCGTTGAGTTGTTACTAAACTTGACAACCGTCGTCCATTTTGTGTTCAAAGTCCAATTTTCTTCTTTGATATAAATGAAAGAGCTGTCAAAGAAGGATGAAGGAGTGAGTAAATTAGAAGAGGAACGAGGTGAAGCATTTTAAAAGGGTCAACATGGAATCAAGCTCGTACTTCTTGTATTTCATTCATTTATTTCGCTCCTGTGAAAAGTGTAAATATTGACAAATGGTTGAATGCACTTTTGCGGCCTTCCCATTGACTTGTATTCAACACGATAACTACAATAAATAAACAAAAATAACGATGACGTCGCCAACAACAACAGCAAATCGTCCATCTGAATATTGTGAGAATGTTGAAGCAGTTGAGAAAGATAAACAACAACATGATGAAATCATCATGAAGAATTGAAATAGAAGAGTTTAGAAAGAAAGAAAAGGAGAGAATGTGAGAAGGACAAAGATAAAGGCAGAATTGGAGAGGGGGAACTTTGTGAAAGGAGTTCGTATGAATTTCCTTTTCTTTTATAAATTAAGCACGTTTTCAGACCAATTCTTCGCTATGTTTGCGCCATTAATCACAGATCTCTATTTAGTCGGTTCACTTTAAGCTATCTTCGTCTCCCTCTCTCTTTCACCCTCTCTCTTTCACCCTCTTTCTCTGTCTTGCTCTGTGGACTCTCCAGACTGTATTATAAACTCTCTAAAACCATGACTTCTCTTCTTTGCGTTGCATCTCATTTTTCATTCTCCGCAGATTTGAAATATTCATCATAGCCCACACTGATTTTGATCCTTAAATATTAAATTGGTCGTTTAAACATTTATTAAAATGAATAAAATTTCAGAGAATGCAGTATAATGTATTTTCAAAAAGTTTTATAAATACAAAAATTTAGAAAACAATATTAGAACAAGATAAAAATTCCAAACAATTGACAAATGGTAATAAATACGCCATTAAAGCATTACAAAAATTATAAAAATCAAATAGAAATTAATTCCTTCTAAAACCGAACAAATGTTTTGCGAAATTTTAAACATTAATTCAAATTAAATTACGGAAAAAACAATCGATATAAGCCAGATTTGCAACGAAAATTCAATTATAAAGATCAAAATTATAATAATGAGATTGAAACAAAATCAAATTAAGCGAAATCATTGACTTATAAGTTTTCCTATTTATGATTCAGGCAGTTTTTTTGAGCTTTTATCCTCATTGTTCAATTTTATCTCGTTAAAATAAATCTTATCTTATGACTGATAACTCAGAAACTTTGTGAAATATTTTGGAATCCTCATTCCCCTTGATTCAAGACTCGGCACAAATTGCATCTTTGAAGTTATAACAATAATCCACGGACCACTTCTCACGATGTCCTGATCTCTATTTGATAAAATTATTTTGTCAGATTAACTAAAATAAGCTGATAGAGAACACTAACATATAGAAATTCATATTTACAATATTTTGCACTTATATTTTGAAAATTGAAAATTCTTTTGGTGGTTTGTTTTTCGTATTTTTCTGGTTCCAAATCCTAAATTTAATGCACTAGCATTAATATAAAACCTGAAAAAATCAACAAATTTGAAAAGAATAAAATTTTTCCGATAAAATCAGTTGCCGTTTTCAGCGCTTTTTTCCTTTATAAATCGGCCAAGCCGAAGTTGAAGCTTTTGTTGTTTGTTGCTTGTTGCTTTTCCGTTTTTGTTATTTATTTTATTTTATTTTATTTTATTGATATTGCTTTGGTTATTACACACACAAACAAGCGATTACATTGGATGGTGTTGCTGCAATTGCTATTGTTGCTTTTTTTATCGTTATGGGTTTTGCGTTTAACCGCTTTCTATCTCTTCACCTCAGTTGAAAAGTTTGCTCAAAATTGCGGCTTAACTTTTCCGCTTTTTTCCGCTTAAGTTTTCGATATCGATGTGGACGAAGAAATGTGGATTAAACACGTTTTGTGACTGACGCACCACCGATGTATGCAACTTTTTATGGTGGGCAAAAAAGAAAACAAACATTAAATTTTAACTATTTCATAAAGAAATTAAATATTGTAAAAAATTACATTTTCTTCAAAGGCGATATTTTACACCCCACACTTTTGTGGTGTGTTCGCTTTGTATTTCCGTTTTTAAAAACCTAAAGGATGTATAACAGATGTGAAAAAGTAGCAAACCGTTCCACTACTTGTCCACTACTTGTTCAAACCATTCGACTACTTGTCTATCTGTCTAGCTAAAATTTCACTCATAACTCCCAAAGGCTAAGATTTTATTCCTATTTTAAACAATGCCTTCAGAAGGAGTTAAAAATACGGTAAGATAATGAACACACAATTCCAACAAGAAATTATTCATTTTTTAAAATTAATATAATTCCAAATTAAGGGAAAATCAGATGGAAAGACCCAATTTTGTTGCGTTTATATATTCTCGTTTTGTTTTGTCTCTTCAGTAATATCTTCCTATTATCGTAAAATGACGATAAGGATAATATCTCGTCAATTGCTTCGACTATCTTTTTTACTTCTTTTAATATTTCATCATCTACATCCTATTTTGCATCATGCTAACTTTATTACATCCTCTCTAAATTATTTATAAATATGATTACTTGATTTACTCAAATTTCTCGTAAAATCACGTTCACGAGAATATGTTTAGTAATATACCCAAAAGCAAGGGACGAATAATAAGAAGAAAGAAAGCACGAAAAACAAACAAAAGCTAACAAAAATAAAAAACATTAAAACAAGATTTACTGGAGTTAGTCAGGAAAACCAAAAAGAATTTTACACAAATGATACACGAAAATATTAGCCTTTCTTTGTTTACAAGCGTATATATTTATGCGAGCGTGAATGTATTCGTGATTTTATATATGCGATCCGAATTTTGGAAGGATATTGAATATATTTAACCGAACTTATAAAAAATGGGTTATGGATTTCTATATGTTATCATCGGGGAAAAAGAAAAGTCATAGACCAGTAGTTCCCAACGTTTTATTACCATTGAATCTAAGTCATTTCTGAATACGGTTGTCAACAATTTCCTCTCTAATGTTTGTGTTTGCCACCCAATTAGAAACCTGACCCTATCGATTTACAAATAATGACTTCGAGAAACCTTTTCAGCACGAACGAAAGGATGTTTCAATTCTTAAGAAAACCATATAAACAAAACGTGCCGATTACTCCTTAAAACAAATCGCCGCATTATCCATGAGGAACACCGTTTGGTGAAAGGGAAAGTTTAGTTTTGTCTTCACTCCCAGTTCCTTTTTGGAAAAATCGCCAGAAAATATCTTTATTGCCTGTAATTCGATTAAATGGAGCGTGTGTTTCAGAAATAAATCAAAAACATGAAACGTAGAAAGTTTTTTTGTTGCTTTTATATGCCGTTGTATTCGTTAGATATTATTTTATTTACGACTATTTATACGATTTGGAGAGGTAGAGAAGATTTACGTGTAATTTGTATCTATCGAATTGCTCTATTAATTTTCCTAAATAACTTCTCAAGGAGTGGTTAGTTCATTTACAACTCTGTGGGGCCACTACGCCCATTTCATGTGATACATTCTTTCCATACCATTTTTATCCACCTTAGGGTCAGCTCAAATAAGTTCACCTTGTGAGGGTCCAATTAGCTCAGGCATTCGTTCGCAAATCGCACCCATAATAACAATCTTTGTTTATTATCTTTCAGTATCAAAGAGTGAGAGTGGGTCCCTTTTCTTCTTTAGTAACATCGTAACAATTATATTTCATGTTTGGACTTTGGTAAGTGACAGAAATTGGATGATATTCACCATAATCTCATTGCCTATTCATAAACGTCTGTGCGGTCGACGATGCCAATCGCTGTTAAAGGATTTGATTTTTGAATTTAGTTGTTTGTTTAACTTTTAGTATTGCGGTTTCCGCCCTTTGGAAATGGTTTACAAATACTTTAATTTGTTTTTGAATTTATTTTAATTCATGGTATTTTTCTTCTTAACTCAATCATTTGTCTTTTATTTGAGCACGTTCAAATTTTTAATCATTAGATCAATAAAAAATACCCAAACGCAAACACATATTTCTGATAACCATGGAATTCTTCTACCTTTACCTTCGGCCACGATTCTGACCTGCTGACCTTTTCAATCATCAACCCTTTACTAAACACATTAAACCAACTGCATGTGTATGCGCTCAAACAAAACCAATGCTTTTTGAACGAACTTTCGAAAATAAACGAAAATCAAAACAACAAATAAGGAGCTACCTTCGGCCGAGCTGATACCCTACACTCGTGATATGAATTAGTAAATTAGTAGTAAAAGTTGAAATTCAATTTTAGCCTCAAGCTCTTTTCACAAACTGAGAAACCGAGTTGTAAACATCGATAAACTAGCACCTCCTTCAAAAAGTGGGATTGTCACTGACTCGAAAAAGCTCAATTTGAACACTAAGTGACCTTCATGGACAGAGAATATACGTAAAAGCCTTCTTGCGGACACCAATAAATAATTAGCTCGAATATGAAATCATCCTTTTAAATTCTAGAATATACCCTACCTCTCCGAATGTAGGGTATAATTCACTGCTCCAGAAATTTAGAAAGAAACTTTTAAAAAAGTATCAGATCAACAAAAACACAAACAAAAAATCAAAAAGGAAACTATTGAAAAATCACGCAAGCTTCTCTGAATGGCCATCAACACTTGGTGACGATGATGATGATGACTTTGCCAATACAGTTTAACACCCACAATCTGAAATGCTTCAACCCCTTTCTGTACCAAACTTCACCCTTTGATCACGCTTTTTTCTATTTTTACCCTATTTCGCCTTTTTCCTTTTTTCTGATTTTAATGCTTTTTTAATACCTTCCTTTACTTCCTTTACTCTCATTTGTTACTTCCTTTAATAGCTTCATGCGTCGAAATTTCAGTAACTATCGCTCTTATCCTTCACCTTTTTTTAGGGATCCCCTTGAAATTGTTTAAAACCAAGGATATTTGATTTTCTGCGGGTGGCAAAGGATAATAATTTTTCAATTTCTCTTTCAAAGGCTTTGGAATAAAGAACGATTTCAATTTTTCAATTTTTTCAATTTATTTTCAACTCTAAACAGAAAAAGTTTTTCTAGAGAATTACAGGAAAGTCAATAAAGAATTCTTTTATACAAACACTCTTTGTGAACATCCTGATTATAAGGTGTAAGCAATAAGGATTAAAAGCAAGGGTTAGGCAATAGAAATCAAAATCGGTTTAGGGAGAATGAAGAGAAAGGACTTTGTATTGAAGAAATTTGTATTGAATTAAAAACAATAAAGATATTAAAAAATTTAATGGTTTTATATTTATATACGATTTAAAAAATATTCTAACGTAATAAAACATAATAATAAAACATAATGATAAAATATAACGATTTCATTAAACAGACAACAAATTTACAACCTTATTAAATATTATATTCTTTGTTAAAAACTTTGTTTCTTTCAAAGAAAGTATAATTTAAATTCATTAAAAAAACTTTATCATTCAGAACCAACGCCTTTAAAAATCACCAGACTGCCTGCAATCACAGGCAAGGCTCAGATTGATGATTTCAAGCGATCCGGAAATAAATTCCTTTTAGAACTTAAATCAAAAGCCTTGCCTTTTTCTGTTCAATTTTTCTGTTCTGTTTAAACCAATTTTATAACAATCATTGATTAACTTGCTTTATGGGCACAATTACGCCTTTTTTTAAAACGTTTTTATTGATTTGCTTTGAATCATGTTCGGGTCAAATTCTGAAACTGATTTTAAATTAACTCCCCGGCCCGAAATTTAAACCATAATTTGGAACTGGATGATAACACAATAGAATCTATAAACTAACCACCCACGCTCAACTTGAAGCAGGAAAATTAGTCGTTTCAAAATGTCGGTAAAAATTTTTAAATTGATTTTAAAGCAATTTTTCGGTGAACTAAAGGCTCCAATTTGAGCTACAGGTTAAAACTGGAAGATAATGTACAATAAACGAGAAACTAACTAATCACGCCCACTTTGAGGACAGAAATTAGGTGCCTTTCAAAATGTTCGCTACATATTTTTTAGATAAATTGATTTTACGCAATCCTAAAATAGAAAATCGCTTGCTTTCAATAGACAGACGGTACACTCCATGATTGTTAAAGTGTTACCTGGAGCTACCGAAGTTACCGAACCGATGTCATCTAACGGCAGTGAAATCTTTTGTGAAGGGTGTTGACGGAGTAATTAAAGAAGAAAAAGAAATTCAAATCTTTCTTTGGATAGATTTGAGAACGATGGAGGTAGAGAAGAGTGAGACATACACCAAATTTATAGAAAAATATATACCGGATAAAACCCAGAATTGAAGAAGAAACGCGTAATGGAAATTCTAGTAATTAAAACAATTTATAAACCACTAAAAATTATAAAAAGGGAAAGGAATACGAGAATAAGCTAAAAGATGAGCAAAGGGCATCATTACAAAATCACAACGAAATGCAAATAATTTTTAATATAAATAATTTTTTCAATTATATTTTTGCAACTAACAATTATTTGCCAGACAGCGTTTCTTTGGCATATCGTTTCATTCAATGACCAAATATCCCTAACCCTACGTGCCAAATATCTACAAATACTAAGAAATATGTCATGACAAAAACAACTAAAAGTCAAGATAATACTCCTGCCCATACTTCATCAGATAAATAATACAATTATGTATTTAATTTTCCATTTATTTTCTAAAGCAATTGAAATCAATTATTTTGAATTAAACAGGTCAGATATATTCATAATGATGTTGTTAACAAGTTATTATCTGATTTACATAAAATCACACTTACAAATTTCATTAAATGTCAAACGTCAAAACTTAAATGGAAAAAAATTAAAACAATAACTTCGGCCTGGTCGAAGCAGTTTTATGGTTTAAATCCAATGACAGGTAAACGGGACACGCCTCATTTGATACTACACATACCTTTTAGTTAAAATAGATTCCATTCATCTTCACCTTTTATTTCACAGAAAAGCAGGCGTGGCACTTGGCCGATTATGCCCATTCTCAATTCCAAACAGCCCATAATGAGAACGAATATTCATGCCAGATTCCATGTCGGTAACTCTTTCTGTTCGGCTGCCACTGTAACGTCTACAGGCAGACTGTCAGACAGATAGTCAGACAAGCGGGATAATATGATTAAACCGACTCAGAAGGTGACCCCGAGCAGGTATGTTTATACTTTTCCATATTTTCCACGCCTCCTTTAATGCATTCCTTTAATGCGAACTTTAATATTTAATTATTAAATAAAATTTAATAGAATAAAAACGCATCAATGGATTCACCGAAAGGAAAGAGAAAATTTCATGAAAATCAATCTTGCATGGAATTCAGTTGATTTCGACTAACGTTCGTCAAGATAAGAGTTTAATGTCATCAATTAATAGTGAAATAAATCGTTGAAATAAATTTAAAAAGTCATAAACAAACTTTTCATTTAACGATTTATTGGATAACAATTTATTAAGTATTATCAATTATGAAAAAGTGTAATTATTATTATAAATCATATTAATAATTTGTTCCCTTTTCGAGAACATAATCATGCCCGAAGCCTCTCTGAAAGTTAATTGTTGAATATATGCCTTTAAATTAAGCTTAAACAAATCCTTTGGCTCAATATTATTTTTGGAAATTTTAAAAAAAGTTAAAGCTGAAATTTATTTGCCCTTTAAAGACATAAAACAATCTCATATATCGATTTTGAGATTAAAGCGTGTGCCATTCCTACGATCGATCAATTAGTCAATGAATTCAGTTTGAATAACTTTTGCATCTGATGCAGAGTAAGAGGAAGCAGTTAAAGTATTGGAACTTTTACATAACAACAACTATTACTACCACCATACCGTTACACATGCTTACTATCATACAGTTTTACACTACCATACGGTTCCTCTGCAACACTTCAACGATAACAACTTTCACATCAATAACCATAAAAAGACAAAAAGAAGAGTTCAATCAAATTTTCTGTTTTCTTTTCTTTATTTTTTGTTTGTCTCTATTCATATCTTTCTCTTTTCTCTCTCTCTCTCTCTTTCTCTCTGTCTCATTATTTTTCCCCATTTTGTTATTGCTTCTCGGCAACTTTCGTACATTTTTTAATTGAAAAAAGACGCTAATTTCGACCAGGCCGAAGCTCATATACCCTACATTCAGAGTATAAATTTCCCCATTAATTTCTCCCATTAATCTAATTGTGACCATGATTACCAGTGGACGGATCACGCCCATCAATGGAAGATTACCTTGACCTTAAATACTGGTAAAAAAGTAGGCGTGGAATTGAACCGATCCCCCATTTTCAATACAAAACACCCTAGGGAAACAGAGAAAATTCTTGACAGACAGGTAGACGGACACAAATAAATCGACTTGGGAGATTATTCTGAAACATTCTTTTCTTACCGGTGGTGTCTCTTTTAATGGGCTACAGAAGGGGAAAGAAAGTAAATTTACTCTATTCCCTTCGGGAGTAGGTTACCAAAAATTAATTTGACATAACCAAAAAAAAATAAAACTGTCAATTAAAAGTGATCGAATACATAAAAAGTGTCGTGATATCCGAGGGAGAGAAAGCGAATAGAATTAAAAAGGGTCAGAAAAATGAAATTATTTGACATTCGAGGAAAATGTTCATCCAAAATTCAGTCACCAAATGTTAAACCTTGACGATTGGTGACTGGTGTATGAAATGCAGAGTAACCTAACTTACAGCAAAACAATGGTTTAATGTTTAGAACAATGCCTTAGAAATGCATTAAACTTATCGAAACAGGAATCAAGAGAAAATTATGTGAAAATTATTAATAGATTTTTTCTAAAAATTCTTTATTTCTACGCAAGAAAAAATTTCTGCTAAATAAAATTTTTTTAGTGAGTGTTACAAAAAGGAGAGAGACTGTCGTTTGAAAAATGCAGTAATGAACAATAGTGTTACTTGGCAACTCTGTAAAGCATCGGTGTTGATGGCAATTATTTTCTTACCACGTTTACAACACTTCCTATCTCTCTTCCTCTCTTGCTGTCATTGGTGAAATTGCAGCTTTCCCCTTCACCGAATATCACTAACGAAATACTTTTGGAAAAATGAAACGGAAACGGAAACATGAATTTAAATTGATACCCTTTTATATTTTCTATAAGCAACGAAAGTAAGAAATCAAATAAAATATAAAACTATGAAATATAAAAACCTACCGGAAGTGAAAATAAAGAATATGGTCATGTCCGTGAAACCGAAAATCGATGTAACGTGATGACGAAACATAGAAAACATAAAGACTGAATTTAGAAAAACGGAGTAGAATAAAGGAGAGAGAGAGAAATGAAAAACAAATAATATTAAATGCGCATTTTTATTGACGTCTCGCAGTAACACCGACTTGTTTTGCGTTCGACACTAATTCGCCCCGGTTTTCGTTTCAGTTTTTTTACCGTTATTTCATGAATAAAACATACGCACTTCATTCCAAAGAAAAACCGGGAAAATCAATTCAAAAAAGCCGACGCCCAAACGAAAAGTGGAAACCGAAGCAAGTAGTAACGCTCACTTCGCCGTGGCCGGCTATCATATCCTCAAAATGCACTGCCCGCTACTTTCGGTCATTTATCTGAAACTTTAATGAGAGACCGCTAATGGAAAAGAAAACCTCTATCAAATTTCAAGACGATCACACAGTCGGCTATTCAACATAATTTCTGTCAGTCCAACGAGTGGGCGGACTATGCCCATTTTGCCATATGGGCAACATATTTTTTCTTCGTTGTTTATCACGAGAATATAAAATCAGCTTTATATCTGCTCTAGAGACTAAGAAATTATTCTCTAAATATTTATGAATCACATCTACCATGAAAAGTAGGCGTGGATCAGGTGTGATTTTGTCTATTTGCAATCCCAAACAAACTATTATGACAAATATAAATCGTGCTAAATTATACCTATCACTCCTTCCTTAATGCGTTACAAACGAAAGCACAAAGGGAATATTCCCTGTCTCTTCGAGTGTAGGGTATAAAAAAATGAAATATATTTTGAAATAAATTTCGTCAACGCTCTTGGCCGCAAACAAACGAGCCGCAAAACCAATAACAAAAACAAAAGATTCCAGACAGACTGATAAGCAAGCAAAAAAAAACAGAGAACAAACAAGCAGACAAACAGATAAGGACATCCATTAAAATCAACAAACAAATTTAAAGAATAACAAAATGGCTGAACCAACTAAAGACTCTCTCCCTCTCTGAAAACTTTTAGATTGAAAATTACTAGATCGAGAGAAAAAAAAACACAGACAGATGCATAGGAAAAACATTCACTTCATGATGGAAGTAATGGAATCGATGGATGGTTGGATGGTTAAATGTTTGACTGGATGAAGACATTACAAAAAAGATTCGACAAATGGGTCAAAAGATATATTAACGGATAGACGAAACGCCGATGGCAAAATTCGCACCATCTAACTTCATCTTGAGCGAAGTTTTGCAAGAAAATATCTTAAGATAGAAATGTATATGTGTGTGAAACTTTGACTCAGAATCATCTCCTAAGTCTGTCTGGAGAAATCACGATTAGAGGAAAACGAAGAGATATTTTTATGGAATTTGACACAAATATTCTCCATTATTACCAGCTGTTCGCTGTTGAAAATGGGCAAAATGGGATGAGAACCACTCCCACTACAAATACGTAAAATGAATATATCTACATGTGTGGTTAACTTTCAACGTTTGTAGAAGAAATGACAAAATTGAATTAATTAACAATAGAATTGAATACCAAGATTTTATGCTCAAACTCACCTAAGAGCATTTAAATACTTAGCAAAAAATAGTAGCGGTCTGCTTACCAGGAACACCCATTATAAAGGAGCCCCACTAGAGGAGAACTAATGAAGGTATTGCAATAAAGTCTTGCAAAAATATTCTGTTTTGAAAAAAATTTTGGCATTCAAAATGAACGGAATCGGCTCGATGACGCGTCTACTTTTTTATGAAATAAAACTTTTCAAGTGTCTGCTACTACTCCACTACTACAGTCTACTACTTTTCAGTCTCTATTGAAATTTCGAAGCTGAAATTTTACGGCCGGGATGGTAGTGCCGAGCAATTTAGGAAAATATCAAAAATTAACATTCACGCCCACTATTATACTATACCATGTGTGGTCTTTTTTGAGAATATTCGTGCTAAAAATGAGTTAGTGGATCTAAATTAATCACTAATTATTAGGATCAAGCAATAAATTTATATTACGGCTGTAGGGTATATAAGCTACGATCGGACCAAAGTTAGCGTTCTTACATATTTTATATTTAATTTTTTTTTTTGAAGTTTCAAATTGTACCACATTTTCACAAATCTTATAGCCGGTGTGTGCTCGCTCTCTCTCCCTTTCTCTATGGTTCTCTGTGTCTTTCACCATGCCATAATTTTTTTCTTTCTATAACTACGTCAATTGTTTTCTCTGTACTGATGACGATTAAGCTTAAGCTACAATTTAATTGAAATATGCTACATCTTGGTACAACAACAACAATAACAATAATGAACGACAATTGCATCAACACAGACTTTTGCTCAAAACGGCAAAAAATAAAACGCTCGAAATTAAACAAATAAGAACGCTAACTTCATTTTAGACGTCGTCCATATACCCTACAATTGCAGTATATATTTATAGTTTAAATCTAGTATACAGTAGGCGAATCACGCCTATTTTTTGAGAGCTTGAGAGAAGTTTGCACTTACTCCTGGTTTTAAGAATATATATTATCAACGGAAACACTTTATTCAGAAAGGTAATGAAAACTTTAAAATATCTCTAATTTCTTGGAAACCTATAAATAGAAGGCGTGCCTATTTTTAGTGCTAAACAGGCTATCATTCCAAAGAATAATCACGCCCAATTTCATATCGATACCTCTTTCCTTTCGGCTTTAATCGTGATTTCCATAGGCGGACAGGCATAGCTAAAACGACTCAAGGGGTCATTCTTTACATGTATTCATTTAAGGACGTGAGGGAATATAACCTCTCCCATCGGACGTAGGGTATAAAGACACAAACAAAAATAATTGTTCTGGGCAAAAATGAAATTCTCGTCTGTTAACAATTCCTCGGGGATTGAACAATTCTGGTGCTGCAAATCAATTTAAACAAGAAAATCGTCAAAAGAAAACGAAGTAAACGGAAGCTAAAAAGTATCAAGAAAAGTTCAATGAAGATCAAATGAATAGAAATCATTTTAATATTTTTGAAAAGAAATGTTTTCTTCAAGGGATTTTGGTTTGGGAGATTTCTCACCAAACTTCTCGCAAATATTTTAAGATTTTGATTTCTTAAATTTGATTTGTTTCAATTTAAAATTTTAGTAACCCAACAAAAATTAATTAAATTTTAAAAAAGAAATAATTGTCTCAAAATCAAAATGACAAAATTTTAAGGAATAGCAAAATATTTTAAAAGTAAATTAATTCTAATCTCTCCAAATTTTGAATGAAATTCGATAATAGATTACAATCAATAATGAGAATGATGAACATGAAGTTCATTCAATCGATCATTGATTGAATTAGTTAGTAATGATAACCATCATGAATGACCGTAACTCAATTAATCGAGAAATAATTGATTTCTTTAAAATCATTGAAAGTGCAGAACGTTTTAATGTGGCCACACCCACTTCAATTAATTTTATGGGCGATACGCGGTGGACAATTACTTATTCCTTTTTCCAACGCCACCAACAAAAATGACCAAAACAAAAATTTATTCCGACTCAAACTCAAACAAATTCATTCGAACCCAGACATGCAAATGAAATTAGTGAAAAATACAGGGTCAGCCACTCGCGCATGAAATTGATGGATAAATATTTTCTATTATTGCCGTAGTTGTTGTTGTTCTCCTGCATTCATAAAGACCACGCTAGCGACAGCAACACTACGAGCAACAACAGCAACAACACCAAACTCAGACATCAAACAATGACCGAACCATTTGAAGGGTAACGTCAACGAACTACACGGAAACCCAAGTGTACGTGTTAGAGGACGAGGAAGAAGAGCAGATGGTGGAAATTGTTGGGGAGCGTGGGGTAACCAAAAGCCGGCAATTCACTAAAAATATGTTCGAATTATGCAGACATAACACCAACACCGACATCATCTTCTACATCGGTACCAGAGTGTACCGCCCCACCTTAAGCTCCCACCCTTATAGGCATCAAAGAACCGCAAATACGCCGAGCGGAAAAATATTTGCCAACGGGTAGCAATGCCATCGTCCGAAACGAATGTTTTTGCAGACGAATTTGTACGCAACACATATCGATGGCGAAGATGCCAATGACCAACAAAACTACTCTGCTAATTGAAATGCTGTTAATGACTACAACAACATGAGAAATAACAATGGCAACAACTTCGGTGATCGCAAACGCATTAAACTAACGCGCCACGGATTTGCACCGTACTCTCGAGCCTGCACTATAATTTACCATAACTCAACACAACTACCTCTCTCTCTCTCTTCCTTTCTTGCTTTCTCTCTCATACATACACTCTCTGTCCCTCTCTGTCGGCTTGTCACTCCATCCGTACAGCTTCATTGCTTCAATTACCGTTTCATATTTTGAAGCAATTTCTGAAAATATTTTCGCACAAAAATGAACTGCCAAATGAATGAATGATTGGTCATAAGGATAGAGGGATAAGTGAATAAGAGGAAATTTTGAAAGGAAAAAATAAATCGATGAAAATTGAATTCAATGAAAATGAGAGTAAATTCATGGCAAATTAGTAAAATTGAAGAATAAATGAATTGTAAAATAAAATGAACAAATTAACAAACTGTTGATGGGTTTATTGAAAGAAATGAATTAGGATGATTCAAATGAAACGGACTTTAAGGAAATGATAATGAATTCACAGTGAATCAAAGGAATATTTGAACAATTGAATAATTTAACGAACGGAATTAATAGTTGATAATATTCTTTATAAAGGTCAAACAGCTCGATGAATGAATGAATGGAAAAATCAATGAATGAATGAATGAATGAAATAATGAACGAAAGTAATGCGATTTAGGGGAACATATATGAATATGTGAAAGTGTAAACAAAGAATGAGATTTTATGTTAACATTGTTCCATTTAACAAAGTTTCGACATTGTTGGAAAATGTGAACCCTACGTACGTCGTAGAAATTATGCAATAACGAATATATTCGTCAAACCCAAAGCATGTGTGATATTTATTTATATTAATTCGAAGCTTCTTGCAGTTTACGAATATATTTTAGGATTAATTAAAATTGCAAAATTTGCCGACAGCATCCACTATTGAAGACTCATGACGAAAACATTCGTCAAAAGGCAACATTTTTCACGACGAATTATTTCGTCATAAACAGTTAACGGATTAAATGAATTTTCTGATTTTGATAACTACTAAAAAACCCAAATTAAATATAATTAATTAAAACAAAACTAACAAAGTAATTGAAATATTAAATTCATAAATAAATGAATGAGCAAAAAAATTATAAACATTTTATAAAAAAAATGGAAGAAAACAGTTGAAATAAAACGAAATTTGTAACTGATTAAAAAATGGAAAATAAATGAATGTGTGAAATAATTTTCACAATAATCAAAGTAATGACTGAATGATGGAACGTAGAAAATTCGTGGTAAATGTAAAAAGGATTCACTTCAATTAATCAATGCTGAATTAATTAAATAAGACTGAAAAATAAGTAAAATCGCTGACAATGATTTTATTTAGTTCGACCATTTTACATCATTAATTAAACAGGATAAAAACGACTGCAGTGCGTACAAAATGGAAGAAGGTTCCTTTCGTCAACTGCCTGGCTTGATTGAAATGGTAAATATTAAGCAAAGAAGAAGAGCCGGTCAATAACCTTCATCTGCTTGAATCTTGCTGCTCAACTGCAACATTTCCGGACAGACAGTTGTTCATACGGACACCCCAATGATGTCAAACAGTTGAATGACGATGTCAACTGAAGTTTAGTGAAATTTGATTTCATTGCATTGGACGGTCAGTCGGGCAGACATGAGGCAAACTTCAGACATAAGACAGACCATAAACCCGGCACCCAATAATGATAACGATGCCGGTGACGCTAACGCTGATGGTGATGATGATAATGATGCTAGTGTACTAATGAAAGGACTGTGTGGTCCTAATGGACAAAATCGGTATAGGCTATTATAATAAATATTTATAATCCCACTATGCCGGATGTTAAACGGCCAAACAACAAACGACAAAAGTCAATTGATGGAAATCGTTAAATTAGCATAAAATTGCACAAGTTTTGTGCAAATTCGATTTTGATCGCCAACCCGATTTGCCAAACGCAATGATTTGCATTGCTAATTTTTGGGGAAAATAAAAGATACAAAACAACAACAACAATCATCAGCGAACGTCATTGATAAACGTGAAGCGGTCGATTGATGCATAGCGTATAATTTGAAATTTTGAATTTTGCATAATATTCAATATGGCGTAGAGTAATCAAGAAAAAACGAGAAAGGAAATTAATCGAATATTTTTTTCAGAGCGAATTGCTTCAGAGGTAAACGATGAAGATGCCAAGGCTGTTTCCCATAACGGTGGAGAGAACGTGAAGGGGTGAGAAAAGGATGAATGAGCGAACGAAGGTTAAAATTGTATAATCCACGAAAATTTCATCGTAAACTAAATTTAATTACAATAAATCAGGCGTAAAATTGAAAAAATTCCAAAAGCAAAAATTCGCAAAAGCAATATTTAAACGAAGTGGAAAAGTAAGGGGGAAAAAGAGAATCCAAAGGAAGAGTAAATAAAGCATACCTGAAAATTGATAAATATTTTTTCACAGCCTCCAAGCCCTTCGGAACTCGCTGACTACAACCTTCAACTGTAGCGTGCACATACACACGCACGATCATAATAAATGTTTATTTTTACAGTTGTGTTTTCTCACACACACGCTCACACACGCACACACAGCAGGCACTGAGTCTACAATTTTGGTTCGGTAATTCGAAATATTAGTAATGACAGTTAGGAAAACGTAAAAAGTCCCCACATCCCCGACAGTAGTAAAATGGTGGCGTAATCACAAAAGTCTTTTGCTCTTCACCCTTCTTCTTCACTCTTTCGGAAAGGCGCAACGTGGCACAATATTCGCAATGTGGAAAAATTATACAATTGAAAGCCATTTTACGTTGCGTTGAATAGCCATAAACCGATTGTAGAAGAAAACGTTTTTGCGTCGAAAAATCATTTTAACGCAAATACTATTTTGTTAGCTTCCTTAAGGATTATCGAAACACATATAGAACGTACGTGATAATACGTAGGGGTTACGATGAAAACATAAAATTGAGAAATGATTATTGATGAAAGCATAAAATTGAAAACAAAAACAGACACTCAAGATGGCACACCTCCAAAATTGGTTTAGAGACAAACCAGGCGTCACGAGGAATGACAGCAACTCATTCCAATACCTTTCAACATCGAACCCTGTCGGAATACTCAACAGACATCGAGGAAAATAAAATTTCATCATAAATGCATTAAGAACAATTTTGAAAGAGTTCTCAACAAGAAGCCCGTAACTTCTCAATTAAAAAAATTCTTCATACACTCCAAGAAGACAAGCAGTACTACTAAAGAAATCGCACAAGCACAAGCAGTACTACGTTAATTACAAGTCATAGCTGTTAAACCACTTGCAAAGCATTCAACCAATTTTTTATAAACAATGTCAGGCATTTGTTCTCGGTCTGAAACAGAACTTAAAATGTCTTAGCGTTTCCACTTTTTCATTGCATTTAAATTGAAACGTCTCTAAATTCGTAGGGTGTTCCAAATGGAAGCCCTTTGAATCGAGAGAGACCGTGTTTAATTACTTTTTTAATGTGAAGGCTAAGACCCGTCATGTTCTTCGAAGAAAACTGACACGAAGGACGCCATTAAAAGGCTATAAAAATTAAAAAGATAACAAAAACTTTAAACAAAACATTTGCCTCTTCCACGACTATAAAGCAAAAGTGTAAACACATTCATTGCTCACAAAGGAATTTAAAAAACAACTGGCTGAAAAGTAAAGGAAGACGAACATAATGATGATGATGGTAATGACAGTAGTGGCAGACCTCGTGACAGATTTCAAACCCTGCACTCCTCTAGATCTTACGCTTAATCCATTCTTGATCTCTGTCAGACATTTCAGGCTTTTGAGGTTTTCTTTTTCTGTTTAGGTTTGTCTGCCATCTTCAGGGTCTAAATCTGAAGGACACAAATGAACTGTTTTGAGTACTTGTGAATCATGATTTTTTATTCTTCTTCTAGAATTGCTTTCCATTCACCTTGACTCTGCCCAGAAAATTATTAATGTGGAAACAGAGATGGAAAATTGTCTTGGAATTGGAGTGCCAGACAACGGAAAGCGAAAGAGGAAGTTGTGCATTTGAAGCGATGCAATATTTACAAGATTTCATTCAGGTCCGGCAGCAATGTATTTAACAAGACGTATCGCATAAGGGCAAATTTATTGATTTTTGTATTGAGTTTTAGAAATCTAGAATGAAAATGAAGAAAAAGTGTGTGTGTGTATATGTGTATGTGTGTGTGTATTTGTGAGCATGTGTGTTTGTTTACTTGTCTGGGGTGTGATTACACGCTACGCAATCTTGAAAGTTTTGATGAAAATTTTGATAAAATTTCGCAACTTTTGTGAATTCTGGTGTTGCTACTTTTTC
This sequence comes from Physocephala rufipes, assembly GCA_963966595.1. Lineage (NCBI taxonomy): Eukaryota > Metazoa > Arthropoda > Insecta > Diptera > Conopidae > Physocephala > Physocephala rufipes. The sequence goes on along the minus strand of OZ016505.1, from coordinate 13,273,964 downwards.
ACCGCTACCGATATTAATTTTTTTATGCCGCGCGGTGAAGTTCGCGTGAGTGCAAAATGTGATAAAAGTTTTGGCGTGAAAAAGAAATTAAAAAAAAGAACATTTCAAAATATTCGGGCAAAATAAAGTAATTTTTTTGCTGTACTAGCTGTTGTTTTTATGTCATTATTGTTGTTATGATGACGATGTTTTTGTTTTTATTAATGTTTGGTTGTTGCTGTTGTGGAGGACGCTGTTATTGTCCAACCCCCACCCTCCCCCTCCCGATTCCATGTTTTTATATCTTTCGCTCTCTCATTTTTCTTTTTCGTCATCTTCTTTGTCCTTGCAGGCAAATGCTATTTAAAGTCTGACTGCGTTTTAAAGAAAAAATTATTAAATCGAGTGAAAAGAATGAGCGTCAAAATCTACAACAGCGTATAATCGAAGATTTAACAAGAATAAGAAAACAAAAACAAGATTCCCAGAATTCGTCATCCATTCTCAGGCGACAGAATTGCGAATTGTTCGCTTGTTTACAGGATTTACACTACTTCTTCTTCTCCCTCGATTTCTTTTTCTTATTCTCAATATTCTCAAAATAAATGACAAAAGCAAATAAAAAATAGAACATTTTGTGGAATTTTAGAAAAGAATGCCATTGTTAAAAATGTTGTCAACAACAAAAATCCAAAAGCGTAGCGAAAAAATAAAATTAATAAATTTTCCGACGCAAGTGAGAATATTTTACATTCTTTTATCTAATTATGAAATTTTTATAAGCATTGTGTGTGAAAATATACGTTTGTCTGTATGTACGTGAATGTAGGTGTGTGTGTGTTAGTGTGTATGTGCGAGTGTTCGTATGTGTGTGTTTTTGTGTGTGTGAAAGCGATTATTACTCGTGGGTCTTAATTATTTTTCTTTATGTTTCCCATCGTATTCGCTCTTTTATTATTCTTTTATTTTATTTAATAATTAGATTTTAGCATAAAACTTTTATTATTTTAAAGATCGTCGTTCGTACTTTTCACGCTTGTCACTTTATCTTGTGAATTTTATTGTATCGTTAATAAAGTTATCGCCAACTCTTAAAATCATCCCTTCATTAAAATTAATTTTCAACATAATCTTTTTTGTCATCCTGATCTTTTCGATCTATGACTCGTATCATTCGTTCGTTCCTCAACATTTCTTACAACAATATTTCACAATAATTTAAAATATTTTTTTAATAAAAACATTTTTTAAATTATATAAAACTTTATAATTTTGCACAAGAAAACCTTTTGTCATGAGTTCTGTTCTCTAAAACTCACGTAAAAGTTTACATAAAATTCATTTCAAATTAACGAAAAACTTTGTTCAAAATTTCAGGATACATAAAATTGTAACTTCAAAAAGTAACGTAGGATAGCTTACAAAATTTTAATTTAAAAATTGTATGAATTTCACTTAATGACAAAAAGTTGTGAAATACGGAAATTATCAATGTTATTAAAGCCACGCATTTATTTAAATCAGTGAATAAATATAATTATAATTGCTTTGTGAAAATTATAAAATAAAAAAATATGAAAATTAAAAATTATTTTAATATGAATAATTAATTTAATAGCAATTCTTTTCATAACAGCAAAAAATAACAAAACGTCAAAAAATTGCTAATTAAATAAAACATTTTAACATCAAAAATAGAATACGAAATTTATTGAAATAATTTTTAAATTCTCACAATAAGAATTAAATTATACAAAGTCCAAAAGTAAAATTTTTCCAAATTACAAAACACTTTTAGAACAACTAGAACGTGCCAGAATTGATAGTTAAGACTAATGTTGGGACCTATCTACTAATGTCAACTATTGATAGTAAACTACTGAATGATTTTAACTACCGAATGATTTTTTCTTTCATTCATTCATTCATTCATCGCCCTATTCGGCTAAATTGCCTTGATTGAGTGGTAGGGTATCGCCCTTTACTCGCTGAACGATTTCTGAATTACAATGGACTAACGAATAGTAAAATTATTCGATAATTTCTAGTAATTCTAACAATTGCTAATTCTGGGAGGCAGATTCATTCGTTTAATGATTTCTGAATTATGAAAAACTATTGAAAAAACTGTCGAGTAAATGAATTATTTGCATCTACCGAATTACTCGATAGTTCTCAACCTCTTTTTAGAAAGAAGCCATTTTTCCCCGCCGTGAATAATTCACATGTTTCACTCCCCTCGAGTGTAGGGTATCAACGGCAAAAAAAATTTCGAAAGCATAAAAATTGCACTGCCCCAATCAATAAGAAATTCCAAAAGCTCTACCATCCTACAAGGACAAAACTGAGACTAATTTATATGGACATATCTATTATATCCATCTAAGATATCCTTTTTATTTCATTACCCTCTAAAGATTGGACTTTCTCTTTGATAACTTTTAAAGTCGATCGTTGAGACTTCTTTATTATGGTGGATTTTATTAGGGGAAAATCTAGAATGTCCCCTCGAGACTGCCGAAGTTAGCATTTGTGCTTAATAAGAGCTGATTGCCCCCATAATTGTTATTGTTTTTTTTTTGTAATCCGTGGCAACACTTGAGTTCCTTTTGTATTTCTTCTTCGGTTTCATGCTTTTCCATTATTGATTTTCTGCAGCCAACTTCACAGTGTTTGCTATTATTTCTGATATTGTTGCAGATTTTTGTTATTGTTTCTTAAATTTGTTGTTACTGTTGTTATTGCTTTTTTATATTGAAGCAAAATTTATTTGGCCGATTGCCAAATTTTTGTTAACGAAAAACGAAAAGTTTAAATTTTACAATCAGTAAAAAATTAAGTGAAAATTAAAAGATTACGATTTCGTTTAATAAAATCAATAAAATGTATGCCAAAGCATGAAACATTTTATATAATCATTTACTTTTTATAAATTATTACATTTATTCCAAGAATTAGAAATTCAATTAATCGCAAAGAAAACATTGAATCATTTGTGAATTCTGGAAAATAAATTATTTAGATGTCTGAAAAAGCCTTCTCCTTTTTTCCTTTCAGCTATTAATATTATTAATACAATTAAATAATAATTTGAGGTTTAAATGAGCTTAATATTGCCCTTAAATGACCTTCTAATTTCGCAGAAAAGCAGTTTACATCAAATTCATTCAGATGATTTTATAACCGTTTAGAGGTCGATCAGTGTTAAAGGTACGATTCGCCAAGGGAGCGATACACACATTTTTTGAATGTGGTGCAAGTTTGCCGATGGTTATAGTTCTCCTCCTTGATTTATAAAGAAGACATGAAGCTAATATTGTTTTTAAAAAAAATATAATATGCTATCTAAGATTCTAGCAGAAAATTTATCGCTTTCTTCCCCCCCCCCCCAATTTTTAAGGTTTTTCGAAGACGAAATAGCCACCACTTCCACATTCGTTTTCCACCCAACCGTTTTTAAAAGCATGCAAAAAGCATGCAAGCAAGCAACAAAAATCTACTTTCCATAGGTTTCGCCCTGGGAGCATGCATATGATTTTGCAAGAATAGCATATTATCAGAAAATACATGCAACAGGTGTTGCAACAAGCAAAATAGCTTGGCATAAAGATGTTGAAATTTCAAGAAGATGTAGAATATCCGTCAATGCGTTTATGGAAACTTTAAAAACTCTTTGCAATAACGATAGGGAAAAAATATCGAGGTTAAAAGCAATTGCGTTTGCAGTAGGTCTTCTTCTGCGGATTTAATACTGGTAGACAATTATCAGATTAATGCTAATAAATGCTTTAAAATAAAAATAACGAAATATTTTGCGTCGACAATGTTAAACTCAGTAATAGGAAATTTAGCAACTGTTCCATACGCGATAAACAATTTGAACTATTTTTCAATTAGTGGTATTATCACAAATTTAGTTGCTGCACCAATAATTAGTTTAATTATTACTCTATTTCGATAATCCTGGCTTTGTTGATTCCTTTCAGTATTGAATGAATTATAGCACCACCCACAGAATGCCCAACTGATAGTATTTTATATATAATAAACACTATCCACTAATCTTCAGTAGTTGGCTATCCGTACTAGTACTTTACCTAACTCATCAACTATTATAAAAATACTTGGTTCATTGTGGTTGTACTTGTGAGAGAAGAATTGGCATTACCTCGGAATATTCTTTATTATATTAGGTGTTCACTTTAGTACCTATTATAAAACCAAAAGAGAGTGATAACTTACAATATTCTATCACCAGAGATAACAGAAGTTTTATTGTCAAAACATGGTTGGGACAAAATGGACTGAACAAAATTTCACATCATACGATATATAGTGATCAGTTTGTAATGCCAGAACTAGTACACATTCAATTTGGTTAACAAATCGTTACGTAAAGATGAATAAAACGCGTTCTAACAGGCATTGACGCATGTGAATAAAAATAAGAAACTTCAGTTTAAGATGTGGTTAATGTTTTTACTTTAAGACTAGGAAAATTTTATGGATTACAGACATCAAAGAGCCTTTCAGAAACTATTTTGGCTTTATAGGATTTAGAAAACTATCTTCCAGCCGAGTGCAGTTTTGAGCTTCATCAGAAACGAAGCAATTTTGCGTAATTTTCTACCATGATGCGTACATGGCATATAGAATTCCAGGACGCCTATTGAATGTGCAGAAAGAAAATGTATGTAGGTTACTGAAGCTAATAAAGACATTGTTTCCCAAAAGAAGAATAGACATATTTTAATCAAATGATTCCTTTCATTTTTATGCCACACACCCGAAGAGACAAAGACGTATTCACTTAGTTCCTAATTCATTAAAAAAGTGGTGACAGCTACAGGAAATTGCATGTATTCTTAAGTAAAATAAAATGAAGTAAAACGAAACGAAAGAAAACTTTGTTTATTAAATTTTTCACTGGATTATATACGATTTCGTTCAAAGGAAAAACCTTCATTTTAAATAACTTTTTACAAAATTTAAGAATACAATTTAACCTTCCGTAAGAGCACGACGATGATGATATTAAGAATAATTTTAATGGTGATAACGATGACGTACGTTACCATAACGGCAACTCATGACAGCTTTATCACAAACGGAACAACAAAATCCCGAGAGCGGATATTATTAAACAAGTTTTATATACTGCGCTGACACACACACATACATGTTCACACATATACATACACACACACATCACACACATACTTGCAAACATTATCACAGATTTTTAAAGGAACAGGGAGAAAACGATGAATAAGAATAAGGTAAAAAGTTTCTGAAAATGCTCTCGTAGGGATTATAAGTGATCGGTTACGCTTTAATGCGCTTTTTACAGATTTTCGTGTAAAATAAGAAACATAACACTTGACATAAGCATAGTAAGTGCCTCGTATGAACACATAAGCAGCAATAACACGTAAAATAAAAACACCAAAATTATACAAATAAAAAAGAAACCGAAATATACATTCAAAGTATTTTTAAGTTTCGGAACTTCAGAACTTTCTACTTCATGATTGTGTTGGTGTGACTGTGCATGGGTTGGTCTGAGTGTTGCAAATTGATGTGAGTTTGTATAGGCAGAGGTGAGAAAATTTATCTCTAGGTACCCCTCTTGATACACACGCACACACGCTGTATATTATTATACCTACACAATCTGTTTTTATATCCTACACCAAAATGGTGAAGGAATATTAAGTTTGTTCCTTCGTTTGTAACGTACTAAAAGAGGTGTGACAGGTATGCATAAATATACATATTCTCCTGGAGGGCATATATATTCCGCCTGTCTGTCAGTCTGGAGAAATCACGATAATACGTGAACTCATTCTATGAAGTTCTCACGAAATTCGTCAAAAAACATACTCGATCTTTGTTTGGTAAAGGAAGTATGCTAATTGAAAGCTCCAACAACTCCATTTTTAAATTAATTGACTAAAAAATGTGTAATCCCGAAAATGGCTAATTGATTATGAGAGTAATTATTATTTCGGTCTAAACTAATTTCGGTCAGTCCCAAATTAGTCTGTTATTTATTTAGACTATTATTAGTTAGTCTATTTATTTATTTTGCTCTTCTACAGATTTCGAATTTCTTTCAAAGAACTTAATAATTAAGTCCTATTGTAATACCTCTTAATAAATAACGGTAGACACTAAGTTAGATAGCAACGTTCTTCGACCAAATCAATTTCAGAGTTTGATCTCCCGAATAAGCGTTCACAAAAGTAAAACATTTTCGAAACTACCCAAAAACTTGGATTATTACTTTGTCTTCTCTACAGTAAACCATCTTCCATGAGATATTTTTCAAAAAAAAACTGAAAAGTAAAAAGGCAATAAAGATTTTGAATTTAGCTGGGATTCAACAAAATCCCTTGACAAGTTCCAACAAATGCCGAGATTTTGTTGAGTGCGGTTACTTTTAGTTTTGTTAAAATTAAATGTGAAAAATTTACGTTGAACTTTTATTACTCGTATATTTTAATGCGAAGTTATAAAGAAATGAACATTGCACGTGCACATATACAAGCACCCATTTGTCAAAGTTTTATATACATTTCACACGAATCGCAATTCACAGAATACGATGTGGAAAACATGACAAACAAACTAACAAACACTTTGCTAAACACTTTGACTCCGGTTTTTAATGAATCGTAAAGGAATCATGCATGATATTTTGTTATATTCTATACAACTGTCCATTCGACACATGGACAACATGTTGGAATGTTGAACACAAAATGTGATGAACACAAAATTGACTTTTGTTTCATAAAAAATTAAGTTAAGAAGTTTAATATTTAAAAATAAATAAACACAAAGAACAAAAAAATTTTAAAGTTAAAAAGTTAAAAAAGCGGGTTAAGAGAAAGCTGGATGTGAGGATAGGTAGTGATAACGAGGTAGAGGGGTAAGTCATGAAACCATTGTCTCCTGAAAATCGCATGCATGAAGTTTCACCACAAATCACCGTCATAATATTTGATAATCATTTGATTATCGTTTGCGCTTTTCGTACAACTTGTTTTTAATTTGGCGGTTCCGAAAAATGTCATTTATAAAATATTGGATTTAAAAGATATTCAGCCGCGTTTACCCACCCTGAGAAATAAGTTTCTTCTTCAATTTACATTAAAAGTCATTCTACCGAAAGTCATATGTGATTGCTACCAAAGCTCGCTTATAATATTCCTTTTCACTAAGTGTCCCTGTACTCCCTTTTTCACTTCCTTATCATTTGCCGCGTTCCACGCAACGAACAGCTCGTAAACTGCGACCGACTAAATTATTAAGCATTTTCGATTTAAAGTTTTTGGTGTTTCCGGTTCGTCTGATTGCTTGGTTCGTTGGTTCGTTTACTATTTTATGTTGTCTCATTTCTTGGTATCACCCTTCTATTCGTATTTCCTTCCATCCTCCATCCCTTTTTACTCTTCCATTCCTCTACATCCGTTCTTCATTCTGCCTTATTTGTCCTTCTTCCATTTCAGTTAATCCACTTTTGAGCTGAGCTCGATAAATTATTTAAAAATTGCAATTAAATTGCGTCTCTTATTAAGCGTAACGCCACTGACAACAACAGATGGAAGGAACACGGAAGCAGGAAATCCCCACAATGTAATGAAATTCAGCAATGAATACATATTCATATGAGTGTCTATTTGTGCAAATGTGCTCGAGTTCGTTAGAGAAGCATCTGATACTTTTGACTTGGAGAAACTCGCTTTGAGATTTTGTGGCCAACATTTAATCCTAAATATCCTCATCCTCTAACGCCAACATTACTTTTCGTGCACGTAGCTCAAACACGACACATTGTGCTGGCTGTGAGTGTGTGTTGGGTGAGTGTGTCAGTTAATCTGTGTCTTTAATATCACGTGACCTAATTTCGTAACCTTGCTAACTCTTTACTTTTCCTTTTAGCATTTTCCTCCCTTCATCGCGTCAATTAGACTATCTATGTCCATCATTCTCTCTCTCTCTGTCTATTTTGCTGGGTTTTCTTCACCCTTCTCATTTGTATATGTAATGCTGAATTCAATCTGTGCGAAATTTCCATACCCTACACTCGCAATATCAAATTTTAACATAATTATCGTTAGTAGTGAACAAACTATTTGTGTACAATTTTACATGAAAATCTAATTTGAAAATACAGAATTAGCTTTAAATTTCCTCTAAAAGTTGAAGAATTGAGGTTTAAGAACTTACACCGGCTTTCACAAGCGCACGTGGCACTAATTATATTTCGACCATATTCTACACCAAATAGTCTACAGACAGAGTATATAAATAAAAAGTGCTTATACAACTTAATTAACTCTACCATATTGCAATCTCCATTGCCATCGAACGGGCGTGGCCCAACCTGTTTTATTAAGCAAATTTTTGGTATAGACAAATCGATTCATAGCAAAAATTTTCCACTAAGTTTAATTTGGTCTGCAGATTGAAGGATTGAGCTATAAGCACAGATATATTCACACTACATACCAAAAGTATGGGAGAGCAGACATGACTAAATCGAGTCATGAGCTAATTCTGGGCCGAAATATGTACATTTTTCTATCAGTCGAGTTTGCTTCAAAAAGTCACAAACGGGAATCCAAAATTGGAGTACCATTTTCCCTTGGATATAGGATACCAAAATGTTTCTATCAACGAAATTGTTTGTCACTACATTCGTAGAAGAAATCATTAGATTCATATAATACACTAAGTTCATTATCTTAAAAGTTACACAAAATATTGTTGGTTAATTTGAAGTAGATTATTACAATTACTAAAAGCAGTATCAGATTGGAAATGATGGAAACAACCTCATGATTGGTAAATATCGGATTATAAGACATATCCGGGTAATGTGAGTGAAGCCAACATTTCATAGAATACTGTTTTGCTTTAAGCAGTATCGACAATTTTTACATATTGTGTATATTTTTCATGCACAAAAGGGACCTAATAATCTCATTTGCTTATCAGAAATTTGTCAGAATATTAGAGTATCAAATCTTACCTTACGTCCTAAAGATAACATTCAATTATTTGTCATGACAATCTGTATACAAAACGCAGTTAATGTATTGAGACGCCTTTGGGAGCAAATATGGATCAGGTTTTCATAATAGTACGCACCAATGACGCCGCCGGCATAAAATCCGTACCAAACAGTAATTTTTCGTTAATGCATGGCCACCTCGTAAATCTCATGTGGGTTGCAGTCGTCCCATATACGACAATGACACTCGTTCACGCAGCCATTCATCCAAAACTGCGCTTCGTCACTAAAATTGGTGCAACGATCGCAACGTTAGCACTAACGAACACTGAATTGAATCACTGACTGAATAATAAACAAAAGATTAGACAGATGCCGCCAAAACAACGTGGCCGCTAGAGGCTACAAATCGACCCGGTACGATTGAAAAACCCTTTGTAAAAGATAATTTCTCAGAATTCAAGGCAAATTGAAATTAAATAATTTGCAACTGTTTTTTTCAAGCCTTCCATCTGAATTTAATGTACATTTTATTCCAAAAATTTCTTTAACAATATCTCTTGAAGTGCAATTGTTCATTTATTTACCATTGATGCAAGCGTGCAACAATTAATATCCTTTAAGAATTTTGCAAAGGAATAAAAGTGTAAGGATGAATATTTACAATATTTTACGAAAGCATACAAAATATTATTGAAAGCAAATTTAATTTATTAAAACAAAACAAATACCACACGACGCAATAAAGTTATAAAACCTAAGTTTACTTTGTGGAAATTTTAATTTTATATTTGTAATTTATCAATCATAGATTAAGTTAATTGAATTTTGACAATTATCTTCTGATTTCATTTAAATAAAAATTAAATAATTTCTCCATGAATGAAATATTTATTCCTACCCAATCACATTCCATTTAATTTCTCTGCATTTATCTGTCGTAAATAATTCCAAAATATCAGTTTATAAAAATTATTGTTGCAGAATAGTTTTGGTATTTATACAACTTTCGAAATTCTATCAGTGTTGGGATTTCCTCTCATTTCCGCGCTAATTAAAAATTAACCTAAAAGCATTCTTAATAGGATTATATTGTCATGATCGCTATGCATTTGAAAGTTTGTCGCTTTTTGGAAATTTTGGATCAAAAACTCTGCCACGATTCAAAAATTTGCAAAACCAAATATCCAACAAATGCGTTTGGGAAAGAGGGAGAGCTCACTTTTAGTGAAATGTATCTGGAACAAAATGCATTAACATTTTAGGGAAGAGTGTAAAACGTTTATGCATTTGATGCTTACGAATGTGAAAATTTTGTGAAATGCGCCAGTGAATAAGAACAAGCATAAATGGAAATACACACACGTTCCGGAAGGTATACAAGTTTTTACTTAGTTATTTATTTTTCTTCTAATTTATATCCTGCACAAAAGGTCGTAAATTTAGTCATAATAAATTAATAAAATTCTATATTATAATTTCCAAGAAAATATAAAATGTCTCACTCGAATAAATCTATTTTAAAATAAGGAGTTGATGGCCTTTAATGGAAGACAAAAACTCAAAACATAATGATGATGATATCCTTCATATAAAACCCCACATGAACGTCTTTCCTTTCTAGAAGAATTTTCTCTACCGATTAATTTAATATATGTTAAATTACGGTTTAAAAATTCAAAAACAATACATTTTAATTCCAATTCATGAAAAAATTCACATGAAACTGAATTCATAGAAACCAAAGAAAATTTATAAATTTAAAATGAAATAAATAAATTGAAGGGAAGAGGCATTCGTTTAAAAACAGCAATAGTAATAACTACCAGACGCATTTAAGAAAATAGGTTACATTGTCGGAAGGAAAAATAAATTATGAGACTCAAATTTTAAAGACGAAATGCAAGTTTTCGATGCAGAAGTAATACTTGAGTCCTTTGAAGAGGCATGAAAAAAAGGTTCGTCGAATTTACACCTCTTTATCTTGCAGAATTCATTAACACTGTCAATAATACCGTCAACGAAATGAACTGCATTCAAGCCACTATAGCAAATTTCTCGGACTGAAGTACATCACAAAATCCAGTGGGACCGATATTCACGATACCCGACGATGTGAGACTCATAATTCAAGGTTCCAATGCAAAAAAAACTTTAGCAAATGTAAAATTGTTAAAGCTGTTACCCTGCCTAAAAAGACCAATCGCTAAAAAGCCGTCGGATATCACTCCATTTCCTTACTCTGATGTGTGAGAAAGATAATTAAAGCGCTGGCATTAAAAGAAATTAATAAACACTATACGAATAGAGACATTATCACGGCTAATACGCCTGATTTTCGGAATAAGTGTTCTACAATTCATCCTCTACTAAAAATACACAAATGTATAGCCACTGGACTATATTCAAAACAATTGAAACCGAGTTAATCTGCTTTGGCAATACTGCAACACATATCAAAAACAGGCAACGATTTGCAGAGCGATCCAAGGCTTTGAACAATAAATATCCCACATGGCAGCGAACTATAAAGGACTCCAGCAACGAAGTATCTCGGAGTAAATTTCTCGGTACTATTTCAATTTAATAACAACAGTCTAACTGTTCAAACAGCAAACTTTACTTATCTTCGAGTTGGTCCACTTTTAGAGAAACGCGATGGATTGAACAAAATGGCCACACTTCTAATTTGCAAGCTCATCCGACTTATAATTGCATACGGTCTCCCGATTCAGTATACAATTTACAAATCGACTTTCAAAGAGCTGGCAATATTCACGAGGAAATTTCTGCGCGTATGAACAGAGCTTAGAAGGCTACCTGGCTCAATTAAATATTTCTCCAATGAAGATTTGTACGCACCTCCCAATATCACTCATCGAAACCACTATCTGCCTGATTTGGCCATGAGCATATTATTAAATGCACAGCAGTACCCAAAGGTTACCACCCAACACATAATCCAAGTTGAAATCAAATCAAGCCACAAGTATGCTTCCTCAGCGCGAAATATCGATGGGAGCTTCCACAAGAAATGAAATAAAAATCAACATAGAGGATAGGTTTCTTGAATTTTTTACTTTATGAAAGTAATTCAATAATACCGTTAATCTACTTGTAGTCTCTAATTCTAATTATCATTAAATTTTGTTCTAATTTAAAACAAAAGTTTAGTGTTCAAATTATGAGCTCAACCTCTATTTTAGCACCTACTACTTTTACCTTCATTTTGAAAATATTTTTATAGACAAATTGTACACAAAATTTTCAATTATATAAATAAAAACTAACTAACTAACAAGCAGACATTCTTTAATTTCCTTCGCTTTGGCTACGATCATCGGCGAGTGTGGTAAAATCGAGAGATAAGGCAGTAGAGGCTGAGTTGAGCAAAATTGCAATTAATTCCCTACAAAAATATTAACAGCATTTTGAGAGTAGCGACGTTCACTCATTCATTCGACCTCGTTCATCAATTTCACTTTGTAAAAATAAATATAAACTGAATAAAAAGCACTAATCTATACTTGTTTTGTTTCATTCAAACAAAAATGCATTCAACAATTTGGGCAAATACTGCAAGAAATGTAGTTGATTCTAAAAAATATTTGTATTAAAAACTAACCACAACGTGTTGGAATTTATTGATTTATTTAAAATTTCTTTAAAACTTTGTAATTGTAATAAATTTTTTCACCTTTAAATCACAAAAGTTCTTTTGCAAATCTGACTGTTTTGAAGAGGTGAAGAAATATTTTTACGAAGGGCAAACCAAATCAAATCATAAAATTGGATGATGCCTATTTCATTATTTTCAATCAAGAAAGGTCAAAGGTTAAAAATATTTTATATAGGAAAGAGACCGGAGAGTAAGAGAGAGTAATACTTTTGAATGAACAATATAAAAATGTGTGTGATTCTTTGAATATATAATACAAAAGGATATAATACGAATAACAAATAGTAAAGTAGTTCTATTTCCATGATTCAATTAAATTTCACTTATTCAATCAATCAATCAAAATGTAATATTACGTTAAAATATTATAAATACTTACTCCCAAGAATTTATGCCAGATCACATTTTCTTTTGAGAACGTCATCATCACCATCACCATACTCTTCCTATTAATCTTATCCTTCACCTTATTTCCCCCCATATCTTCTTGTGATTATTAGTGCTTCAAGCACTCACAAAACACCTCTAGCAGTTTTACCGTCTTAATCCGAATCGAGCATTTTAGTGCTTCTTATCGCTTCAATGGTTTTTGCTTTGATTGATAAGAAAGAGTAAGAGTACTTCCATTTTGTTTTGTATATTTTGTTAACCCAATTTTGTAGTACCTAACCGATTATTTGGGTCCCCAATTTCCCAGATACGCGAACAATATACAAAATGCTTGGGTCACTAAACCGCTAGGGTTTGAAAGATATCCCATTCATTGAGTGAGTACACTATATATACACTATATATTATATACAATATATACTATATATTATATATTATATGCTATATCATATACTATGTATTATATACTACAATCATGTCGTGTTTTTCAAGTGTGTATACATTTCAGCCAACTGAGCGGCACTAATTCTTTCCTTATTTACTACTTTTGAAAATGACAGAGAGTAACACTGGTTGACGTCTAGTTTACTGCCTCTACCACCTACCAAATCTCTATCCACCATTATCCTCTAGTGATGATATACAAGCCACCCATCAGACAACGCCTCATTATCTAACGTGTTTTGATGCCGGATCATCCATTGAATGCCTTAGGTGAAATGATTTCGAAAGGAAGGTAAAGTAAAAGGATTCCAAAGTGCCTCCTGCCTGAATAGACAACCGCAAGGCCGTTCGTTAGTTCAATCAGTAAGTTAGTTTATAAGTTCAGCGATAAGATGAATCTGTTGGTGATTCTGTGGATTTGTCGTTATGTCAGTTAATAACTGCTGGTAGGGGAATTGGGCAGGATTTCGTAGAACGTCATTGAAAGGCTTTATGAAATCATTGGGTCGTTAAGTACTTGAGCATGTTAAATTAATTTTGTATTGATAAATCGTTAGTTCAATCAAATATTATGTGTAATGATCATTAATACCCTTGATGTATTTAGAAGGATTAGTTCTTCTATGTATCTAAAAAGGATACAGAACGTAAGTTCGAAGGTCACGCACAGAATGAAGACTAATAACTGCGGCAACAACAACACAAGCAATAGCTTAATCCTGAAAAATCAAGTGATTTCGTTGAGAAATCTGATGAAACGTTCCGAATAATTAAATGTTCCGCAACATTTCAAATGCGGGTCAATGAAACTATCCTTCAGATATTAGTAAACATACTCATTGGATTATTTGCAGAAATATCATTTTAATTATCATTATCCCTAAATATCGATCTGTCTCCCTATCTCTGTTTCTCTCACAACAACATGTTGGGAAAAACAATGCTAAAGGAAATGATGATAAGAAGCAGAGCAGTAAAGAATCTGAAGAACGGAAACTTAAGCGTAAGGCAAACTTTGAAATTCAAATTATCCACTATTATGGATTTATGTGTATGACCGCATTAATTTACTTTATGCATTCAACGCATAAATCAATGCGTTCAATTTTGAATTAAATTTTTCCACTCGTTCAAATTCATTATTTATTTTTCTCTGTTACGAAGATTTAATTATTAATAATATTGTTGTGGTCTCGAATAATTTATTACTTTAAAAGAATATATAATATCAATATTATTTTGGTAGATATTAAATAAAAGCAAGTCTCATTTCCAGTCCTTAAGGATTGAGTGAGTGTTAATAATTCCTGAGTCACGCGCCCTTAAACTCCGATCGTTTAAGCCAGTTAAATACTTCCTCACTTTGACTTAAATGAGTTCAAATTAAATTTTTAACATAAAAATTATGCTTCATTAATCTTATCGTATTTAATTCGTGCATTTTGTTTATTATTTTTTATATTATGTTATATATTATATATCATTTTATATCATATTTTTAAAATTTTTATTGATTCCACCACGCATAAAACCCGTCTCATTATGAAATTCCATCTCCAATTGCCACCATAGCCTCTTCTCATCTCTCTCCTTTTCCAACTATCTCTCTCCCGCTCTCACTTACCTCCTCTCACTCCATCAATCCCAACGGTACTCATTTTATGGTCATTACCGTTTTAAGGGCACTTAGTTTTATATCCATCAATTAATACGATTAATCCTTCAAGCAATTTTCTCAAGGCTATAAAATGAAATTCCTTTTCGTTTAAACATTTAATGTGTTTAAAGTGATCATTATCCATAACGACGCTTCTTTAAACATTAAAGATAACGATTACGTCATTAATATCGATTGCTTAATAATGAATTCTACAAAATTTTAATAAATAAATTTTAACAAATAAAATAAAATACAATTAAATCAAATGGAATCAAAGCGAAATAAAATTAAATTAATAGCAAAGATTTCATTTTAAACTTCATTTGTCATTACATCATTATTAAAAATTAAAGTTAAATAAAATAATTAACCCCCCCCTCCCACCCTCCACCGTTCTAAAAAGTATAAATAAGTTGCAGCGCATTTTCTTGTGGATTGTGTGTAGGTGGTTATTTGTTGGACTTAGTGGTTATGCGTGTGTGTGGGCTGAAAGCAACAAAAGCGAATAAAATTTATGATGCGTGGGGCAAAATAACGAATAGAAAAACTTTTGAAAACAGCGACCATAAATGATCAGACCAAACTAATTAACCAGGCTTTTCTATGAAGCACATTATATTAAAAATGAGCAAAATTAAAAAATGTGTCAGATTTAGATTTGAATTACTTGCATTTACCAACAACAAAGAAGAAAAAGAGGGGCGGGGATATATATATATATATATATATATATATATATATATATATATATATATATATATATATATATATATATATATATATATATATATATATATATATATATATATATATATATATATATATATATATATATATATATATATATATATATATATATATATATATATATATATATATATATATATATATATATATATATATATATATATATATATATATATATATATATATATATATATATATATATATATATATATATATATATATATATATATATATATATATATATATATATATATATATATATATATATATATATATATATATATATATATATATATATATATATATATATATATATATATATATATATATATATATATATATATATATATATATATATATATATATATATATATATATATATATATATATATATATATATATATATATATATATATATATATATATATATATATATATATATATATATATATATATATATATATATATATATATATATATATATATATATATATATATATATATATATATATATATATATATATATATATATATATATATATATATATATATATATATATATATATATATATATATATATATATATATATATATATATATATATATATATATATATATATATATATATATATATATATATATATATATATATATATATATACGGACGTGTGGAAAAGTGATAAACATAAAGGAGTTTAAACATATAGAACGGGGCCAATTGTTTCTCAATAAAACTGTGAACATTTCGGGAGAAGATTTCAACAATCATATTGGTGATGAATTGTTGATAAATTGTCTGGAATACATAATAGCTAAATTTTAGACGAAGGACATCCCAAATTTCAGTAATCACCCTCGAAGTGAAGAAAGTTCGTTCGAGATCCAATAATTACCGTGCTGTTTAGAAAATTGCGTACACATCTACTCGCATAAAAGCACCCGCACGCTACGAAGCCAACACAATCCAAGAAGGATTGAAAATACTCAACAGCTTTTCATTTGGCAGGGGTCGATAATTCTGAGGATTGTCCCGATAAAGAAAATGTTTGTCGTGTACGTAATGCACAATACTTGATTGTCGTGCATGATTCATTCATGTTGCTTCAATGGCGTATAGGAGATTAATTGTGGAGACAAATGAAAGTTTTATAACCATAGGTCGTTTTATTGTTTTTGTTATTCTTGTTTAGCATGAAAAGAAAGCATGTTGTTGATATGGTGTTATTTTCTCTGCTGTTTTGTTCGCTGACGCCGAAGTTGATAATTATGTCGATACTACTGCTGCTTTTGTCGGTTGTCTCTGGCAGGAGTGCTTTTTCAGCGACCCGCTGCATGTTTTGGGTATTGCTTTCAGTGTTAAAGTAGTTGATGTTCTTCTCAAAGTTTTTATTGCTCTAAAAAGTTCTCACAGTTATAGTTGTTGTCGTTATTATTGTTGCTTTCGTTATTGCTGTTATTGCTGTGGATGTTGTTGTGGCTGTTTTAATTTTTCCCATTGTTCCTTTCAACGACCATTCAAACTCATGACTGTTTTGCCTTCAACGAAATTAAGAAATAGAAGCTAGCAAAAGCGTCACAGCAATTGCCACTTTCGGTGGTAATGCCATTTTACTGCGTGGTTTTTCTTTTTTTTTATGTAGGTTGCTGCAGATGTTTCTCGTTTTCCATTGCTATTGCTTTTCTTTTTACGATATTCTCTACGTAGCTTTAACAAACAGCAATTAAGGAGATACTTGAACAAATTGAAATAGTCGTTGATCTTTTACAAACAGTCTTGTTTGTTCATCTTGGGGATGTTTTTCAACTTTTTTCGTAGTTGTTATTTCTGTTATTGTTTGTGCTTATATTCATTGTGTTTTTTTTACAAAACCTGAACGTTTACCGACGAAATTAAACTCTTTTCAAAATTATTTTGAAGCCAAACAATAACGAATCCATTTCATTTTATGGCTATATTTTCTAAAACATTTTAGTTTTCACGAATTTGCTTCTGTCGTCTATTTTACCCAGTAAGGACCGATTAATACCAATAAATTCGTTTCCAATTTTACAGTAACCATAATTAAAAATTCGCTTGAAATAGAAATCAATAGAAGACTGCAAGTCGATCATTCAGCTATTAATTTTTTATTTTGCTTCTGGCAACAATTAGCACCTTCCGAGCGCATTACGAAAATACAAAACGGAAACAACACAATACAGCAATGACAACATATGCACATAATTACTGCCAGCAACAAAAACGTCAGTGGAAAATGGTTTCGCAGATCATTAACTAAAATGTGTCAAAAACTAGAATAAACAACATTCTCTCGGTTCTTCAAACCTCATAAAAACTGCATCATTTAATACACAGAATAATCATCATTATCCGCAGTGTGAGAGATAGTTAGAAAAGAGTTGGAAGTAAGTGTGCCGAGTGTTGAATTTAATCTTTTCTGGATTCGGGTTTTACGAGAATGAGTCCTGACAATATAAAAGGATATAGTTTTTATTATACGGATTTATATCGCAAAGTCTTCTGATAATTTCAAGATGAATTAATTACAAATTAACTGCAGAAGTCATTTTGAAACTCAGAATTTTAGTAAATATGACTTGTATACTTTGGAAAATCTAATTTAAATAACATAAACCATATAAAACAATTTAGATGATCTTTAGATCTTTAGTTTCAAATAAAATAAAGTCTAGCCACAAATGCCTTAAAAGGGCCTAAATTAACCAACACTTACTTTAAAAAATAAGAATTTAAAAATATATTTACCAAAAAAAAATTAGTAACAGCTTTAATTTCCGACGGCAACATTGCTTTTAGAGGAATTGAAGCTATCAAATTTCTCTTCTCGTATTATTATCAAAGACTAGTATTTCCAAAACGGCAATTAAACCCAAAAAGTGTTAACTCCGAGCACTATCAAAGCAAAAATTATGTACAAAGTCTTTGATTTGAAAAATGCCAAGAATGGAATGCTACTTCATAATGATTGAGTTTAAATACGAGTAAATAAAAGAGATGGTTGTGAACGAATGAATGAATGAATGAATGTAATCAAATAGCATCAATTTATAAATCAAAACAAAATAAGAGAAAAAGAAAAACAAATATAATTATTATGGCAAACAGGTAATTGGAAATTACAAGGATAAAAACCACAAAAATATTTAGAAACAGCAGGATTTTCTTCAGTTACGAAATTCTCTAAATATCATAAAATAATATCAGTTTATTGCATATCAGTTCGAATTCGCATCAGCAGCTGATTTTCCATTTTTAACACCCCTAAACAAATCCGTGAAATAAAATAAGATTTTGCTTATATTAAATTGTTCAAATCTTTAAACGTCGACAAAAATATGGTGGAATCATATTACGATTTAGCTGCATTTCTTAACAGCAAATGTTTTAAATATTATTGATAAATACATTATGATGAATTCTTTGATAAATATTGATAAATCGATAAATAGATTATGATGAAAGCTGTATGAGAAAATGTATACGTCTATGGTTTTTCTATTCCATCGATGCCATTCTTCCATCGATTTTATGTTCAAACCAAAGTAATTGATTTCAAGACTTCAGAGTTTTTTCTTTTATTTTGTTTTTATTCACTAACCTTCGTTTTATTATTCATCCCAATTTTATTTCCACTTTTTTGATACTTCGTTTTCATATTTCAAAATTTTCTAAACAAACACAAACAAAGAAATTTATTCAAACAGCTGAACTTCACCGTTATCCTCAAATTACTTTTACCAACAAAAATTTGATGGACAAAGGAGCAAAATCTAAAATATGAACATCAGTATGGCGAAAAACGAGGGAGGGGGAGGAGAGGAGAAATGATTGGTGATGGATAAAGTAAAGAGTAATTTTCATACGAAATATTTGTTTTTGCTTGGCCCTGATAATTCTCAGAAAGAATGTATTCGTTGAAAACAGAATCTTCTTAATCATCAATGATGGTTTACATGTTTCCCCCATCTCCTCCTTCTTTCTGCCTTCCTTCCATCCATTCGAATCGCATCACTCACTGTCATTCCGAAGCTAATAAATGTAAATACATTCGTTTTTTCTGACACCCGAAAATGCCGGTGCTGAGTTGTAGCAAACGTGCCCGACAGGATCAACTGGTAAAAGCCAACAATGAGATATTGTCTTATTTTTTTAAATTTTACTAAACCGGTCAATTTCATGACTGGAGACCGATTATCTTATTCATAAAACTATGAAAATATTGAAATTATTTTAGAACGGATGACTTTCGATTTTCCTTTGAATGATGAAAAATCGAAAGCAATGATAAAGGATATTACTAATGCACCGTATTATTCTAATCACATGATCCCGATGTACTCAACAGATCTTGACACGTGGCGGCTGAGGGACATATTTCCGTACCGTATTATATCGTAGGTCGCCACTTTATTCTGGTAATGCTTTTATTGCGAAAACCTTCTAAAATCTTGGTAGATTTTATTAATGATGAAAACTTTGATAATTGTCAAATTAAAGAGCATGCAATTGTAAACAACAACAATAGCAACAACAGTCAAAGCCGTTTTTCATTTTTACAAACTAAATCATCAGTCCTTTCCTTTTCACCGCCCTTGAAACCCCAAGATCGCCCTTGTGATTTGCCACCCAGACGAAGTCCAAGAACGGAAAATGTGGTTTTATTGTCACAAAAACGTTTCAACAAAATTGTGGCTAAAAACTAAATTGTAAATATTTTGGCTTTAGTCAAATTCGGAGTTGGCAAATTTCGAAAAATATAAACGTGTAAAAGCAAAATCAAAAGCATGAAGGTCGCAGATAATGGAAGAAATAACTTCGTGAGGGTATTCAAGGAATACAATAAATATAAACATAAACACATAAATCACACATCACACATAAATATAAACTTTAGCATAATTTTAGCAAAACAGTTTGACACGAATATCGTGCAAAGTTCTCTGCTTTTGATTCAGGAAGACGTCCTTCAGATGTCAGAAGGCGTTAATAAAAGCCGTTGAAAAAAGTAATGGTTTTATGTAAAGCCTATAAATCTCTTTTTCGCTTGATTTTGATTCCCTTCTGATTCCTTTTGCTTTCCTTAGTCTGTGGTACTTTGGTCTCTATCGCACTCTCCAGTCTCCGCAATTTCCTAGAGCGTACGCTTCATCCAGGGAAGATTCTCCATTTCTTTCCTTATATATCATAGTATGACTCTTTCAATATTGAGAAGGTGAATTAGTTAACTTCAACAGTCAACTGTTCAATTAACTGTCATCAATCTTTATATAAAAATCACAGTCGAATGGATTTCATTTTGGGCTTGTCTCCATGGTTGCGCGATTTGACATCGTCGCGTCATTTTTAATGAAACGCTCTTCAAAAGTCCGTTTCATGCGGGTAATCGATTCAAAAATCAGACACTTAAACATAATATTATTGAAAGTGTTGATGAAAACCAAGTTAGGATGAAAAATATATTCCTGATTGTTTCTATTGCAAGAGTTGTTGCAAAAGTTAAAGAATAGTTGACAAACATTGAGCAGCGACTCTTAAAACCTCTTTTTGACAGAACCAACCGACGGCCCAGCCCTTAGTTAGATTACTCTGCTACCCTTCTAAAGGATCACGCTCTGATTCTGACTAATTTTCGTTTTGTTAATAATTTTTTATAAATTCATCTTTTGCTCTGCAAAGTAATCGACAATTTTGCTGGGCTTACATTTAGTGGGTTTAAGTGTCGCGTGTGTGTGTGCGTGCGTGTGTATTGTGGATGTGTATAGGCTGCACGATTTTGAGTGCATGTACATCAAATGAAGATAAAAAAAAGAATGTCAAAATAATAGCCAACAATTTAAAAGTATGAGAACTAATTAGTGTTAAAAGACACAAAAATAGCTCATAAAAATAGAACAATGACGCATGACCAGCTTGTACGTATTTGTCTCAAGGACATTCAGAAATAGAAGTAAGCAAAGAAGGTGCTATACCACAAAAGACAAATAGGGAACCGCAACGCTCGTCGTTAAGTTTGCCTTCAAACTTCTGACATAAATCTTACCCAGAGGGGATGTCATTAGGTCGGGCACTGACGGGAAACTGCATTGAAATGAAAATATGAATTTCCAAGTTATGCACGAACCAACATATGATCACACACACCTACATACACAATTCATTCATACATACACAAAGCCACGCACACACGCATTTACCTCAATATTTTATGCATTGAAATTATGACCGTATAGACTGGTCGCATTTTCGCAGCTGGTTGGTAGAAGGAAGTGTAAGAGGCAGGAAATGTTATTGCGGCAGGACGGGTTTGTGTGACAAGAAAGTTAGTGGCAACTGAAACGGAAACTTCTACTCGTAATATTTTCTACACGCAGTGATAAATGCACACACACTGGACAACATTTTGGTTTATTTTCTGCTTCTTGTTGAACGAATTTTTCCGTTTCCGTTTTCCTTTCCGGTTTACAGAATCAAAAGAGAAGATTCAAATGAATGGACGTTTAGGCAGCGTGAGAAAAGAGAGAAAGAAAACCCAATTGTGGGTAGGGTGCTTGTGTACTTCATTCTAGGCCATAATTTTGTTCCTCCAAAGAAATGTCGCTGAAAATTTTCGAAATATTTTATATTTAATTATTTAAAAGTCACACAAAATATGCCACATTGTTGTCGTCGCACAGTGGAAGAAAATTGCTGTTTTTACTTAATTTTACACAGTCAAAGATTTCTAACTTTTGAATGAGTATATCAATTTTTTTGGCACAAAAGTTCGATTTTGGCAACCAAACATTCAAACATTTTTTTTTATTTTTCCATAATTCCCAAACTTTAACTAACCGTTAGTTTTATCAGTAAGTCGCGTCCAAGAGAATGTACATATTTTTAATATAGTTATATTTTGATTATTGTGGATTATTTATGTAAAATAACATTAGTGTGAGGAATTTCATCTTTACATTTTAACAGGAACAATTGTGGTTCGATGATTAGTTGTATGATTAAAATTTTAAAAAAATTACAATATTCACTCGAATTCATTAAATTAATAAAAACACGAAGTTATTCAAAGTTTTTCTGTTTTTTATGAGTTCTCAAAATATTAATATGTAATTATATACATACAAATTATATACATCCTTGCATATATTCATAGCGGATGATATTACACATTTTTCATAAAATTTGAATCTATGCTTTTCAGAATAAACTCTTCTGCTTCCTTACTTAAATGTGTAGAGGTTTTAATACTTTTTTCATAACGATGAAATTTATGGGGCTGATGATATTGCAGAATTTTAAGCAATCTTTCGTCGGGATATTCCCATGAGTGCTTCCTCGTGTTATGCTTCTTGCAGCATCAAAATTTTTATTTCGATTTTTCTGAGTACTCTTCCTGTGGCTGTCCGGCCGGTCCGGTAGTACGTGATGTTTAATAATCTGCACTCCATGCATTAAAAGCTGCACGCATTCAATTCATATCTGAAAATATCATATTTGTTTGTAGAAGTCTCATTCAATGTATCCCTTATTGCTTCCCAGATGCCTGTTGTCGAGTTAGTGCCCCTCAATACTTGCAGTTTTAGCATCGACCATTACCATAAATAGCCTTTTGGTGGACAATTATATTCTCCCCTTGGCACTAAAATGCAGTCTATTTCATGGAGTACATTATTCGTAGAATATACGATGGTACAATCTTCTGAAGAACGGAAGAAAGAATTCTGTGATTTGCTGCAGGTTAATTATATTTCGGAAAGCTTCTATAAATGCTTTGAAATTTAAAGGAGCTATTAAAGGATCCAAATGCCGAGACCTGCCGCAAGAGTGAAAACTCCCGAAACCGAATATATACATTTAAAGTAAAGCCTTTTTTTAAAAAATAATTAAAAGTATTCTTGTGAACCTCGTCCCAAACCCTAAGCAATATTTGATTTACATATAAAAACCTACTATACATTATATTTTAAATAAATAACTCAAGCAACTATGAAGTTTTACACCTTCAAATTCAGAACAAAATAACTAAAAAACACCTTTCGAAAAATTAGTTTCTATTTCGTAAACTTGACCGATCATCACGCGATGTGACACTAACTTTTCGAATATTCATTTCTACCTGGAGGTTTACTTCTATTATAAATCAAATTATGAAAATTATTCCTTAAAATATACGCGTGACCTTTTTAATTTTTCGCCGCGGCCTAAACGTGATCTCCCATCGTGCGTCGTCATTTCCTTCTATATCATGCTAGTTTACTCTTTCTTTAGCTTGCCTTTGTAATTCAAAAACTTTGATAATGCTGCGTTTTTCTTGCTTTTAATGTTACTAAAGAACGAATGGCCTTGACACACGTGCTTTTTATTGTTGTTAGTGTTGTTTGACGCCACTTTTCTATTCGTTGGTGCTATTGTTAATCTTATTGTTCTTTTTGTTTTATACAAAATATATTTATTAAAATTCTTCCTCATCCACGTACCCTCCCCGCCCTCCCCTCCCTATGACAAAATAAACTACAACAAAAACACCAAGGTCAATTGCTTGAATGCAACAAAATATATTCACTTCATTACAGTAACGTTTTTAAACGGCATTTAAAGGTTGAATATCCGAATTTTCAATTAAAATATAAAATTAAATTTTTTCATAATTCGAAATCAAAATTCTAGTAAGTTTGATGGGCGGCAAACATGACTTCATTGTATAGTTAACGGATTGTAACCGAAATGAGAGATTGGTAACAAAAGTCATAACAAAAGCTCAAAGAAAATAATTTCAAAATTAAAGAGTTAGCCGCTTTTGAGTCATCGCTAAAGCTCCACCAAACGTTCCGAAAATGATCCTTAGCACAATGAATTATAACAGAAATTGGTGATACGCAACTAAATGTCCAGCCAACCCTAAATTGCAAACACACTTACGCAGAAATGTCCCGACGAAACTACTCAAAATGGATTCAGGAATGAACTAAATGTAAATTTCTGTTGAAATTAAAAAAATTCAAACCATACAATAAACATTATTTAAATGCGAAATTGTGCAAAAAAGGAAAAAATTCCTACCCAGAACTTTTGTTGAAATTTCCCTAATGTGCGTTTCTACAGTCCTTTCTGTTAGCCATTCATTGTAAATGTTTTTGTTGTTTTTTCTGTTGTTGTTTTTGTTGTTGGTCTCTTATGATGTTATTTTTCTTTTGTCTTAAGTTATTTTTGATTGTAATTGTGCATGTGTGTGCGTCTCTGTGTGTGTGAGAATTGTTAGCCTGCCTAACGATTTATTGCCGAATTTTCGTTTCGTGTAAATTGGAATTGTTTACATATTTAACACATCTGGTAGTTCTCGCTCCCGTTTATTGCCACTAATAAATATTACTAAAAGTGTGATTCTTATACTAAAAAAAGGCAAGATTAAATAATCCCTTAAAACTCGCCACAAGTGAGTTTAAATTCCTTAAAACCATTAATTGTTAAAGGAAAAACTAATATTTTTCGTGGAATAAAAGAATAAAATCGAATTCTTCGTGATGCCAAAGCATCAAATTAGAAACAAAATGAATTTTTAATTAAAAACTTTATATCTTTTTTCCATTTTATGCTAGTTTCTTCTTTCTCGTTCTATTTTATTTTAACCGTCATGCATGTTTTCATGCGATTTTTACATTTCTGTTATTTCCTTTTTCTTCCCGGCAAGCGAATTTAAATTTTTTGTAATTAAACGCTGACTTTTTTTCATTAATTTTCCTTCTCTATAATAAATTCTTGAATTTCAGTTTTTTAAAAATTCAGGTTTGCTAAAAATTCTCTTTCAAAATTTACGCGACTCTTTTAAACTTTTTTCTGATCTAAACTAAAATTATTTCTCAAGGGATATTTTCCGTTTTCTTGTTCTTCATCATTACTATTTCCTACCTCCATTCACTTTTATACCCTACGCCCGGCGTGTTGGGATATATTAAGTGACGAAAGAGAGAAAAGCATGAAAGGCAGATTTGGAAAAGTATATATTTCTTGACTCAGAATCTTCTCCCGAACAGAATAACGAGAACAGGTATTCTCATGAAATCTGGCACCAATGTTCTCAATTGTTATAAGCTGTTTAGTCTTGGAAATGGGCGTAATCGAATGCGAATCACGCCCACTTTCATTGAAGATGAGTTAGGTCTAACTAACTTAGGCAAATCTTATTCAGCCAAGAAAAGGAAATTGTAATAATAAAAGGGGCGTGCACCGCCCACTGATTATTGAGATTAAAACATAAGTTTCTATTACGAGTGTAAGGTATATAAGTTTCGGTCAGGCCGAAGTTAGTGTTTTTATTTGCCTTCTTCATGAAAAACACAAAAGCTTTTAAAGCAAAACATGACCTACGAATGTCCTTTCCTTCTCTTTAGGATTTTTCCTACCTACGAATATCCTTTCCTTCCCCTTAGGATTTTTCTGTTTCTTTTGCGTCCTCTTCTGTTTTCGTATTTCTCTAAACCTGAGATAGCAATCATTAGCGTTACGATTGTCACAAGATGAAATGCAAAAGTATGCAACACATTTTTTCTTTCTCTTTCTGCCTTTTTCTCCCTCACGCTATCTGACTGACTCCATCACTCACTTTCTCTCTAAAGTCTAAAGGACTGATTTTATTTGTTTTCGTTTCGTACCCGAGGCTTATTCTCAACTTAATGTTAAAATTTCTTATGAAATGTCATTCTCCTAAACAACTCACCCCTCCCTCACGATTCAGAAAGATGCTCATCACGCTTTATCATCAAAAATTTAACTTCTAGATCCGATTCTTGTCATTTAATGACGATTTTTATGTCTATTTTCTGTTCTTTTTATGTTGGTTATTGATTGTTGTCTTAGTTGTTGTTGTTGTTGTTGTTGTAATTGCCATTTTGGTTGATTTTAATATTACTCGGACACGCTTCATTCATTCAATATTGTCGAAATCCTCAACCTTGACGAAAACTTTGCGAAATCCTTAAGGAATATTTGCTTGATCAAGAAGTTAAAGGAATTTGAGAATTATCGCAAATTGAGGTTTGCGATATATAAAAAACAAACTTTTTAATTAGAATCTATTTTAATATTTTTAATTTCGAGATTTTTTAATTCGTATGCAATTCATTTTTCGTAGAATTTGATTTTATTGTAAAAGCAATTAAAATTAAATTCTCTTTTGTTTTTCTTTAGAGATTTTTTTATAACAATTTTTTAATATTACTTTTAGCCTAAAAGTAATTATTTACAATTTGTCGTAATTAAATTTATTTATTTATTCTGAGTATTTATTACTATATATTATTTTTAGTATT
This sequence comes from Physocephala rufipes, assembly GCA_963966595.1. Taxonomy (NCBI): domain Eukaryota; kingdom Metazoa; phylum Arthropoda; class Insecta; order Diptera; family Conopidae; genus Physocephala; species Physocephala rufipes. The sequence goes on along the minus strand of OZ016505.1, from coordinate 13,246,721 downwards.
ACAATTAATTAACTAAAAACAGCTATAATTTATTTATGAAAATTTATTAAAATAAATAATTAAATGCCTTTTTCCAACAGTTTTTCTCTTTATTATATTTCTGTTTGTTTTAAAATTTATTATGTATTTCTTGGTAAATTTCTCTTTATTAATTCATTTATTTATCCATTCATTTATTTATTAATAATAAACACACATTAAAAAATGTGTGTTTAAAGAATTTTCAGAAAAACGTAAAATCCATTAAAATTAAAAATTATTTTACTGCATTTTCTTTTTTACATTTTTGGAATAATTGAAAAATTTTGTTGTCAATTTTTGAAACCGTTTTACCACCAATCTAATATTGCCAGAGATGACAAATTTTCCTCCTAAAAATTCCTACTCGTTCCTTCTTTTCCAAACGAGCTGCTCGTTAAACTTAACAAATATCAAAAAATCTGCTGCGTTCAACAAAATACATCCACGAAGCGACGGTAACAAAAATTAGAGTTAAACAAATGGCTGTTAAATTGATTTACAGTCAAAAATTTCAATCTTTTACACCTAGCCGTTTTTAAGTTATCTGCAAAATTCAAAAAGCAAAACCCTAAACAGAAACACTTGGCTAATTTGGGCATAACTGACTGTACTGAAACAGCAAGGTGTTCCAACTAGATCCTAAAACAATGCTAAATACTCGTACAAAACAACTTTATATGGACAGCCTTTTTTGAGTTCACTCTGAGTTTCACTCTGTTCAACGATGTAAAAAACATTAAAGATGTCCAAAGATTTATTAAAAGTTATTCATTTTAATTTTTGTTTCGCTTTATTGTTTGGTTTATTTATTGCATTTTACATTTGTAAAATTAAAATATTTTAATAAAATCATATTTTTTATATTATTCAAGAAGCTACAATCACTTTCTCAATTTATTAAATTTCAATTTCCTTTATTGAAGTTTTCAATTTAATCAAAAACAGTGTAAAAGCATAGAATGAAAACAAAACACCACGTATAATAAAAACTGTATTTATTCAAATATCTTTTTTTGCTTGCTCGCTTTTCTTCGTTTCACTTTGGAGAAGTGCGTGTGTGTGTTTAAATAAAAACAAGGTAAAAAAAAATATTGAAAATTTTAAAACTATAAGAAACCAGTCTGCTCGTTTTTAAGAACAGACTAAGAAGAACAAGAACCAACTATCCCATTTCTATTTTACTTGAGAAAAGTAAATGAAAGAAAGGGTTAAAATGTTTATTCTGCTGAAAAAGTATTTTAGAACAACAGCAACATATTGGCAGCGAGAGCAAAGGCAGTGGCAACATCATCAATATAAAAGCAAAGCACTTTATGGCATTCAAAAACATGCGAGATAATGTACACATTTACACACATCCATGCGTTTGGGGGTATATTCAAACATTTGTATGTTCAAGCTGCTGCCGGTCTAGATAGAGCTAAATACACCCTACACCGGAAATGAACAATTGGACACATTATACTTACATTTGGAAGGACGCATGACATGACATGATATAACGCATGGAAGGAGACATGACAGATATAGGGTATCTATACACCGGTACAGGATCAGAAAACCCTAATTTCATGTATCGCAATTCGCCAATATATCTGTCTATTTGTCTGTACTGACTGTGGATATCACGACTATAAAACGCATCCAACGAGCTAGGAACTTAAAATCTGATATGAATATTCTGTCTCTGTAGGCTATTCCTATTCCAATTAACCAAAATCGTATCAATGTCAGATGTAATTTTTAGGATTAATATAATATTATATGTGCCATCAGCTCAATTTTTCAGATTGACAACTGAGTTTTAAGCCTGAATTGCAGTCTTTTGTCTCTGCCAATATTTATGCGCGATACTTCCGCTGGTAAGAAAAATCGCAACAGAACGTGTAAAATTATCGACATCACTTCGGGAACAAATATGCGTTCGTTCGAAGCGTCATTTCATATTGAAAGTGACAAACATTAGATCATCGCCACACCTACTTTCGAAGTTAATGTTAACAATATAATTTTAACAACAAAATGTATTTTGGCAGTTTGAAGGCTTTGTTAACTTTTTTGACAAAGATTTTGATGAAAATGAATTAGATCTAAATTAATCAAGAAATGTAATATTAAAAGGGGCGTGCATCGCGTGCGTTTATGCGTGTGTATTCTAAAGTATATTACTTGTGTAAAGCACTATTTCTTAGGAGTAGTAAACAAAACGGCATTGTTGAACTTTTTTAATAACTTTACACTTCCTTAAGGACGCAAAGATATTTGATTGCAGTTAACCGTTCCCTCCTAATTGGATAAACATCGCGAAGGATGATGTACTCAAGTGCTTAATCAATTTCGAGCTCAATAGTCGGTTCAAACAACGGATTATAAATGTAAACAAATGTAACATAATTCGATCATAATCAAAAGCGCTCTTCGAAATCTCCGTTTCAAGATCTCCATTTCCACCTCCCTACCATAATATTCTGTAGGGCTATTTAAAAGTTAATTCTTTCGATGAATTTCTGAATAACAATTTATTTCAAGGCGTATATATTTTAATTTCATATATATTATAAAGTTATTATTCTATTGATTCTGGGAAACTTTACAACAAAAGGCTACAAAATATTTAATATTTATTGTCTGCTACGAATTAACAAGGAGTTATTGTATCGATATAACTTTTTTTGATGTTAAATTTGGCTATCTATAATACATATTCAAGTTTTATTTTCATTTAACAAGAAATAAGGTTACAGAAAAAATTAAATGAATATTATTTTATTTATTTTCTTTTTGTTTTAATAAGGTGTTCGTAATTTGCAATAGCTTTTATTGTGTAAATCTATAGAATGTTTTTTTTTTAATTTAATTACAATTCGTTGCAGAACTTTTGTTGGATTAACTTGCATTATTTTCTTGTGTAAAAGTTGTAAACTTTAAACTCATTAAATCTATATGTTAATACACAGACGCGCTACAACAATATATCAGCTTTTATGTTCAAAAGCAAATTGATGGAATCAATTGAGCAATGAATTTATACTAAATAATCAATTTAAAAATAAGACAGCAGAAGACAAATAACTGTTTAAGAGATTCTGTCTTTTAAAACCAAAATAAAGGTTTAATACTTGAGGATGTTAGCCAGATTATCCAGGCACGGATTTAACAGGCAAAACATAAAAAAGGAAAACGCAATCCTGCAAAACTTTACAATTAAAAACTGTTTAAATAAAAAAAATCAAAGAAAAATTATGCATCCGAATTACAGCAGTATTAAAAATATCATAGTCCCCCAAACTAAACCTGATCACTTCGTAATATTTCGGATATTGGTATGATGGGACCTTGACATTTTGAATTCTGCGATATGATACAAATATAACAAAATTTACTCAGCAGTACTAATAGTAATGCTTTTTCCTTTAGGATCATCAAAACGGTCCATAGTATTAATGTCCATCATCCAGCAAATACCAGTAAAAACTATTATCAACATAATGGTTACCACAAATAATCCCGACAATATAGCGCTTGAGAAGAAACCAGTGCAATTCCAAGGATCGTCGAATTGGAAGCGAACACTGTATTCGCTATTGAACGGAGCTTGAATTTGGAAATGATCCCAAACTAATATTTTGTCGTTACGTTCTGTTGATGTATTCCATATAGCATGAAGTGTCATATTACCACAAGCATACGACAAATCGGTTGGTGCTTCCACACTGTTGCTACGATAAGTTTCATTACCAATAATTACATTGCTCATTACAAAATAACCGCCTTCTAAGGAGATATTAAAATCGACAGGATGGGTTGTGGTTTCCAAAGTAACTGCAAATGAAGTATATGCATCCTTATTTTGAGTGAAATTTGAAACTTTCATTCCGGTAACCATCAATTCCTCCGACGAATGCGATGACGGTTTATCCAACGTACTAACGGACAATTTAGTAAAGCAGAGTAAAAATTGACGACCTTCTCGGAAGCAGTGATATTTCGGATCCTTAGCCTGTCGCCGAGTGCGTAAAGCTCGAGTTGAGTCACCAGCAGTCAGTGTATTTGATGGTGTCGATAAGTACACATAGACCACAGGGCAACTAATGTCTTCCATTATGTCGGCGATAGCAGTATCTGAAGTCATCAAAATTAATATATGCTCAAGGAATTTAATTCTACACTTTATAGCATACCATGTCTCTCCAATATAGCTCCACGGTCTCCCTCGACATTGTCGAAAGTGACGAACACAATTTTTCCAGGTTTGCAAGACAAACTACTCGTAAGTCTTCCAGATTTATCAACAGAGTTCAACTCGCGATCTTTACTAATGCTACGCAAGGCATCGAGGGGATCTTCTACACTGGCGTAGTACGTTTTGGATGATATATTTTGCAGATTAGCATAACACGGTGAAAAAGTTTGAAAATTTGTGCACAGGAAATCTCTTGAAACGAGCTAAAAAATTAAAAAGGAAAGTACATTAGACTTTTGAAAACGAATCAAATTAATAAATACAACTATTATAGCATCCATTAGCCTACATTTTCCTCAAGAAATGCAACCACCATATTGTCCTTGACCAGCGGAGCAACCAAATCTACAAAATCATTCTGTGGAATTGTTTGTAACGTTGGTTTGGTCAGACTGAAAGTATAATTAATGTAAAAATAAAGAATTTAGAACTTTTCTTGCTGTTTTCCGCTCTCCACAAATGATGACCAACCTAGTTGTGCCCCACAAAAGAACGGGCGAGTTACTTGCCACCACTGTCCCAATGACCACAATTATCGTAGCCACAAACACTTTGGTGTACATTTTTAATAAAAACTTTTCAAAATTAAGTTTTATTGAAAATATATGAACACAGAATCGTTTTTAAAACGCTAAATAAACTGTATCCAAAATAAAAATAAAAACCTTGGCAATTCACTCCAAGATGAAATCCTAATCTGCTCCGTCAGATGAGAAATTTTCAGCACTCATATGACAGTCATGTGATATACTGCGATAAAACAAAATCGAGTCTCGATTAAATGCATCTCATGCAGTTTAGGGAAATTTACAACGAGCTGTTAAAATATTGACTTTCAACATATTTTAATGAATTAATTATTTATAATGAATTAATAAATTAAGTAATAAAGTAAACTAAAATAAAACTGGTGCATTATATTAATTCTGTTTTAATTAATTATCATTAATGTTGTTCTGACTTTTTATGTGCTTTCAAATGCATTAACCCAGACCTAGCTTAATTCCGTGTAAACCATCTTATTTATTCTCCAACTATTTACATTAGGGGAACAATCTATTATACTCATATTTGAAACGTCTTTATAATTAATTAAACGTTTACTTCTTTAATGCAATCATCACATTTACAAGAGCTGCATTTCCACTGCATCAATTTAACAGAATTTTATAAATAATAATTTTACGGAATATTACAAAATACTAATTTTAATCGGTTGTTCCAAATTATTTCCTTATCCAATTCCGCAGATTTAATAGATTACTGAATTTTCCCATTTAAATTAGCAATATTGAATTTTTGGCTATTTTATTTTCTCTTTATTTATTAATAGATTTTTATTTCAAATTTATTTGGATTTATTTTAATGCTTCTTAAATAGTCTGTTGCCAAATAGCTTCCCTTAGCGTTTTCAATACCAAATCAGCTTTTTCCACAGTGGCATTTTCTCCCATTAGACCAATACGAAAAACTAGTTCTGCTGTTGGACCCAGGCCACCGCTTATTTCCAAAAAATATCTAAAAACACCAAAATAATTTTATAGATCAATAACCGATAATAACTTGTATCGATAAATTTTTGGTATTACTTTCCCCTTAAATATTCTGCTGCTTCTCTCCAGTTAACCCCAACAGGAATCTTTATTGCATTAACCGTGGGTAAACGATCGAAAGCGTTAGGCACAAACATTTCCAGTCCCATCTCCTCGATACCCTGTTGCAGACGGTATGAGCTTTCTTTATGTCTATGTATTACCGACTTTAAACCCTCCGAACAGAATTGAGCTAAAGCTTCACGTAATCCATACAATAAAGTTGACGATATAGTATGATGATATATGCGAGGCGTGCCAAAACAATTCCAGTACTGGCCAATTAAAATTAAATCGAAATAATAAACTTTGGGTTTTGTTTTTCTGGCCTTTATAGCACTTATGGCACGAGTACTAAGCGATATTGGGGTTATACCCGGTGGGGCTCCCAACACTTTCTGGGAACCTGTAAACGCAACGTCAACGCCCCATTCGTCCATATAAAATTCTGTGCCACCCAACGAGGCAACCGTATCTACAATTAATAATGTATTAAACTTTCGACAAAGAAACGCAATATGCTTAATGTTTGGTTGCAATATCCCAGTTGAAGACTCTCCTTGAACTATAAAAAACACCTTCGGTTTGTGAGTTTCAAGAGCGTTTTCAATTTCTTCGATTGATAAAGAGCTACCAAGTCGTGCCTCTATTATTTCTACTTGACCTCCATAACGTTTTGCCATTTCGGCAGCTCTTTTGCCCCATATTCCAGCTATTCCTATCAAAACAATGTCGCCCTCCTCGACCAAATTGCACAGAGCTGCTTCCATGCCGGCATGACCGGAAGCACTTATACACATTGTAGCATCGTTTAATGTTTGAAAAATATATTTAATGCCTTCCTTGATCTCATCCATAATCTAAAATGAATAATACGCTACAATGTTACAACTAGTAATTCTAAATACAAACAGCCACGCCTAATGCAGGATCTAATATAACTTTTGTCCAATAAGATAAGCGTAATAAATTTTCTGTTTCTCAAATTGACTCAATAAATAGAGTGAACGACCTGTTAAAATAGTGAAAAGTATTATGGGCAGATTTAATCTGTTCCTTCTATGCCGTTCATTATCATGCGAAAATATTCTGAGGAAAACTTTTTAAAAATTTCAATATCAAATGTTTAAAAAATTAAAGGTCATCATGAGATGAAAGTAATCAGTAAGAGCTCTTACCACGATTACTTCCATAATAGTTGATTCGTTATCGATAATCATTCCATTATCTTTTACTTTGAAACTGATTAATTACCTTTATATTCACACCTTAAAATTTTCAGGCTTGTGGATAAAACTGATATCCAGTTCTGAAGTGAAAATAAGTTCAGACTATTATGAAACCGATTTCATATAATACACCTACTATTTTCCTAGTGACGTAGAAGGTAAGTTCTTCCTCCTTGAAAAAGAGAATCTCTTTTTTATACAATAAATTTTAAAGAGTTTAAACACGGAAGCCTACAAAGAGTTCCAGAGACTATTGCCGGAAATTTAGATTTATTTGTTTTATAAATTTATGTGTTAGGGCCTCAAAAATAAATAAATGGTAAATAAATAAATCATAGGCACGAAAATATATATGAAATTAGAGCCTGTGACCACGGCATTGTTTAGAGTTTGAAAAGCGACAAAGAAGTGAAAACTTTTAGTTTTAGCATTTTAGTTTTGTACAAGTCGATTAAAAGGATAATAAACAGATATTACTCTTTATATTCTTCTGTTTCAAAGATAAGCATTGAAATTTTATTGAAAACCGTATTAAATATGTCGTGGAAAAGGGAAGCCTTTTCTTTGTAGTTTTGTAAATTTTGCATTGCAAGAATACTCGAGTAAGAAGAGAATCAGGAATATTTAAATTGGTTATTTTTACCAAATCTAAAACTATTTCTTTACCTGAAAGCATTCAATGTTTAAATGACCCAAAACGGGATTACTCATTGATTCCAAAACACGTTGTGAACAATTCGAAGGACCGGGGCCCATAAGGGTCTTATTTGGCACCATAAGTGGACTTTTAAGAACTAGTGGTGGCGGAACTTCCATATTAAAAGATACGCCAGTTTTGTTTTACGTTCAATCAGGATTATGCCGTAAAGAAATATTATTTCCAATCGGAATAAATTCTAATTTTAAAAAAGTTTGTCTCGTAAGTGGAAAATTTAAAAATCAACTGCACACGAAAGGTGAGCAGCAAGCGTCTTATACTTCTTATCGCAAATTTCTGACTATATATTATTTATATAAATATATATTGTATATATTTTTTAATTCATTTTCTTAGGAATAAATTTTATCTCCTCGGTAATAAATTTTTAAATGCAATACGTTTAATCCATGATAATGTTTATATATAATTTATATTTAAGTTTTCCTGAGTTAAAGTATGTAATCAGATTGTAGTGAAACTATGTATCAATTACTGTTTTAATAATGAACATTATATGAACATGTATAATTTTAGCAGAGAAATTAAAGCATTTCATGCAATCAGTATGGCTTTATTTTTATTAGATTCGAGTTCCTTTGCTTAAATTTTGATCAATGCAATTGGACTAAGTTGATGCGTTTTCTATAAAATATCCACCCCCGGCAGTCAAGTGGTAACATGTATAGAATACGGTCCAAGCGGTCGATTTATTTGAATACGGTCGGTCGATTTATTTGACTTCTTTGCCATCATACTTTAGACACTTTTTGAGGAAGTCTGCTATTTTCGATTTAGAGGCAGTTTAGCATTGGATAACACAGAGTCAAATCACTATAACCGAATGATATATCCGCATAGTATATAATATACATATACCGTTAAAAATATATTTCAAACCATTTATTATACCATGAATGAACTATAGCCACTTTATGAACTATAGCCATATTTGTGAATATAAATACACTTTTATATAGAATATACATTCTTCCTCCATAGCGAATAGAGGCTAAAAGTCTAATTCTACCTTTAAAACGGTGTATAATATGATCTGCTTATTTCATTAAATCATATAATTTTTCCTCACTAAATTATTATTAATATACTCTGAACTTTACTAAGTAATTTCTTTTTATAATGGAAGTTAAAATGTTGTAGCCCTCTAACTGTTTTAATCCCACTTGATTACAGACATGTAATATATTTATTTAATGTATAATATATATTTATTTAATATATTTATTTAAACTTGGGATGGCGGACCTCCTCTAAAAATATTTCAGTCACTTCCGCCTGTAACGTTAAAATATAACGGTAGAGAAATATTGAGCTTGGCCGTATTCCGTATTTATACCATCTGATTGTTTGTGCATGTTTACAATCCAAAACTGTAACGTTCTCTGTAACTCTCCTATTAGTTATCTCTCAACTGTTCGTTACTGCTACGGCTAACGCCTTGCGAGATTACCTATGTCAAGCAGTTGAAAGGCAATAGTAAAGATGTTATGAGACATCAGAAATCTGAAATGCTCATAATAAAACAATTTTTCGCGACATTTTACATTTAATTTAATGGTTTAAAAACCCAATATTTTTACACCCTTAAGCATTAAACAGAGACTGAGAAACGCGCTTTAACCTAATTTCATCAACTGTCAAAATAACATGAAATGGATTACATAAAAAAGTACGATATCAATTCTACTGTCCTAACCTGCTGCCCGAAGTTGCTTGGCATTGTCAGGCTACTTCTAATTTTGACAGCAGTAAACTGCTATTGTTCTTCACTGCTTTGTTTGCTTCATTTATGTTTGCTGTTGTTTTTACATTTTCGAACTGCTGCTGGAAAATGCTACGCGTCTCGGTTGTATTAATTTAACGCTGACCTTTTTGTTGCTGCTCAAACTTGAATCGCTCTCATTGCCCAGTCTCTGTTTAATGCTATAAACACATCCAAGGCGGCGTAGGGTTTTTATAGTTGACAAGTGTCAAAATTTACATTGCGCTTATGGGGATCGAGAGAAAAAATAATGCCGCTGAGAGAGGATTTGACAGCGGCGAAATAAGCCGTAGCCAGCTACGGTCTATTTCTATTCTGGCGATGTTTGTAGCCGTGCTCTCTCTCTCACTTGAGTAAACGTCACTTCGTTTCGGTCGGGTATCTAATTTTTTCGGCGGCTTTCTACGCCGGTGTTTTGTGCAAACGCTAAGAGAAGAGAGGAAAAACTTGTATCACGGCAAAAAATCACCTTGGTTGTGTTTCAGGCATAATGCTTTACAGCGTTTGGTGAAACGTCATTGAAAAATTATTACATTTTTTGCAGTTTGCTGATATTTCTCTGTGAATTTAAAATTAGTACCAAAATGTGAGCGTGTGTCACATATTATTAACACAAATTTGTCATCAAGATTTTCGGTTCTGCTTAAAGAAGTTTTTGGAAGATTTTTTGTGTTCAATATTTTTACGTTTATGTAATTTTAATATTTAGCATTCGTAACCTAGAATTGGAAAAAGGATTTACTAATTGCCTTTGAAGATTAATTAGATATATGTTTAATTAATAATTTTCTCGAATGAAAGGCATCTGCTAGTTTTTGATTCGTCAGTGGTTGTTGGTATGTACGTTATAAAAGGATACACTGGATTTATAGCCAGACGTAACATAGAATCATTCAGAATGTCAGATCATGTGAAAAAGCCTCCTGCGAAGAATTTAAAAATTAAATTGCTAGAAGACGCGCAGTAATCAAACCGACCGGCTAACATCCTTCAGAACAAATCAAAAAAGAACCCCTACAACGCTTTAGTTATTAAGTCCGGTTTTTAGTAATAAACAGACGAACCAACCGGCCTTCCTCCGGTGAATGGGATGCCAGTTTATAACATTATAGGATTTTTTAAGCATTGAAAAATAAATATTTTTACTCGAACAAAAGCAAGATTTAATGAAAATTTGTCAAGTGTAGAATCAAAATGTGTCAATAGTTTTAAGACAGGCTTAAATTTGTGGCGTATTTTCTAATATTGAAATCATTGTTTTGTCATTTGAAATCGTATAATCTTTTTAGTCATTCTTTTATTTGCAGTTAATTCTATTTCTCTCCATCGAACTGGATCGAAATCGGCAACGCTGATTCGATATTCCGATTCGAGAGCAGCGTCGTTCGGATTTCTAATTTTGAATATATAGACTTTAAATCGGTGCAAATATATAATATGGTACGCTATAATACATTACAACGTAGGAATGTCCGTATACTTTTGGTCGGTGATCAAGGTGTGGGAAAGACATCTCTTATACTAACATTGGTGAGCGAAGAATTTCCAATAGATGTGCCCTCGAAAGCTGAGGAAATTACCATACCAGCGAGTGTTACACCTGAACAGGTTCCAACTAATATCGTCGATTATTCGCGTAAGTCTATCTCCTCTCTTTTTCTCCTTCTTTAAAATTTACATGATTTTCTTTTTTAGGTTCAGAACAATCGGAAGAAGCTCTAAAGGATGAAATCGCTAGAGCTCATGTTATTTGTATTGTGTACTCAGTGGATGATGATGATTCTTTGGATCGCATTACATCACATTGGCTGCCTTTAATACGGGCTGCCATAGGAGAGGAGCAGCAAAGGAAACCAGTTGTTTTAGTGGGTAACAAGGTTGATCTCGTCGAATATTCCACAATTGATGTAAGTTTTTAATATACTATATCCATATTTTCTTTATATCTATACTTCCTTATCACATTAGAGTGTTTTGAGTATTATGGAAGATTTTCCAGAGGTTGAGAGCTGTGTCGAATGTTCTGCCAGAACTCTTCATAACATTTCCGAAATGTTTTATTACGCACAAAAAGCAGTACTTCATCCAACGTCGCCGTTATACATAATGGAAGATCAAGATGTAAGAATTAAGTCTAAGATCAGAAAATAATTTCGTTTTTCTCTAAGACTTCCTGAGTATTTACTCTTTAAAAGCTATTCACACAAAAGAAGCTTTAAAAAAATTAACTTGTTTGGACCAAAACTACACTGAACCAAACGAGCCATCGGCAAGACTAGTTTATAAAATTTGGTTTTGACCTTTTTAATGTAGATCGTCCTCTGTTCGGCAGGGCTATGGTTAAATGCATTTATTAATGTCAAACACCAAAAAAGAACTTATAATATTATTCAAATATTGACACCCATTGAATTTAATGGGCTGTGTGAAAAGTTTTGAAAGTAAAACAACATTATCTTCATAAGACAAACCTAATTACTTTCCGTACTCAAATTCTTTTTATGTTTATAAGCATGTTTACAGCCTCGATTTTAAGAGATTATAAGACATAATCAGAATTATTCATTTTAGCTCACGCCTGCTTGTAAAAAATCCCTTGTTCGGATTTTCAAAATTTGCGATTTGGATGGTGATAATCTCCTCAATGATTACGAACTTAATTTGTTTCAACGTCGTTGCTTTAATACACCACTTCAACCCCAAATACTGGATGAAGTGAAAGCTGTCATACAGAAAAATATACCCGATGGCATCTTCAATGATTCGGTCACCCTCAAAGGCTTCCTTTTTCTGCATTGCTTGTTCATACAACGTGGTCGTAATGAAACAACGTGGGCAGTTTTACGACGTTTTGGCTATAATGAAAATCTGGAAATGTCCAAGGATTATTTACAGCCACCCTTGAAGATACCCCCAGGTAGCAGTACCGAATTATCACCACGTGGTCAACAATTTCTTGTAGCTTTGTTTGAACGGTACGACAAGGATGGCGACGGTGCTCTATCGCCGGAAGAGCATAAACTGTTATTTAGCACTTGTCCATCACCGCCTTGGTCATACTCGACGGACATACGTAAATCATGTCCAACAAATGAGAACGGTTGGGTGACCCTACACGGCTGGCTGTGTCGATGGACTTTAATGACTTTAATAGATGTACCATCTACTCTAGAATATTTGGGTTATTTGGGATTTAGCGTACATGAAAATGAGAGCCAAGTGGCCGCCGTCCATGTCACGCGCGAAAGACGGATTGATTTAGCGAAACGTCAAAATAGTCGATCTGTTTATATGTGCCACGTAATCGGACCAAAAGGAGTTGGAAAAACTGGATTTTGTCGTGGTTTTTTGGTCGATAATATGAGGGAATTGATGGGCAAAGAGTTCAAAACAAAGGTTGTGTACTGCGTGAATACGGTGCAGGTGAATTGAACTTTCTCATTTTTCTTGTCTTAGAGTATATTGATACGCATTATTTTAGGTATACGGTCAGGAAAAGCATTTGATACTTCGAGGTATTGATATAAATCATGCTCTTGACCCCCTTCAACCACAAGAGGTCAATTGTGATGTTGCTTGTCTGGTCTACGACACCTCCAATCCTCGCTCGTTTGAGTATTTAGCTCGCATCTATATAAAATATTATGCTGAAAGCAAAATTCCGGTCATGATTGTTGGTACCAAGAGCGATTTAGAAGAACGGCGACAAGACTATTTGTTGCAACCATTAGATTTTTGTAACAAATATAAACTTCTTCCGCCCCATATTTTCAGTCTTAAAAATAACAAAAAAGAAATTTACACCAAATTGGCCACAATGGCGGCATTTCCGTAAGTACTAAAGATTCAGTTTTGTTCAAATTGGTTTACTTTTCGTCTATATTTTATCACAACTATTTTGATGAATTTTCTATCGTATTTTTTCTTTTACATAATTTTTTCTTCTGCCAATTCTCGCTCTTTCGATTGTGAAATGGATTTTATCATACATTATGAATGAATCACGCATTACTAGACGATTTCAAGCTGCCTGGATTTTGTTTTACAAGCACAGGTTCGTAGAGCTGTGGGAATCAGCGTAAGTGAAAATTTTTGCCATATAAAAATTCGAATTAACACCAAAAAAAACTTCTGTATTTATCGTACGTTTTAAGCAATGGAATAACCAAACAAATAGTTATGTTCCAGCTGTAACTATTTGAGGCTATGACGTAAGCCTCTCTCTCGCTATCATTATTTCACAGATTGGTATTGAAAGTGATTTTGTTCGACATTCATTGAGGTTATTTTGTACGTACTTGGAGAAATACAGAAGATCATTAAGTTATGCGACCGCTAGTTACCTTCTGTGATTTGAAATACGCGAGAGGGAACAAAAATAAAAAACTAATTACTGCTTGCATTTGATAAATTATTTTTACGACTTTTATCTTTAACAACAATAGCAATAATTTTTCTTGTCTAATGTAGTCATTTGAGACAATTCGGCCTATTAACGGAGGATTCCGCAATATGGTGGAAAGCTGGTTTGGGTGTGGCAGCTGCAACAGTTTTAGGATTTTTAATTTTAAGAGCATTTCATAATCCCGGAACGCATTCAAAATAATGAAGTATCAATTAATTAAAAATTCAAAATCATATAGAATTAAATTAAGAACACATACTTAAAATCTTTTGAGATGTTGTATAACTTTGGGAAGTATCTCTCTATCTCTCTTCAAGTTACAAAAAAGCGAGAGAACCAGTAAAACGTAAGACATATATTTAGCTCTTCAATATTCTGCTTCAATAAATTAGCACAAAATAATTGTTTGCCCTCGTATAAGACCGTCAATATCTCCAAATGAATAATTATCAATCCAGAAATTTATTATTTCATTTTAAATATGCAAACGAAATATTTTAAACATAAGTAACAACATTCATTAAAATCATGTAAATAACCATAAGATAATATGAATGCGATCAATATTTTTCTTGTATACACATATACGAGTATATAGGCGTATATGCATATATATACATATAAATATACATGCATATATATATATATATATATATATATATATATATATATATATATATATATATATATATATATATATATATATATATATATATATATATATATATATATATATATATATATATATATATATATATATATATATATATATATATATATATATATATATATATATATATATATATATATATATATATATATATATATATATATATATATATATATATATATATATATATATATATATATATATATATATATATATATATATATATATATATATATATATATATATATATATATATATATATATATATATATATATATATATATATATATATATATATATATATATATATATATATATATATATATATATATATATATATATATATATATATATATATATATATATATATATATATATATATATATATATATATATATATATATATATATATATATATATATATATATATATATATATATATATATATATATATATATATATATATATATATATATATATATATATATATATATATATATATATATATATATATATATATATATATATATATATATATTATACATATATACATATATATAGATATATATAAATACGTATGTGGGTACATCGTAAAAATATTAATAAATATATATATTTTAATTGTATTTTGACAAGATTATAAAAAAATAAATATAATTTTCCAAATAGTTAAGAATTCCCACACTGAATTTGTTATTAATTTGCTTCCATGATATGTAGAAAATTTGAAAGCAATATTGGGAAAACCACAAATTTAGAAAGGATCCTTAATCGACCTGTAATCGCTAAACTGGAACATTGATTATCTCTTAAAGAAACACGAATATAATTATAAAACATCATCAGCTTCATAAAATACTAGCCAAGTTTAATTATTTTATATAAGAATTTCTGATCCAGTCTTATATAAATGATATATATCTGTGTAATTTAAGATAGTTTAAGTTTATTAAGAGTCTGTAAATATTAATATAAAACTTATTTGGGAGATAAAGGGAGCTTACTTACTGGAGGATATTTCTACCAAACGGATATTTATTAACCAAATATATAAACATAAACGTGTATTAACATACGAAACAACAGATGCTGAAATCGTACGTTATAAAAATTTAAGCATATAAAAGTACGCCTATAAAGTAATCAATAAAATTTACCATTTGTAAATCGGACTTGAAAAAAATTAATGCAGCAATTTATTGAAATAAACACTTATCTGTATTTAAGAAGGTTTATGGGAGGTTATGGAGGAAGTGGTTATGCATGAATGTTATGAAGGAAAGATTATTTATGAAAATTACAGGCGGATATCTCATATTCTTATTCGTACTAGACTACACTTTAAAACCTATTCCTATGACAAATACCAAATGCAAACCAGAATATAGTCATTACAGACCACTTGTAGATCATATATTTGGGGACTACCTAAATTTTAGTGAACGATTATAAATAAATTTATATCAAATATTCATTATTCTAAAACAAGGAGGCCTGGAAGAGTAACGTATTTGAAGTTTATAAAATATAAATGCGTACAATTTAAAGACAAGCTTCTTCCAGAGAAATTGTCATATCGGAGAGCGAAGAAAATATAGCCAATTTGCATTCCTGAATTGTGTAAGCTTGTATGATTTTGGACACTAAAATCCGAAAGCTTTTTGTTTGCAATAACTTGTATTTTTCTTTCCTTATTTAAAGGTCAAAGATCAACGTTAATATATTCATAAAAACGCAAATATCAGAAGTACAATATAAATTAAATTTTCTTTTCCTTTCTGATAATTATTAGTGTCACAAAAACGATATCACTTGCATTCATGCTGAGTTCAGAATTAAAATATTGCGACTACTAGCTCTTAAACAGATGCTTTGCTGCCTTTAAATGAAAAAGCGCGGTGATTTTTTTCTAAATTATTAACAAATTATACACTAACATATTTTTCTTTACTTTTGTTCCCCATTTTGCAGCCATTCAAATTTCGATAATTTGAAATCAAACCTCCTCCATTTTTCACCTTCTTAGTTATTTAGTTATTCAGTGATAACTTGTTCATTAATTTACCCTTTTATTGCTTTGTTTAAACTCATAGAAATTAAAAAAGTACTCACACAAACCGATTTTCAGTTACAGATTATAACACATTAAGGGAAAAATTACAGTAGGCCAAATATTAGTTTGTTTGAATAAAATAAAAGAATTCGACAATACGAATCTTTCGATTTTTTCGATTCTATTATTTATATAAAAAGTTTTCCAAAATAGGTCTGAATATAAATACTAAAATCAAAAAGTTTTTTAAAAAATTTATCTAAAATCGAATTACTTATCTAAAAAATTCTTATCTTAGAGCCGAATATTGTTCGGATTTTGAAAAAATTATTTTAATTCATCTATTGCTTTTAAAATAATTCAACTGTTTTTTGAATAAATTATTCCACGCATTAACTGCGCTGATAGTTCAAACGTAAAAATAATGCGAATTTGGGTATATACTACACAATAACGCATTGTTATTTAAATGTTAAACATTATTACTTGTTATTAAATGTTAAACATTAATTACTTCACTTCACTCAAACCACTTTTGAGGTACTCCATTTTTGGTCAAAGTATAGAGTTTGCAATATCAATGAAATTATTATTTTACGATTGTTGTATTGGCAGTTGTTGCTGAAGTCGTTGCTGGTGCCATGCAATTACCATCGGGATATCGCTTTTGAAATTGTGTAATTAACTCCGGATCTACTAAGCGTATACCATCCAATTGATTGCCCAGTGTAATCCAATTCGGCTGCACATTATGAGGGCGGCCGAAAAGTTCAATTTTCCTAGTGCCTGGACTAAGGCGCTCAATAATACCATAAATTTCATCTGGTTTATGAGATGTGGCACGGACCTCCGCAACAATAACATCACAGTCTAGGCCGCGATTCAAATTTTTCGGATTACCCTTCATACCCACTAGACAATGCTCCTTACCATGATTAAGCCAATGACCGGTGCGACCTGTGCGAATAATACGCTGCAACTGATTTGTTTTCACCCAAATTAATTCATCAACACGTTCATAACTGAAAGTGAAAATGATTATAAATGTTGAATTTAAAATGAATTTCTTGTAACTCATACCCACCCCCACAATTTAAGACATTCTCTACCCAATTCCATAGCACGTCCTGTAACCCACAGAAATATCAAACCATCATCTTGTAAAGCAGGAACTCCCAATTGTCGCATCTCATCATCTGACATCGTACCTTTTTAAAGAATTAAAGAATATATTTGGAATTACATTCACGCCAAGGTTTTTCTACATCAATTGCTTTAACTTTTTTTCGCAACAAATTCTTCCTGAAAGATTTAATGTGAAATAAAAAACTACCGGTAAAAACTACGTTAATAGAAAACCTCGAGTTTACTCATACGCTTTTTGCTCAAACTCCATTGTTCTGGCTAGCAAATAGAGAAATTCATTACAATTGAATTCGTATTACCGTAAGGTAGTTCCATGTGTATGTCCCAAGGAGGGTCAGCCATAACAACTGCGAATTTTCCGAGAACGGTCATATCTAAATATCTGAAAATCATCATTTTTAAAAATCATAATTTAATAATCAGATATTGCAATTGTGGTCCTACCTTAAATCGCATTGTATCCATTGAGGAGGATACAAAGTTACACTAGGGTCAATGCTGCGCTTTATGCACAACTTGGTTTTCACATCCACCGGTTTATTCGTGTTTATATTAGGAATTGTATCCACTTCGTAGTGAACGTACCTTTTAAAAAATTGAAAGGTTTAGACGATAATTGTGGAGCCATACATACGAGCATTATTTACTTGCAGGTCGCCATATGAAAGCATGTATTTAGAAAACTGCAATCTCCTAAAGATTCGTCGGTATGTGTTTGTATGATTTTCTTAAAATGTAATTTAGTGCATGTATCTGTTGTTTCATCATCAATGTCACCATCACTGCACTCCCCATTCGATTGCTGAGAGGCCACTTCACCTTCTCTCAAATTATCCGATACTATTTCTCCATCTTCTGCTCCGGACTCAGGGCTTTTTGTTTCCACATCCAGTGAAGTGGCGGTTATCGTGTCTTCGTTAACATCGCCCTTCGCATCATTATCCAATTCTTCATTATTGCTTTTTTCTTTGTTAGCAATATCTTCACCTAAATTAGATTGCAGGGTGTTATCGACGTTTTTGGACGTCTGGTTTGTTTCATGTTTTCGCTCAAGTCTCTTTTTTGCAGTCATTTCTGCGGTAGCTTGTCGTGCTTTTAGACACTCAACTTTGGTGCCATGAGGGCAAAATTCCATTACTTGAGCACCTCCATGCGATTTGAATTTTTCAGCAACTGAACGCTCCTTGGCGGTAGGTTTAGTCAGCAATTCCAAAATTTCCTCCCCGACTTGCTTACTTTGTTTCTCACGAGTGGAAGGCATCGACAATAAAGACTACAGTAGGCAAATTAAACAAAATTTAGTAAATTAAATTTTACAAAAGCAAAATCTTACCATTATGTCATCGGAAGCATCGTTGGATGTTAAGTCTTTAACAGACTTTGTGGCAGTGAAGTCAGTCTTAGCTTTTTTTCTTAAATATTCATCATCATCATTATCATAATTTTCATTACCAAGCTGGACTATTGTGTTAATGTAAATATAAATAATGTGTAAATTATTAGTTTAACTAAATATTTTAAATGAACTAACACTTTATTTTGAAATTATCCATTGCTGAAAACCCATCATTAACATATTCCTTATACAACTCAAGCACTATTGTCGGCTCTACGGATATAACCTCACATCCAACTTCCTTCCCAATCGTAACACTTTTAATACTAAGTGCTCCTTGGTTTGCAAGTTTATTTAGAATGTAATTTACCATTTCCGCAGGTGGTGGCTTCTCCAAATAACTCCCGACTTTATCAATAAATTGTGTTGAAATAATAGGTAATACCAAGGCGCTTGATGATAACGTCTGAAGTATAGCTTGCTCTACTTCAGCATCGGCTTCTATAAACCCGAAGTTTTATTAAGGTTTTAATAAAATTATTCACTTTACCAATTTCGTTATGTGCTGCATTAGATGAGTCCTCAGAAGAATCCAATTTGATTATTCCGCCAGGACAAGATGTACCTTTGGGAGAGGAAAGCATACCAACAGCTCCGGATGCAGACAGGATTCCATGACGTTCCTTCTTTCGTTTCTCCAATTTCTCACGAAGTGTATTTCGTTTTGTTTTTACAGCTTTTATATCACTTGGAATAATATCAGCCATGCCAAAAATTTAAGAATAAACCTCTACGATTGTAAATGCATATGCAATAAAAAGTTATAAAAAATTAAAATTGACATAATAATCAGCTGATATTAAGGAGTTTCGGGCTGAGAAGGAATATCATTGCCATTTAAAAAATCATCTACACTAAACTTTTAAACAAGCTGGTTAGCGAGATTCAACTTAAAGTTAAGCAAGAGAAATTTCGGCGTCAGCTGCTGCGTCGGGCAGTAATGTCATAGCAGTAATGTCATACGTCAGTTGAAAAGTTGAAAAGGAGTGAATTATCGTATGAAAAATTGTGAAAACTGAACCAAATGTGTGAAATAGAAAAATTTTAAACCAACTATCTAGAGTAAATAAATATAGTATAAAGTAATAGTGTGTTTGTGGATGGGATTCAAGATTATTCTCATACAGGCAATCAATCAGAACTTATACCGAATGTTGCCCGATGCACATGTGCATATAGAAAATACATTCGCCATTCTCTCAAGCCGCTTGCTAGTCCTCCATTCGTGCCAAGTTTGAAAACACGAACAAAATTGTGTTAGCCACAATTACGCTGCACAATGTTTTGATGTTCAGAAAGGACACGACCTATTTTAATGGTGAAGATCCAGAGAGCTTTGTTTGCCAATGGCCAACCGTTAGACACTTATCTGCGAAACACGCTCAGTGATTGCCTGCATTGATATGACAGATATCTCGAAAACAGATATCTAGTACCAAAACATACGTGAAATATTGTACACCATTATCCTATAATAAACAAGTAGTAATTTAAATTTAATATTTTTATTATTAAATGAAATATATGCACTCAAAATTAAATAAAGAAAAGAAAAAATTAACTTAATACGAAACATACAAAATGATTCACTTAAATTAAAATGAACAGGGCAAAACAATATTTAGTATTTACGACTTAATTATTAATAAATAAAAGATGGTGCAATTTTAAGTGTGTTCAAGTTGACGTTCATTCCAACTTCGGACCGCGGTGAAAACTATACCTTGGACCTCGTTGATAACACCGAGCTCAACATTTTCTGGCATTCCTGCCCCATTAAGGATCTTCGCTAGACCCGAAAACGCAAGCTCAACCCTTGTTTCCTCCTTTCGCGACCCAAAGCAATCCGCTATCTGCTTAGCCGAATCAGATATTTGCCTTGCCACCGTTCCAAAATCATCCTGGATTTGGCGCTAAACAAAAAAAAAGCATTGTATTTTTGCTCAGACATGTCAAAATATTTTTCATTTACGACACGACTCAAACGGTATTTGTGTTGCAGTCGATATCTTCGACGCAAGAGATATCTCCTACGGTTTAAGAGGTATAGGCGATGAAATTTCCACATCTTATTTATATCTTCTACACCATACTAGAAGGCAAACTGCAGTAACAAAAGAAAAATCAACAATATATGCTCTTACATATTTGATGGCGGCGGAGTCTGGTGTCGACGTTGGATGCGATGATGGTACTGGTGCGGGGGAAGCTGACGTTGACGGAGTGTCATCCTCCAGCGACTCACATGGAGGATTGGCGCTAACTTCCTCCAAATTTTTTAAGGTGCTGCAGATTAATTAAGCCAATTAATGAATCTGAGTTATTCTGGTGATTTGCATCATTTACGGAGCTGATTTGGTGCAACCGTCCAAGAAACTCATGGCTTCAAAATGTCGCCACTTCTTTCGGCGTGGCGATATACCACTTACAGACGCCAAAATTTCACCGCGTTTGGCTCGGCGATAGGTGCCTCGGAGTACCTTCCATTTTCTACGGCAAATGTCCTCTGAAATGAAAACCAAACTCTCAGCTTTCGTTGAATAATTTTGCTGCAAATTTACCATCCAAATTGAGCTCCCTTCCGATTTGTCTCCATGTTCTGTCTTTTTTTATTACATTTTTGTAATCTTGCAAACCCGGGTCGAAAATATATGGATGTTGGCTAACAGCATTTATTAACTTTTCCTCAATACTCATGCTTCGTGTACTTTTCTGCTTTCTAGAAAAATTTATTTAAAACATGAATTATAATTTTAAACGACAAAAAAATTATACTCACAGATATGCAGCAAGTATGTGAATACAAACACCGCTGAAAAGTACAAAACAGTTTTACTTCTGTCAAAATTAGACAGCCCAACGGAGAGAAGCATAAATAAATTATGTCTGGAGGGAAGCAACTTTGGGCAGCAAAATAGAAATCAAACCTTAGCTGTAATTTTTAATGAACTGTAGCTGTGGCTCCGTAATAAACTGTACGAGTCTCTAAAGAACTGTATCTTGCTATACAAATGACACTTACCCAGGTTTCATTCAGATCTCTATCCAGATTATGGGGAAATTTTAAAAATTTCGTTTTTTGAACGTAGCCAACTTTACACATTTCAAAATATAAGCTAACCAAAAGCATCAAAATTCATCAGCTAACCAAAAGGCATCACAATCAAAATACTCCTGAAGGTAGAAATATGTCTATATAAAAAAAATGCATATTTTTGCAAATCGGAATTTTGACATAACTTACGTATGCAAATTTGTTGCAAAGAAATAACAACAAATTTTATTTTTGTGCAGTTTCTGCATTTGAGTTCTCATAACATTTAAAAATTTCCCGTTTTTTTAGTGATCCGAAAATCCAATTCAAAAAAACCGCTTTTATTCTCAATCTCCCTATGCCACCCTTGACATTTTTGACAGTTGAAGAAATGGAATGGCATTTCTCTCAATTTCTATTAAATATTTAACAGAGGCCGTAGTAATTAACAGGAGCGTAATTGCATCATTGAATTGCAGGATCATTATGGGAGCAGTAGTAGCTACCCATGATAGGAACCGTAAAGTGCTTCTCTTTTACGTGATTAACTTTTCATTCCACCGAGAAATTCCTTTGAAAATTATGGAAATACATAAAGAATAGTCGCCTGGTCCCTATTTTTATTTTTACCGTTAGAATCGGAAGTTGTTAAATTTTATGTCAAGGGTAAGTCAAGGTTCAAGGATATGTATCCTGTAAACAGCACCTTATACATTTATTTTTTGTTATATAATAATTTTGTTTAGTTTTTATTAAAAATTTCCAAGAAAAAGAAAAAAATATAAAATGGAAAATGTTCACTCTTCACAAATAAAACTTTAAAAAATTAAATTAAACAGTTAACTCTGCAATTGGTGATCTTATTACCATTGAACCACGCTACCACTACCAGCAAAAAAATATCGTCACAAATTTAACAAACCAATATCTTTAGAGTACAAAAGATTTTGGGGTGGATACAATTGTGGTGAAGCAACAGCAACACAAACAACATCAACTTCAACTTTTTATTTAATGTCCTTCGCCAGTGACCCGAGTTGCAATGATTGCGACTACTCTCATCATCGCTTCAACGTTGCATCATTATCATTATCTATATAAAAATTATCGACATATTTAACAACACATTTTGCAGCGACAACAACAACACAACATTTATATTTAAATCAAATAAAAAAAGAATTTGCGAAGATATAAAAATATAATTAAACTGAGCACTTTAAATACAATAATTTAGAAAAAAATTACCCAAAACAGTTTTGGATTACAAACAAAATAAATTTATTGATACGATTCGATACCATATCGAAAACAAATATTGAATGATCAAGAAATGTTTGAAGAACGGTCTCTAGCGGGATAACCTTACCTTAGACATTGATATACTCGCAACAAGGCTGCAAGCTTTTATTCTAATTATCGTTATCATCATCATAATTATTATTATTCATCACCGTTGTTATTATTATAATTATTGTTATCATTATTATTTTTATCACTTTTGTCATTGTTGTTTAAGAACTTAATATTATTATTGCTATTTGGTGAAATAATCCTACAGTGTTTCATTCTCCATACAAGACACACATCCACGCTAACACGATGGATCATCACTCACAGATTTACCAAATGAACAAATGAAGAAATCATGAAATTTAAAGGAGAACGATAAAATTAACACAGTTTTGGATTAACTGCCCAGAAGCATGGTTCATATACACAGAAGCTTTATTCAAGACGAAACATATTATCCAAGGTGTAAAATACAAAATACGATTACGCCATTAGTTCGCTTCGACAAGAGGCATCATAACAGCCTTGGACTTCATACAACGTCCATCGACTGCCAATCGATGCACAGAATCAAAAAAGTACTCACAGAAAGACACACTTTAAGTGAAAATAAAAAATTAGGCAGATTCTTGTCTACTTCTGAAATAGAAAATAAAAAATTATAGGAATTTTTTCGCACTCATGTCGGGTTAGTTGATTCCAGTTTCGGCGATGATATAAAAAAGAGACTATGGTTGCAAAAACGTTCAAATAATGTTAACGCTGCCTTAACTAGATCTAATGTATCCGACACAACAGAATTGTATCTGGGAGATATTGCAAAGCACCAAATATTGGGAGCACTAGGGTGAATTCGCAATGCAAATTAGCCACTTACTTTTGACTAATTATACGCATGTAGAAAGGGGTGAACTTGTTTCCTTATAATATTCTAAATAATTCTATACTTAGTTCCATCAAACATAAGGTTTCTTAATATTTCCTTTTTCAAAAAGCAACTAGCCAGAAATCTACAACGAAACACGATTTTCTGTTCTAAATTCTTTTCCTTTTGTGTAATTCAGTTTCCTATACGCAATTTTCGTCAACCGCGTCATTTTGGAATGTATGTTGGTCGTACGTATTAACGACAAACTCCCCAAACAATAAGCAAATTATTTGTTTTTGTCATAAAAAATAGTATAAAATCGTTTCCTTAAAGGTTTCCAGCTTTACAAAAAGCAAATACTATACGGCCGACATTTTTTTATTTGAGACACTGAAGGATTAATTTTTTAGTTAAATAACTAATAATTAAAAAATTTATATAGGATTTCTATAAGCGTCTTTTATTGTATTACAAAATAGTTTCAAACTTTCGGTCATTTTCGTAGCTCACGAATAAACAGCAATTTATTTAATTTCTCATCAATAACTTTCAATGTTTTGATTGATTTGTACTTGTATTCTTATTAATTAATTCCGGTAGAAAATTTTAAATGTTTTAGTTTGCAGTAAAATATTTGACGTCACCACACGATACGTGCATAGATTACATAATATATCATATATAGTGAAAATTCATATTAGACTTAGAATAAATTACTTCAATACAATTTTATAAATAACTAGAGTATATAGAATAAATAGAAAAATACTGTGGCAATATTCACTTAGTTAGCAATAGCATTTAGCAACAATCTGTAACGTCGTTCTCTAAATTAAATAGATTTCGTAGACTCTCGAGATTCATGTTTTCAAATTCCCATTTAGAGCCAGTTTCACCGCTTTTGGTTACTGTATAAAATATATTTTCTTCAATTGTATTCAAAACAATAAAACGATGTACGGTCGTTGGTCTAGAAAATTACGAAGGAAATAATATTATTTGATTTCATACTTTTAAATTAATACAAACTTCGTCTGTCCAAAACGATGTACACGTCCTATAGCTTGGAGTTCCTCAGCGGGATTTAGTATAGGTTCTACTAAAAATACATGATTAGCTTCAATCAGATTTAAACCCTTCGAGCCTTTAGAAAGAGCCATAAGCATGCAAGTAATATCCAAGTGAGGATTCTATATAAAACAAATTTTAAAGAATTAAAATATATGCAAATATTATTCTGTGGCATACGTTTTCTTTCTTAATTAAATTTATCTTACTACAAATTGAAAACTAAAAACTATTAAAATTCGTTTCATTTTCCCTCAATTGAGTCATATCCAGAATAATTAAATTTTGGAATAAATTATTAAATTGAATAATGTTGGAATAATTGACTCCAACGACTTATGAAGAAAAACAATTTGACGGATCAAAATTTAATTCAAGTCATTTCAAGTCATTTAAAATTAATTGAAAAATTCAAAAAGTAGAGTTTAGACTAGTGGATATCGGTCTAATTATATCGTAAAATTACATACTTTAAACTCCTCTATTGATTTTGGTGACCATCTAAAACGATGCCGCACATTATTCTCTTGCAGAGCGGCCGCTATGGCTGTCAGTATCGGTTCCCATTGCGAAAAAATTATAATTTTCGATGTCCCTGTCTCATTTTTACTAGCTTCCTTTTGCAATTTCAGCACTTGATGAACTATATATGATATTTTAGACGAATAATTGCCTTCAATATTATATTCCACTGCCTCATTTTCATTTGCACGAGTAACGAAATATACTCTTCAAGTAAAAAAATTGTAACGGCATTATAAAATAAGTCATTATTTAGTTAAATGTACGTACTTTTTTGAATTTTGTTGATTGCGGCAAATTGAGCAGGTTAGCTTTTGATATTTATAGAATTGTTGTAACGTCTTCAAGCAATGGAGGCAAATATGATGACCGCACTCAAGTACAGCATACTGTAATACATACATTGCATATTAGACGATATTATATAACATAATGATATAGTTCTATCTAATTAACGTACTCTAGGATGTTCCTCAGAATGGCATATTGGACAAGCCCCCGGATCAGAATTCTTTTCCAAATGTAGAATGTATTTCA
This sequence comes from Physocephala rufipes, assembly GCA_963966595.1. Classification (NCBI taxonomy): domain Eukaryota; kingdom Metazoa; phylum Arthropoda; class Insecta; order Diptera; family Conopidae; genus Physocephala; species Physocephala rufipes. The sequence goes on along the minus strand of OZ016505.1, from coordinate 13,220,164 downwards.
ATCGAGCAAATTTAAGAGAAAAGGCTGATTGTGCGTTCCGTAAATTTAACGTCTGTTCCTTGAACATTGTCTCGACCTATTAAGAATATTAAAATTATTGATTCCCGTTCTAACTATGCGAACCTAATGGTTTTACCTCGTAATCTAATAATTTAAAATTCGATTTCTCTTTCTTATTTTGAGTCAAGGAAATGCGCATTTTGCACATATCTAGTTCATCGTATGCCTTTACCGTGTACTCGATTTCAATCCAATATTTCCACATTCTTTTAAACATCGATTGCATACATTTAATACGATCCCATTGTTTTTCATATTCCGAAGCAAATCCATGGAATTTTACTCGAGATTTTGTAAAACTAAAAATAGCTGGAAGAAGAAATTGTATTTAATTCGATTTGTTAATTATTTAATAACCGACAATGAAATTTATTTATATATAAAAAGGAAAAACATTAGTGAAATTCGTACACATTATTTCACACATCAGTACACATCCCAGTATCAATATTCGGATGGTTTCGAACAAACGTAGCAACAATTATGTTGTGTTGTTTATATACACATAAACACTTTTATGTGAGCGTATGTATGTATATATACATATACTTTTATATAATATCACTAATTGTTATTAAATAACAATTAATGAATTTGACTTTGTAAGGTTTTGCAATATTTCCGCAAATAATTACGCTATTTATTAAAGAGTAGTTAAAAAGTACCTGAGATTACAGAGCATACTCGATAGCTAATTTTGCTTTCATTAAATTTCAATAATCACAAATAACTACGTACTTATAATCTTTAGTTAGGGATTTTTTTTTCTTTATACACGAATGAAAACAGTTATTCATTGAAAGACGTTGGTTCAATTTATGTATCTATATTGTATTGCTGTAATCTCTTCAAAATGAAAATTAATTTTATAATTGGATAATTTTATGTCTTAGTTTGCCCTTTAGAAAATAAATACCTTTAATAACTTGAATTTCCATAGAGGGATTGGCTAAACCCTCAATAATATTGGTGTCCTTGTCAATAACTTTATTAAAGAGCAAACATTCATAGCGATTAAGAATTGATCGTATATGACACAAATCACATATATTTTCTTGCTTTCGCTTTTGCTTTTGAGATGTCCAAGCATCATCATCACTATTATCATCATCATCGTTTTCATCATCAATTTCATCTTTATTATCCTTCTGATTGGACTATAGAAGGAAGATTTTGTAGGTATGAAACGTTAATTAATTATGTGACAAACTTACTCGTATTTCACTCAAATGACAATCATAGACAGTATTAAAAAACTTCATCATTTCTCGCCAAACTGATGGATTAAGCTGACTGCGAGACCGAACATTTTCTGTGAAAAACTTCAATTGCTTAAAACGAGCAATAAGTTCTTCGGTGACAGTAACAACCTTATCATACCAGTTTGTAATTAAATAAAGAGGGACACGCATAGAAGATGTGTAAGGGGACATAGATTTTAGTATTTCACTATTACAACAACTTTGCGTACATTCTTCATATATTCTTTCCTTTAGCAAATACTCCGTATCAGCATCCACCATTTCTATAACGGAAGCTACAAAGGTTAAAAATTCTACTTCTGTATTAGAGGTCGCTAAATTGTACGCTCTCTCTTCAGCCTCAAACGATTCTTGAACACGTTTCATTTCGGCGGCATAAGTTTCGAGATATTTCCATTCCAATTTATTATATTGATCCTCATAATTCTTTACTTTCTCTGGCGTTAATAATTGTTGGTTATTTGGTGCATTATAGAAAGCTTGGAGGATATTGTGAAGAGCGTGTATTTGCAGTAGGCTGTCAAGGCTGAAGAAAAAGGAAAAGTATAGGGGAATTTAGTTCATAAAAACTAAAAAATTTACATATTCATATAATCCATATTTATCTATGTGACATAATTTTTTGATGGTCTAAAAAGCAAATATTAGCAAATATTTAACAAGGAATTAAATTTAATAGATGTCTTGATTTAATGAACTTGACGTATTAACGTAGGCGAATTAGGCTTCTACAGATTAGGAAATCGAATTGGGAAGGAAGAAATTGGGAAAGCGTTCCTTCAATATCTTATACTTACTTTATATTAAGATCGTTATAATCACGAGCTAATTTCAGTACAAATTCATAATGTCTTATGGCTTCTGAATAATCTTGCCGTATAAAGTAAATTGCCGCTAAGCCTACCATTTAAATTAGAAATGAAAAAGCACACATTACTTAAATGCTTTCGGATACGATCATCATTGTTTACCGTTATATGAAGAAGCCATTGTACGCAATTCTCCTTTACATTCTAACTCATTTGTTGATTTTAAATGCGTATGCAAATCCTTTGGCTGCAAAAATTTCTTATTGCCCATAAACTGATGATTGGAATAATTCGAATTAATCACAGGAATTGTACAACACTGCCGAATTTTTAGTAGAGGCTCTAAAAACTTTTCAAAAAATAAAATTAAAAAAAATTGCGTATAAACTAAAATTCTTAAAATTCTTACCAATTTCACAATTTGCGGTGATATCTCTGCTAGCGATTTTGTGCGATTTATGTAATTAGTAAACTTTTCGTTAAAATCATTCTCGCAGGCTGCATGCTGTTCGGTATAAAAGAGCTTCTCTAAATTGCTCAATTGAAGATAATGGACTATTTCACTTTGTGGTGGAATATTAAGTTCATCATCAACTTTGGACTTACAAGTGCGCCACATACACAAGTGTAAGATATCAATGAGAAAAGAATTCCTTTCCTGCAAGGTCTTTTGTGAATCGCGATCGTTGATCTTGTTTAAAAAATCATAAACTAAATTATCCCAAATAGCTCGAGGTTGGCAGATATCATCAAAACCAATGAACGCCAGAAGAGAATGTAGATCATCGATTGAATTTTGTATCGGTGTTCCAGTTATTGCCCAACGATTAATTGCTTAAAAAATAATGAAATATTTATTTATGAACAGGCATTAAATATGAGCTAATGGAAAAGCAAATTCGGAAAAATATTTGTGAGGTAATTTTCTTTTACATGCGCGTCATGCGAGTTCGAAAAATTGTATCTTCCGAAAATATCAATTAGGCAATAGTCATTGATTTCATTATGTTTTCTTCAACATAAAAACAATCGAGGCGAACTACTAATTAATACCTACTTGAACAGTATTTTCTCCTTTCTGACAGTAAGGATATAAAATATGCAAATAATACTGTTCTTTATTCTTGAAATGATGGAGCTTCAAAGAAATGTGTAGCGCAAAAATTAAAGAGTTTTCAATTTTCATATAAACTTCTCTGGAAATGATCTCCCGAAAGTTCTTTTGAAAATATCAAACAAGAAATTCATTAATTTTCTGTTAAAAACTATTTTGCTAAATTATATTTCGTACCTGGTAATTGAAATGCTAGCTTCGCCATTAATGATACATTCGATTCCACCATTTGCGCTTCATCCAGGCACACACGCCACCACTCAACCATCAGTAGTGGCGTATTGCAGCGCATGTGTCTGCGTTCTCGACGAGTCACACGATCAGATTCATTTTCAGCAGTATGATAAAATTCCTTACGCAGAACATTATAGTCCGTAAGTACTATATCATAATCTGCCAATTGACGTGGATTAATCCACCTTGTTTTGCCTATACCTTCATAAACGAAGACACGCAGTGAGGCATGCATAACATGCTTCCGTATCTCTGATAGCCATTGCAATTTGATTGTATTTGGTGAAACAATAATTGTAGCTTGACTTCGTATCAGTTGACTTCGTTTGTGTGCCATATCACTCCAACATTTTGGGCACACGTAGGGTTCGTTAATATTGTCATCGTGCTCGTCATTGTATTTGCAAACACATTTGGTATGCTGCCAAATTTGACACTGTGTACATTGGATATTTGCACTTTTTACTCTTCGACGTAAATTAGATCCACACAAGCACAAAACAGCGGATATGCACGGGCGTTTAGGTTTGGGCACATTGTCTGTTGAAATTGACAAGCTTTGTGGAAGCTCTTCAAATCGTGTGCGTTTATGTAATAAAATCAATGCAAGTATCTCTACAGTTTTGCCTAGACCCATTTCATCAGCTAATATGCCACCCTTAGGTAACGAAACTTTGTCCGGTTGTGAAGGCATTATATCCATAAAAAATTTATGAATGTAGACTGGTTTGGTCTCATTGTCTTTAGGAGATAATTTTACATAAAACTGGAAATATGTAGTCTGCTGTTCACGTTTACACAGCCATTGTGCTGCTCTTTCTTGGTATCGACAGAGTTTTGGTCGGAAGCACTCGGGCAACTTTAAAGCAATTTCTTCATCAGGCATCAGAGTTAAATGCTTTTGATATAGAGCATCAAAAAGTGTAGTGGTAACGTATTTCTTAATAATTCGATTGCTTGAATTGTAGTTTTTCTGATGGACCGTTTCATCGGCATTTTCTTGATGAAAAAATGTAGAAAGAAAACTGGGTGGGAATCTCTCACATCGATTTCCACTACTTGAATTCTGAATGCACAACACCAACCATTTCTTGTTCTGCTCATCCATTACTTGGACTTTTAAGTACTTGCTCCAAGTATACTCGCCTGGAAAATAATTAGAATCCCTTAATTGATGATATGAACATTCTAAAACAAATTGAAATAATTAAAATTCACCATTCATAATACTAATTATTTCCGTTGTAGTTAATTCCTTCTGCTCCCGCAAGTAGTCCAAGAGTCTCCATTGTTTATTTTGATAATGAAAATATTCTAAATGGTTTTCTGGAGAGTTATCACCAAAAGTGACCTCAAATGCAATCTTACAAAGCCTCACAAGCTCGAGCATCCTCTTTTTTCTTTTGAGATTTGGGATGAGCGAAAGAATGCCTTAATGGTAAACTTTCATACGGTTATTGGTCCGGCAATGAAGCCATATGACCATCAAAATTCACGGCAATTGCATAAAGCGCCATTACATATCATATACCTCAAACAGCTATTTTTTATAATGAACTGTTGTTAGAGTGTACTTCTTCTTATTATTTATACATTTCAAAATAGAGCACAAAGTATGCTTTCAAATTGAGCCGACGAAGCGAACTGATGCTCGAGCATTCCCTCACCAGTTTATGGATTATTTCTATATAAGTGAATTCGTTACTGCACTCAATGTTTAGAGCAAGCGATATTTAACGTGACACATATCCCCGATTTTACTATACAATTATTTCTTGATCCCATTACTTCTCAAGACAACCTCTATTATTCTTTTCTCCATTGTTTATTGTTTTGGCTGCCACTTGGAGGCAAATCGTATAATTTGATGGCAAGCATGGTGTAAACGAGCGAATATTCAACGCGAACAAGAGATATCACTTTGAACAGTTAAAAAAACCATGTGATACTTCATACTAATGCACATGCATTTGCACTATCCAATTGCGAAATGTGCAATTCAGCGGGTATTTAGTACATATTCCCCAAGAAATATGTACCAGCGTCAACATCCATAGAAATTATGGTCTTCGAGTGGACATTTATATTAACTCAAAGCGTTAGAAGTTTGGAGAATATGACTGAATCTAACGAGCCCTTTTTCATATTTTTCTACAAATATTGCTTCCTTATTGTTAAAAATAGTTAAACAATGAATGGGAAGATATTTGTGTGAAAATTAGATGTTGGTTTTGGACTCTGAAACCTTTAAAATTACAATACTATGCATTGAATTGGAGTTCTTACTATTCTGTGAAACGCTTTGTAATCAATGCGTAAATTACACATAATAACAACAACGTGATGCAAGCCAGCGTATTGCGGACGTCATGTAAAATATGTGTAAAAAAAGGACTTCACATCACTTTTTGAAATGGTGAATAGAGGGTGTCCTATCTCTTTAGAGTTAAACATAGACTGGAAGGGGCGTTGAGACATCATGTTACGGTAGAAGAAAAATTTCATGGTTAAACTAATACAGGCAATACCGAAATTTATGTTAAGCCATTACGCTGATATAAGAACCACGGGTTTACTCATAGTTTCCAATAAAACATGAACAAATGTACTTGAAAACAGTTTGCTATTGATATAAAACATTAATGCTATATCTCCATTGGAGGTTAACTACTACTAGGTCAAACCTAACTCGAGAGTCTCCACTGGCTTAAAAAATTAATTTTGTCAAATATTTGGCAACTGTGTTTTCAATATGAAAATAAGAATATGAGTAATTATAAAAAATCACTTCGTGTCGGGAACATTTGACATCAGGGACGCATTTCCACAAATTTTTTCCAATTTCATACCAGGACTGTACATAAAATATTCCATGTTTTTCACCAGGTTCACTTTTACTTCAGAATGCGTAACATCTAATCAAGGTTTAATTCATCTTCCACATTTAATCCAGATTAAATATTGTATGAGTAACCAAGCAAAATCAAGTAATTTTTGCATTACAACCCAGAAAAATTCGATGTCATCTATTAATCTGCAGTAGAGACATGGCATAACTACATTACCATTTTTTATTTTAATAATAAAAATTTCGAAGCAAGGGTTATACCAGAGAATGCGATTGGAAACTATAATTCCACAAAAAATTATGGCAAAACAATAAATTTTTTGTTACTAGTGCTGGGCAGAGCTATCTCTATATACATGGTCTCTGGAGAATTGGTATTCTCCATTTTAGTGTCAGCTGCCGCGGAGACATGGTATTAATTGCGTACTGAAGACGTGATTCTAAAATAAGCTATTGAAGTCCTTTTCGTTACACTGTGTGTTTCAAATCCATGTGTTTCAAATCCATATCAGCTGATGATAAATGAGATAAATGATTATAATTGTTAATTTACAAAATATAAACCAATGTTTGGTTGCAATCCCCGTTGTTATGATTATAAAGTGGAATTGGCCAATTGTTGCAACAATAAAGCAACTGTTTATTTGGCTCAATACTTGACAACTGGACAGCATGTTGCTCTTAAGAAATATCGGATGGACAAGGCTAGTAAAGAAGAGTGTGCGATGATACGTGATGAAATTATAACAATGCGCCAGTTTAGTCATCCAAATATCCACTCTTTTTATACTGCATTCGTGCACAATTATGAATTACATGTTGTAGCTCCTCTGATGTGTTTCGGTAGTTGCAAAGATACCATCAGGAATTGTTTTAAAACGGGTAATACGGAGTTTTCATTAAATCAGGAATTGATTCTCTCAATGAGTTTTCATAAATTATTAGGTTTTCCTGAAGTGTTTATTGCTCTAATAATGCGTGATGTTCTTTCCGGATTGGAATACATTCATCGACGGGGTTTCATTCATCGTTCGATACGTGGAAGTCATATACTTTTAAACCAAACGAAGGCCGTACTTTCAGGATTTCGAGAATGTACGAGTTTTGTAATTCACGGCGAACGGACGCGTAAACTGCATCAATTGGCACCATTTAGCGCACGCAGCTTAAATTGGCTGGCCCCAGAAGTTCTGGAACAGAATATTTTAGGTTATAATGAAAAGTCTGATATATATTCAATTGGTATCACTTGCTGTGAACTCGCCAATGGTATCGAGCCTTACGCGGACCTACAGCCAACATTCATGTTTACTGAGAAAGTTCGTGGCAATGTACCATCACTACTTGATCGTTCAACTTACCCGATAGGTCTGTTAAAAACGCGCTCCAGCTCCTAAAAATAACCCATGCTTCTCTAAATCTACTTTAGATACAGCTTCAAAGAATTCCAGCACTAACTCGATTGCTGAACAAGCACAGCAAATCTATGCTTGTCGCGTGCTTTCTGATGAGTTTCATCAATTTACTGAAATTTGTTTGCAAAAACGAGCCACAAATCGTTGGCCAGCATTGCAGTTATTGAATCATTCATTTTTCAAGCAATGCCGTCATACGAGCATTTTGGATCAGTTACAACGTTACGGATTAGAAACATCAGACTATACAAAGTTAAGAGGTAGAACAGAATCTATTAAAGAATATTTCAGCCTTGTATAGAAATAGCTCTTATTTGGTTACAGATGAAAGCCTTGGCATTGGCAGTGAGCTGAATGATATGAGTATGGATTCGGGAACATCATGGAATTGGGAGTTCTAGTAATTAAAAGGAAAAATTGAAGCCCTTTCTCTTCAGCCTCAATTAAATTCCTTAATTTTCAATATTTTATAATTGAATTTTGAAAATAGCTCCGGTATTACATACAGTAATCTATATTTAAAAATTTTATTTTTCTTCACATAATTTTAAATTCAGCTATCAGTTAAAAGTATTTAATGCACTGCCAGGAATTTCCCAAGGGAGCCTTCAAATGACAAATTAAAAATTTGTTGACTTCAAAATCTTGCTCCAAAGGATCGAGATCAGTTGTCATATATTTCTAGGCAAGAAATATTATTAATTGACCGAAAGGAAGTGATAAAATAGTAAGGACGTTCATAATTTTATCTTGTATCTTGTAAGAAACACGTGAGGTTTTTATAGTCAGAAACGATCTTTCCACATCTTCCTTTCAAAGTATTTTCTCCTTATGTTTTCGGCTTGTAATGCATTGAAGGAGACATAGGAAATATAGAACGGCATATATTGCGAATTCCCACTCGAAATCAGCACTTGATTCGATATATTTTCGTGTGAATTATGTTTACAAGATCACTAATTATCAGGTTATGAAGTTTGTCATTAATACATACTCCGTCTTCCTTGACGTGTTTTTATTGGAACTGGGTAAGCGCCCGCAAATATGGATTTATATGTTTCCTGTTTATACATAAAGCAAACTTAAAGAGAATCTACCTTTGACCATGAAGCTGTTTCAGATTGGTTTAACATTTACAATTTCTCTGAAGAAAATTCCACAAGTTCTCAGAAATAAACTCCTTGTCGGAAGATGACCCATTTCTAACTCAGCTACGGTCCCCTGACGATCTCTTAGATGTTGACGCCCAGGATTATTACATTTTTTTAGTACAATGACTTCCTCTTATCCCTTTAGCACAATTAAACTTATCCCAATTAAAATTATAAAATTTTATATTTGAAAAAATGTTATGCACATCAGCAATGTTCAATCACTGGAACATTCAAAACGACTTGATAAACTGTTTTTGAACTTACATACGTTCATATGATGATAATAATTATGTTTAGATAGAAAAAAATATTATTTAAATGCAAAAACTGAAGACATTTAAATTCTTTATGCTTTTTATAATACCATTTCACTGAATCCTTTTATTTTTTCTTTTTTTTTTTTTTTTTTTTGTTTTTCAAATTAATTTGAGAAGAAATTAAATACTGGATTAATTTTGAGAAGTAGTTATAATTGATATATAGCGGGATTGGCTGGTGTCTGTCCGATTAATATTATAGAAGTGTAAAAATTATCTTGTAGTAGTCCACAGATTTTAATGAAGATGGTTAGCCATTCATTACCATGCGCACAAATTCTTCATAATTAACATTCCCTTGAGAATCCTCTTGATTTGCGAGTAATTGTTCGACTTCTTCATCAGTAAGCTTTTCTCCCAGTGTTGTTAGCAAATGCCTTAATTCAGCAGTCGATATATAACCACTGGCATCCTTATCAAAATGTCGCAAACCCTCTATGAAGTCGTCGGCTGTATCACCAGACCGGGCCTTGGATATTGCCTGATAGATGGGTAAGAATACTTCGAAGGAAATGCGCTCATCTGGTTTCAACTGATGTGTACATTTCTTTACGTCTGATTCCGTTGGATTTTGGCCTAAGGCACGCAAACATTCACCAACTTGACTGAGTTGAATTTTGCCATCACCGCGATTGTCGAACAGATTGAATGCTTCCTGAAATTCTGAAATGATGAATTAAAAAAGAAATTAAGGACAGAAAGGATTTTTTTAGTATTTCAATTGGATATCGATTGATACACCAAGTCAATGAAATTCAAGTCTGGTCAATTGAACCACAATTTCAGTTGTCGTTTCACAATGATGCGTTGGAGTTAATGAAAACCCTCAAGCTCGTAAAACAGCAATAAAAGTAATTTCAATATACATCCATTGATTTTTTGAATTTAATTCGAAAATTGGAATGAAGCAAGAGGCAGATTATGACATGTTCCCGATAAGCGGTCCTAAAGCAACGACAATAAGTCGCTAATATTAACGATCACGTGATAATCAATTTTGACCCCAAACGACAACTCAAATGGAGGACAATATTTTCTCTTCTTTAGGTGATGTATAAATGACCTTCAACAGTGGTAAATATGGCCCTAGTTGGTGGTTCTTGATATGTATACATCCTGTCCTATCACTGACAGGTTTCGTGGAATTTTAGTAATAGATTTTATATTTGCGGTCGGTTAGACAAACGACTTATCGTTTAATAAAACAGTTTACAACTGAATCCAGCAGATCATGGCGATACATGCGCAAGGCCTTCAACAAGCCCAGCTCGAATGTATAGCTTTTTAGCCTGATAATAACGTTAAAGGAAAAACAACAAATTGCAGCTCTCTATATAATAAAAATTGAACGACTAATGAAGTAAAAAACCACAACCAACACAATTTTTTTCTAATTCAAACATAGAAAAATATATACCAAGTGCCTACATGTAAAGATAGAAGAGATCGATCTATCAATCGATCACCAATAATAAACAATTTTACTGGAACGGACTGCATGATATTTTTGAGGGACAAAACAAACGTGATGTTCTCACATTTTATGTAATTCAATTCATAGAGAGAAAAATCATCAAATTGTATAAGAAAACCGCTTCTTTATAAAAAAAGAATATGCAACAGATGGATTCTTAGCCTTTTTAGTGATGCGATAAAATTCGATGAGTGTTTTTTATTTGTAGACAATCATTTAAAATCTACGTCATGATGATCCAAAAACTATTTAAATACTTATACGCGATGTTGTCGCAAATTGGTGAAAAAATGACCAATAAAATCGGTCACTGCTTCTACGTATTTCGAATTAATATTTTTTGTATAAAAGCATGTATCATAAATTACATAACAGTGCGTTTACGTAGAATTTATAGCTTTATTGGGAAAGCAGAAAACCAGCACCAAATATGGTTTTGTTCTGATTATGGATACGTATGACTTCCAACAAGGCGGTGGAATATACGTACAATAATCGTAGTCTGAGTATGAACACGAAAAGTAAAACGAAACAGAGCAAATTATATAACTGCTAGTGATTATTGTTCGTCGTTAATGTTTAGCCGAATGCGAGTTGTTTGCAGTCGCCGTCGATATTTTGATTCATATCACCTCAAACTGCAGCCGCGTTAATAATGCGTTAATCCATTATCTGCATAGTTTGTTAGAACATTAAAGATGACTGTTTTACCACCGAATCACCTAAAATTGTTGCACTATTGATGTTATAACCAACTTTATTCTACGTGAAACTTGAATCGAGTTTGTAAACGAAATATAAAGAAATCTGCTTAGTTTCTCATCAGCCTCTAAATATTGTGAAAATGATCTCCCTATCTTGGTTATTAATTAACCCTGCTTCACTGTTCGATTACTAATTTTTTAATGAGTCATCATTTCTGATAATGTGCACTTTTTACCGAAAAAATTTACTATTGTTGTTTTTCAGTTAAATACTCCATCACCATTCTTAGTCATTTAGGATTCCATGTTCTATCGGTTTATTGGATTTTTCTCATTTTTTCTCGTACTTACCAGCTAACTGATCTTCTGTATATTTTGCCTGTAAAAAATAATTGATTTAATTTCGATTTATAATTGTTTAAAGCTTTTCTCATTACCATCCTCAATATTTTTTTGATAATTTTATTAAAAAAGAAAACAAGAGATAGGAGACCACACCAACACCAACCACGGAAGTTTTTGTGGACTGTGTCACGAATTTATTGGATTCTAATTAGTTTATATGACAGTTCGTTCGTTCAGTTTTGACTGCAGCGGTTCTGCCAGTGTTGCAGCAACTGGTTCGTTCAAAAATTATAAAGTTTAACGTTTCTTCATCAAGAATTAAAATATGTGAGTTACTACAACTCATAACAAAGAAATACACGAACAATGACTATACTTTTAGAGCAGAAAATTTCGTGTGCAATTTTCACTTCTGACAAACTGACAATCTGTTCATCTTTCGCTAAACGTTCATCGCTGTTTATTTCAATTTAAAAAGCAGAAAATACAACTGTAATTAATTTGAAGGTACACTTAGTTCCCTCATTTGTGCAAGATGTAGTTGCTGCACGATTTGAAGTCTATTTGTTACTATGCTATATTTTGATTATATTTAGTTGTTAGTTATACATTAAAAATTGAATGTATTATTACGTAGAAAACATTACGGTAGCAACCATTTAACGAAATTATAAAATTTTTACATAAGCTTCTAGTTCGTCTTGCATCACCTTTCTTCAGTTGCATTTTAACATGGCAATGTACTCCCAAACTTCACGCAATCTTATATCAAATCGTTGAAAGACAACTGAAAAAGACGGAACGTCATAGTGACTCAATGACTCAATTAATTTTACAATAAGCAAAATTTCAACTTATAATAATCAAAGAATATTTTAAGAAAATAACAAAGTAAAACTTATACAAAAAACTTTTCAAAGCTTCCCTCGATCACAACGGCGATGATCAATCAAGTTCGAAAAATGTTATTTGTTCAGTGATCGGGAGACAAAACAACAGTGATATCAGGAGTTAATATTATTTTACTTCTAATTATGAATAAATCTAAACACGTTAAATAAATAGAGATAGAAGAATAAAATTGAATTATCAATAGAAATAAAGTAAACTAAATTAAAAATTTAGTAAAAATAACTATTTACGTAATTGTTAAATTAAATGTTGCAGAATAAAAATATGTTGTGGATGGTTTTTGATAATGGCTGACATTATGCAATCATTTTATAGTTCCAAGATCTGATATTAAATAACATTTAATAAAAAAATAATTAACAAAATTCCTTCCTGAACAAAGCCCGAAGTATTGATTTCTACTCCTATTTTTAAACACACAACCCTGCTCAGAAAAGATAGACAGTTGTCGGCAGCTTATGGGTTCAACTGCACATTTGGAGTTTTTGTCTACTTGCATCGTTCGTCCTTGTCTGTGTACCTCGCAGTCGTGGTGAAAGTCAATGGGTTTCTCAGTAAAAACAAGTCTACATTCTTTTGTTATTTTATTTATTTTGACGAAAGATGAGAATAGATGATTATTCAAATAACAAAAGATAGTGAATATAATATATCAAAATTGGTGATGTGAAAAATTATTATTTTCTTTTGAATTTAAGATACACACACATAATACGATTAGGAAAACTTTCGAATAAAGTGAAAAAATTGTGTGTAGTTAAATACCTCAAAAACAATAGAGAGCAAATTAATTTTCCTCACTTTTTGTTTGATGGCCCAGAAATAATAGAATGAATATTAACAATAATTTGTTTGTTATGGTCGTTCACGCTGGTAAATTATTGATAAACAGAAATATGTTTAAAGAGAAAACTGAAGAAGAGGAGAAGGAAAAACAAATTTTTATGTGAGAAGTAACGAAATGGTAATATAACAATTTAAAATGAATTAAGATTCTGTAATAAATATATCCAGCAGAACAAGTTTCCGATTTTCAGTTCTATGAAAGGAAACTCAAAAAACAAACAAACAAAATACAAAATGACGAATTCAGGACGTATACGAAATTTCGATGTAAGTATCTTTCGTACAAATGCACGTTTGTTAGCAATTTAAATATATATCAACAAATATATACGAATGCTTTTCTATTCCATTCAGTTTATATGAAATAAAAGTCAGAAAAACATTTATGCGTAGTATGCGAAGAATCCAAATTAGTTTTTGTCCTGCATATTCATGAAATCATAGTTTCTCTGCGAATAATCCCGTGAGAGGATTCGCACATCATTCATTACAGCTTAGAATTGAATTGCATTATTTATTATCGCATAAAAACATAATTGAGAGCATTTGAGTAATTCTCGTTGGTGGGTTTTGTATTATAAAAGACTTCACTATAATAAATTTGACTTTCGTATTTAATTATCTTTGATTTTAAATTCAAAATAAAATTGAAAAAAATTTGCATAAACTCAGTGTGAGATCACGAGAGTTAATGCTGAGAAGAGGGAGAGAGTTTTAAAGTCAATTGTCTTATCAAAAAAGCCGCTCTTTAGTTTATCAAAAATTTCTCAAACAAAAACAAAACATTCACAGCGATAATAAATTGTCCGAGAGAAAGACAGTGTTCAGCTGTAGATTTTGTTATCAGTTCAGCACAAAACAGTGGGACGGGGTGAAGAATTATTAATTAGAAATATTTCAATTTGCTATTGACAATATTTTATTTATTTATTATTTAAATCTGCAAATACAAAAAACTTAGATGATAACTGTATTGGGACTTCGTCATTTGTTCAATGTTCGTTTGTAACGTATAATAATTAATATACACTGGATTGATATCTTTCAAAAATATGTTAGCATTGTCAGTAATAAGGAGAAATTTTTAAGTATTTTTTGTTACTGTCGTAATCTATTTTTGTCATTGTTTGTGAGTTCAATAGCACTTTTATACGACATTACCGTAATGTCAACTCCGATTATTTAAATTACATTTCCAAGATACGGGTGTATTCCACAACAGAAAATACGAAAATATAAATACTCTTAGATAAAGAGAATTTATCATGTGAGGGTACAAAAGTGAATTCAAAACCATTAACAGAACTAGAAAAGTAAACAATAAGAATTAAATGTAATTTATTATCTATTGCTCCCACAGGGAGCGCTATTTTGGTAGTATTCGTTTGTAAATAGTTGGCGAGATTTCTAACAAATCTGTTTACTCTAATTAAAATTATTTCATTTTATTATTACTTCATCAAATCGTGTACAAAATAGCTAAGAGAATTGTATCACTTCCTACACTCAGAAACATTTTGTTTTTTTCCAAATTATTATTAATCCGTTTCAATGTTTGCTCTTTTATTTATTTTTCTTTAAGTTTGGTTTTGTCTTCAAAATATGAAAAATTTAAAAGAGAATGAAAAACAAATTTTATTTGAAAGATTGTGAAAATACTCGAAAAAATCAATTTTCTCGAAAGCTGTTAAAATTTTATATGATTTATAGTAATAAACGATCTGTGATCCTGCGAGGGCAACACAAGCAGAATATCACTGATTCACATATTTTTGGAATTTAGTTCATGAAATTAAATAGTTTTTCAAAGAAATTTAAAATCAATTTATACGTTTTGAAAAGGGAGTATAGAAAATTAATAAAAGGATTTAAAACGACTTTAGAAGGATATATGCATGAATAAACATTTCTCTTAGAGAAAAATTTTCATAATAATTAAGCACAGAATTGCAAGGTCCGACTGTCTCATATATTTCATATAAGCGCGAATAATGGAACGTACTTTTGATTTGCCTACGAGCCATTGTACTCCGGAACAATTTTTTATTTGATAAATTTAGACTGATCTTTTACGATAATTGTTTAAATATTATACACGTTTAATACACGTGAATGCTGATCAATTTTGCGCCAGTGTAATTTGATATAAATAATGATTTAGAGTTTTCAGCTGCGGTTGAAACTTTCATCGGGAATTAATAAGACAATTTTTCCTTAAACAGAAAATTTGATTTATTCACGTTGTTTATCTGAAAAAACCCCATCATATTTAATAATTTTTGATATTTCCTTCTTCATAAAGACAAAGTCATACGTTCAACTTCTCTTTTACGCATAGAATGTCGAAAAGTATCCTTTACCATACAATTTGCCTCCTTAAAATGTTATCGGACCTTGTCCAAAATACCCCAGATTAAATATAATAAAAAATCTTACGATAACTTCCTGTTGTTTTTATCAGTGTAGTTATGTCTCAGCTTTGTCTCTCTTGTTTTTATAATTTTTTAATCTTTATTTAATGTTTTTATTTACCTCCCACGCCCTCTCTCTACACTCGTTCTAATCACGATTATAGAAGAACGAACGAACGATAGAGTGTTCTTGAAGTTGGGCGAAATATGACTAACGTCACGTCTACTTCTTAGAAAGGTAACCCAGAGGTATTCCTTCATAACCGCTTTTATTTGCGTTTCTTTTATCTCAAAATTTGTTGACTTATTTCGTGAATGGGAGAAAAAAAACAGCTGGAAATGATTTTCAGTTTAAAAGTCAGATTGTATAGCAATATGTATTTAAATACAAAGTATCTATACGTGATGTAGAATATAAATTTTGGATATGATGTCTATCAAATATCATAAAAGTTTTATATCACTGAAAATTTATTTGCTTAGCAGATTAAAATTAAGCAAAGAGAATTAATTCTTTTTTATTTTTGGTTAAAAGTAAAATCATACTGACCGCATTCAAGAACTTTTTTCTCTTATTCACTCAAAATGTACCCGGAAATTAACAAATTCGTTCATTCGTGTAGAACTCGTAAGAAAACTCAACAATAAAAAGTTTGAATTTATGTAAGATGCAAAGTCAAGCAAACAAAGAACTCCAACAACAACATGGCTAATAATAATAACAACAACAACAACCAGTTCCAACTGCTTTTACAGAGAATAAAAAAGCTTCCACACGCTGAACTTTTGTGGTGTCGTTTGTTGAAATAGGTTGTAAAATGGATCGGTGATGTCTGCTACCAGTTGTTTTCTTTAATCATACTATTTATTTATCACTCTAAATACGAATACTTAACTGTTACACCAATGGCAATTTCTAATTCGTTAAAACCTGATTACATGCATTTCTTACGTTACCCGTCACTTAGAAGAAATCTGACACGTTGACAAGCCTCGATGAAATCCTGCGAGGTTTGGCGACTTTAAGCTTTGTTATAGATGAGTCCATAAGGTATTCAAAAATAGTTACCAAATTAAACAAACTGGTCGTACGCAGCCCACTAGTACAACATATACTAGTACTAGTAGTGCATTCCTCTTGAACGAACACACTTATGCATACAAACGCAGTGTAAGAAAATATTGTGTAAAACTCTTAATTATTGTTGTTAAGCATTTATTTAAGCACATATGCCTTTTGTTGGTTTATTGAAGCGTGGAAAAATATGTGCAGTAATGCCATTGGCAACAAATATCACGACTACTGGAGGATAAATTTTTTTTATTCTTTTGATGCCTTTTGTTTTAAGTGACCATCAATGAATCTGCTGTAATTCTGTTAATAAAGTATACATTTATGCAATGTATACAGATAAGTTTAGATAAGATGAGATAGCAGATGAGTTTAGGTCAGGTCGGGTTAGCTGCGTATTTGCTTATACTTACTTATCCCCATCATATCACCAATACTACCAATCGATTATGTATGCCGGCATTAAATCAGAACAATATATGGAATGCACGGGCAAGAGGCACATCAGAGATAAAACTGGTGAATTTAAAAACTTGGTGAATTGAAATTGATTACAGTATTTTCGAATAAAAACATCAGGTCCTTAAGATCTTCAAAATTGAGCAGAATTTTGAAACTTTTGAAAATTTCATTCGCACTTCAGTGAAAATAAAATGTGAGAAAAGTGTGATCTAATAAAAAACATCCAAATTTAATATATAAATTAGGGTAGCCGTGATTTGTATTTAAAAAGATTTATGTGTTTTGAGATTTAAATAAAATACCTATCATAAATTGGGATGACAGAAACTCGTTCCAACACAATTTAACATCCAACCCTGTCGGAAACCTCAACGAAAATCAACATATCATTAGACACCTTTTCTCGGAAGAAATAACGAATAGCCTACTCGTTGCTGCTCCTGTTGCTAGACCAATTGCGTTTTACGGTTTAACTCGTTCGTTTGTTTTTTTCGTCATTACGCCGTCATCGTTCTACCAGAGCTATATCTCTGGTTCTACCCTCTAATTGACTCTCTGAAGGTACCGAAGCTACTTTTCCATCATCGTGTCTTTTATGAGGCTTTATCTAATACACCCTAAAGAAAAGAGTATAAGAGTTAGATTGGTTTTAATATATCGTTATTATTTCGCTTAAAAATTTAAAATATAATTTAAAATAATAAAATAATATCGATTTGGTTTTTTTTAAAATCGAAGCTTATAATAAAACAAAATAAAATCAAGTCAAAATATTATCACATCCACCATCATATCAAAATTTTCAGTTTCTCCAAAATATTTGATAGCGTTTCCTTTACTCATAAAAATGGATTTGTCGAGGACAAATCCATTAATGTCTCAATTTCAATACAAATATCATCTAAACTCAAATGGACTTGGACCTAGAAAAATTAATACATAACTCTGCAGTCAATCAACGTCAGTAAAAAAATTTTTATAATAAAAATTATTTCAAAAAAATAATTCGAAAAAATTTTAATGCATTTATATTGAATATACATAAAATATTGATATAATGTCAATATTAATTAAATGTCAATTATCATATAGAAAATGTTTGTCCTCGGTTTACGGCCCCCTAAATAGTCGCATTCTCTCACGACGTGTTAATACATCGAATTCTTTCTAAATTTTTCACTTGCTTTGACGAACTATTTGATAACTGTTTAATTGAATATTTCTTACCACACCATATCGGTGTCCCGGGGAGAAGCGTCGCACAATTTGAGTATCATTGCCATAGAGTATAATGGAGTAAGTATAGAGGACTACTGTAGAGTTTGTAGAGGTGTTTTGTTTACGTTTATGTTATATTTAATTGAAGTGAACTTATGTTTTAATTAAAATTAACTTCAAAATTAATCCATTTTTAATAAAATTCTTTTGATTGACAACAAACTTAGAATTTCCATTGGTGGTTGCCACGAAATGTCAGTCAGTGTATGGACGCTTTTTTATGAGTGACGGTGATAAGAGCAATTTTATAAATAATTGCACAATCTTGTTTATATCGAAAAATGAAACCAAAATATAAATATATAGTATAGATTATAAAAAGCTAGAAATCTGTAAGTAAAAAAATGTTAAAAGAGAATGAGTAGGAATGATTTGTTGCAGTGCATATTCGAGCTTTTCGAGCTCGAATTTTACTCTCAAATCAAGTTTATTTGCTGTTTTTGTAATCACAGCTGTTTAACTTGCATACTCGTGTTTTTGTTATTGTTATTGTTGTTGATGTTGTTGTGTTAGTCGTAATCGTAGCACTTTTCGGTGCTTCCTGAGAACGAATCCATCAGAAAAGTTTCGAGAAAAGAATTAAATGGCAGACGAAATTTTCTACCAAAAGCAACAGCAGTCACGTTAACGCTAAAAAAATCAACTGAAACGCAACAACATTGAATTAACAATTTTTTTAAATGACTTTTGCAAGTATCTACTGAGTGTATCTGTATCTGGTGGGCTTTTGATGATGCTGGTTAAAATTTTTCGCAATATACGTCGGAGCGTCATTTAGGTTTGTCGCCGATGTCGTGGTCGTAGTTCTCGTTGTTGTCGTCGCAATCCTTGTTGTGGTTGGTGTTTTTTTTCCTCGCATGTAATTGCCATATTGCCGTGGTGATGTTCACAGTCCGCCACAATCGCATTAGCAGTCCACTATCGATACTACGTCGTCGCCACGGTTGTCGCTTGTAACCGTCATAGCTTTTATCAGTGTCGTTGTGGTTGCGAAGTCGTGTTAAAAACAACTAAAGGTATATATTCAAATTCATCGTGAATGTGAAAATATTAAAATTAAATAATAATAATAAAATTATACGACGACGTTGATTTGATCCAAGCAGAATCAATTAATTTCATAAGGCACACAATAAAAAAGAGTGAGTAAAAGAGAGGGAAAGCTTGAGAGTGATATTGTCTCAAGCGACGTGATTTTAAATTGCAGAAAAAAAGAAAGAAAAAATTGAAATAAAAAATTATAAATAGAAGGAATAATAAGGTGAGAGAATTCATCTCGTGTATTATCGTTGCTGCGATTCTTAATTGCTTCCTGGTTGTTCAACATGTTATTCGTTCGCGGACCAAAAGCCTGTTTAAACAATATTTACTCACCAGTAAAGTTGCCCGCCTGCCTTGCACAGAGAAGCAAAATTTAAATGTTATTTCAGAGAGAAACAGAGAGAGATACCGTTTTCCTTACAATTGCATTGTCGTCATCGGATGATTTTTTGTGCAAAAAATATTTTACAAAATTAAATGCACAAATTGGAATATTTGTTTTTATACGTGATATGCTTTATAGAGAGAGAGAAAGACAGAGACAGGGAGAGAGAGTAATATTGAAAAAGATGATGCTTTGGCTGTTTGTATGATTGAATTAATGCAATTGCAATCAGATTTTATGCTTTGCTGTTGCTGTTATTGCTGTTATTGTTGTTATTTTCGTTGCGTGGGGGAAAAGCATAACAGTAATTTTGTAGAAAAGTTTTTTAAAAGTCTAAATTGGCATAAAACTTCTTTTAACTATTTAAATGCAAAATTTAAACAGAATTTCAAACAAATGAAATAAACTCACACACATAAACACACTCACACGAGCATACACACGCTAGAGAACAAATTTGCTTCTTTAAAACTATTGATTATAACCTTACACGACATAAGGTTTACTTTAAAAAAATGTTCCTCAAAGAAAAAACAACAACTCGAAAAATAATTGAAAACGCTGAACTTTAAAGGCTTTTGAATAACACCCTTATTCACAAGTTCACTTTTTCAGAGACGACGTCGTCAAGAACTAGTTTTTTCGGCAATATTTTTTGATTAGTATTCACAAGTTCACCTTTTAAGACGACGCCGTCCAAACAAACGTGTTTGTTTACATTTCTAAAGACGACGCCGTCGAGCTCTGAGGAACGATGTGAGATTGATTATTCACAAGTACGACATCATTGACGACGACGTCTAAAAATTGGACGACACCTAGGTAGGTGTCGTCTTCTCATAAAAATGAAATTTTTAAAGCAAAATATTTTATGATATTGCATATTTTCAAAATGTATTTATTATTTACATCTATTTGTTACTAATTACATATTATAATGTTAGTATTAAAATAATTCAATACTTAAAATACAAATTAATGATATTGTCAATTTTACTCATATAATTAATAAAAAGAGAAAGAAAAACAAGATTGCTTTCTTTTAAACGAAAAATGCGTAAATATAGTGGAATTTGTGTCGGTATCACTTTTTTTCAACATTTCAACAAGAGTGAAAAGTTACAAAAAAATTTCAACAAGAGTAAATGAAACACATGTATTGTGCATGCGCTAGAACAAAATAAGAATAGAGACGACGACGTCTCGAGACTCACCTTTTCAAAAAGTGAACTTGTGAATAATAAAATTTTCACTTTAGTGAACATCGAAGGTGGACGGCGCACAGTGGCAGATATTTTGAAATAGCGGTCAAAAGTCTATATCTTCTGAACGCGTTAAATTATTTAATTTATTTTTTTTTTCTTTGCTACCCTAATCTTTAGCTTTAATTTCATGCTACAACCATTAAAATTGACATGGGGGAACCAAAGATATGACAGATTTTATCAACCTACCTCGTACTTTTACTACAATCTAAATCTTTCTAAGCATATCCGTCATGAATAAAGAACACTGCAAACATACTGCGTTTTTTTATAAATGTTGTGTTTTTTGAATACTTATATTAATTATTTATTATAATAATAAAGGCAAAATACAAAGATATATAATTTAAGATTATAATTCAATAAATAAAGACAAAATATTTACATGTGTATGCAAACTAAGCAATTTTTACAAAATGTTCAGCAAAATATTTTTGTTGGTCGTCTAATAGTAAATTTTTAGCATCATTATCCAATTCAATTGATGAAGACTTCCATTTTTGACGAATATTCGAAATATATGGATCTGATGTGCAGAGCAAAACTGTAAGAAGATCCTCATTCGTACAATATCTTGACATTTTTCTTGTGTTGTGCTCACGAAAAAATCTATAATCCTTATTTCTTTTCTCTTGTGCTTCTTCGGAAAGATCACCTAGTGGAAGCAGACTATGTTCAATTACTTGTTCTCCATGATACAGAACTTTATGTATTGTTGATGGCATATTCCTCCAAGGGTATTTTTCGTTATATATCTCTGCGGTTTTCTTAGCATATATTCCGAATTTCTTCGCATCAATCATTTTGCTGCATGCTATAACTTCTATAATTACTTTAAACCGCCTTATTATTTCAATATCCACTCCTGTTATGAAAGCTGCAGTCTCAGGATCAGAGAAAAACCTTCGAGCAGTGTTTCCATCATTTGTGTTACCCTCTCCTTGTTTTGGTTGGTCAATTATCAGACCTAGTTGACGATATTGCTCCTGTATTTCTCTTTTCCTTATGTTTCTTTTTTCCAGATTCAATTCATTTCTTCTAACTGTTCCTGTAGCTCCGAATTCCAAATCATAAGCCAATTTGAGAATATGTTCCATGAAACGAATTCTAGTGTGAAGAGGGGACAATCCAAATTCGTACGCATCTTTACAGTCATTATCACTTGGTGGTACTTGGTTCAATTTACTCGAGGTTTGGTGACATATAATGCAGCTAGATGATGCCTTAGTATCCGTTAAGGCTTGTCCTACTTTTCCATCAATCATAGTGAGAAGAAGTTTGAAATCTATTTGAATACGATGTCCATAAATCTCAAAAAATACTGGCTGCAGTTCCTGAATTTGGCTTTTTATTTTATCAACTTCTTCGACTATGACATCTTTTGTCTCCTTTTTGAATGCAAATTTAATTGGTCTGCAATATTTTGTTGAAGAAGGTGTTTCATTTCTCCATATATCTTTGCTGGTTGACGGCTCAGGTTCTATTTTATTTTTCCTTAATCGCAAAGGAACAAAAGAAATCATAAACAAGTTGCCGTCATTTGAATTCTCTGCGTTAAATTGTTTATATTGCTTCTGACCAGATGATCCGTCACATCCCCACTTAGAAACAAGAGTAAGATTGCAATCGCCAAGACTTTTTAGACAATTTTCATCTAATGAAAGCAATAATCTCTCGGCAGTGTGCTCTAGAAGATCTTGTAATTTAACCTCTGCTGAGCTTGGAGTAATTTCGATCGCACTTTTCGAAGGTAGGCAGTCTTTTTTTATAGCAATTATTTCGTCGTATGATGGAAAGATGTTGCATTTTTTTCCATTGGCTCGCTTGCGTAATTCTATATACTGATTTTTAGTCAATTTTAAATCTAGGAATAATGCAAATGCTTCATCTGGGGTAAACTTTTTTTCTTTAGTTGGAGTTTTAACGTTGGTCAGTAATCTTTTTATGCGTTTAGGGGTAGCTTCCATTACTTTCTCAATTAGTTCTACCTTGTCCTTTTTATTTTTTGATGGACCTAGTTGATGAAGAAATGATTCCTTTATTATTTCGGTGGATATTTCTTCATTGATGTTGCCAAGTTTGCGCCTTCGAGATCGTTCACTGCACTCATCAATCGATTTCCTTGGTCGACCAGTCTTCTCGCTGCCTTTATCAGTAGTTTCATTTTCAAAGACGAGTTCAGTTTCCATCCAATTTTTATAGCGTTGGTACATCACCTCTTTTTTTCGATGCACATCCTTATATCGCGTTTTCAAATGCGACAAAAAAGTTTTTATTTTATTTGTATATGTTTCAATACGTTCTTCATTACAAGAATCGCAAAAAGTTTTACTGAGAATATACGAAATAACATCTTGGTCCTCTTTTCGTACAAAGTAAATATCGGCCAAAGTCTTATATGTGAACTTCACCATGTTTTTATCAACACTACAGAAATTATATTTTGGCAGCGCTTTAAATACTCTAATCTTCACACATCCTTAACAATATTTGTAGGTAATTATTTGGTCATAAAATTGGTTTTTTTCTTCATAAACACTGCTACCTGATTCATCAAAACGTTTAAACTTTACTTATACCCATACCCTACCATTACCTAATGTTTTAGGTACCTGATAATTAAGTATAGGTACCTAATAACTAAAAATACAACACTTATTTTTCCAACGAAACAATCATTTAAAGAAACAAAATACTCATAATCATTTAACAGCCAAAAAAAAAAACATGAAATAAGAATCCTTTAATTTTGCATTAGATGACTTTGTGTCATAAAAAATACTCCAGGTACCACATCCGCAAGCTTCCGCAAATAAAACTATATACAGAATCTAGAGAAAAGACTCAGCTATGCGATCGTGTAAAATTTGTTCTGGACGACGCTGGCCCTTTTGATTCCCGATCCAATTTACATGAAAATTTATTGAAATTTGGTACATTTTTTAAATACCTGTTACATATTATTAGTAACGCTTATTTAACTTAGTTTAATATTATTTAAATATAAAATAGATTAGAAAAATAAATAAAAAAGACCGGAACTTAATATCAGCAAAACTCGCCGAGTTATAATTATTTAAACTATAAAAAAATTACAGAAAATCAAAAATTTTAGGCCAAAACAGAAAAGGACTAGCTTTGATTGTCCTGTTTTTAGTGAAAGGATCAAATTAGAGCTGTTATTTTTTGGCACCCTAGGTTCTGATGTATTATCTTTCATATAAGCATACTAATTGTAAAATTGGCGACTGTGAAAAAAAAAACTTTTGGCCGCTATTTCAAAATATCTGCCACTGTGCGGCGTCGTCTTCAAAAGTGAACTTGTGAATAACGATGTAAATTTTGATACTCTTAAACTATTTTCTTATAAATTTACTCTTGCAGCACCCTTGACCTTTCTCTCTTCAGTCCAGTCGCTCTCCCAAAATTTTTATTTTGGGAGTTATTGATATTAATTGATGCCCAAACCCAATTGTTGATAAACATAAAAAAAGAACTGAAAAAATGTGAGGCAAATTAACATGATAAATCATTAATGAATCAACGATGAAATACTATTAATACGCTTTTTAAAGATCATTTTAAAATGCAAGTCGAGAAAAAATGTGGGCCAGAAAAAAGAGAAAAGATGTGGGCCATCGATTGTCTTTTGCTTAGAAATCATTTTTAAAAATCGTTTGGTAATTTTTCTGTTATTTTTTTATTACGAAAGATTAACGAATGAATGCAACATAATTTTATATAAATAGCTGCTTCGGCTAAAATTCAGTGGTCCCTCCAAGCAACTTAATTTTCGAATAATTCGATTTCTATTAAGCATCAATTGCATTCAAACATTTTATCCATTTCAAAGGCCGTTGTTTTAAAAAGCCTCAGAGTTTTAATAATATAATGCTAAAAAATAAAATCAGTTTAAACTTCAAAGTAATTTACTTCAGTCTAAAGTGATTCAACCTTGACCCTTAAATACAATTGGTTGCGTTCTTTGATAGAAAAGGGATTATTATTTCAAAAGAATTGGAGTACATTTACTCATCCTCTCACTTGTGGCGGATGTAAGTTGTAAGAATCACTTACAGGGATTTACGTCTATGTGTGTACCTTTCTTATATAAATTTGTTTAAAATTATTTGTCACGGCGGGATATTTGTTTTTTTTTAATTTCTCATTTTGTTTGTTTTTATACCCTACATCCAGGGACAGAGTATCCTACACCCTACATCCTTAGCGCTTCCATTTGTAACGCATTGAAGGCGGCGTGGTAGGTATAGAAAAGTATATATATACTCTTGTCCAAAATCTTCTCCTGTGTCGATTCAGAGATGTCTCTCCGTCGTAACTTGTTTGGGATTAGAAATGGGCAAAGTTGCATAAATGTATGTGTTTTTTATTAACTATTATTGTAGAACCACATTTTTCAGTCTATTGAAATTTTGAAGCTGAACTTTTATGACCGAGAGATGTCCGTGTTGGGCTCTTGTTAGTGCACGAACGATATCATGGCGCCTCCTCTATTATACTACACCATGGCTGAACTTTTCGAAAAGGAGTTAGCAGATATAAATTAACTAAGAAAATGTAACTGTAGTATTAAAACAGACGTGTCGCGTCCATTAGTTATTGAATTTAAACCATACATTTAAATTACGGATATGTATAACCTACACGAACTTCGGGCAGGCCGAAGATAGCGTTCTTACTTTTTACATTTTAGTTAATGTTGTTTCTTTGCTACCCTAATCTTTAGCTTTAATTTCATGCTACAACCATTAAAATTGACATGGGGGAACCAAAGATATGACAGATTTTATCAACCTACCTCGTACTTTTACTACAATCTAAATCTTTCTAAGCATATCCGTCATGAATAAAGAACACTGCAAACATACTGCGTTTTTTTATAAATGTTGTGTTTTTTGAATACTTATATTAATTATTTATTATAATAATAAAGGCAAAATACAAAGATATATAATTTAAGATTATAATTCAATAAATAAAGACAAAATATTTACATGTGTATGCAAACTAAGCAATTTTTACAAAATGTTCAGCAAAATATTTTTGTTGGTCGTCTAATAGTAAATTTTTAGCATCATTATCCAATTCAATTGATGAAGACTTCCATTTTTGACGAATATTCGAAATATATGGATCTGATGTGCAGAGCAAAACTGTAAGAAGATCCTCATTCGTACAATATCTTGACATTTTTCTTGTGTTGTGCTCACGAAAAAATCTATAATCCTTATTTCTTTTCTCTTGTGCTTCTTCGGAAAGATCACCTAGTGGAAGCAGACTATGTTCAATTACTTGTTCTCCATGATACAGAACTTTATGTATTGTTGATGGCATATTCCTCCAAGGGTATTTTTCGTTATATATCTCTGCGGTTTTCTTAGCATATATTCCGAATTTCTTCGCATCAATCATTTTGCTGCATGCTATAACTTCTATAATTACTTTAAACCGCCTTATTATTTCAATATCCACTCCTGTTATGAAAGCTGCAGTCTCAGGATCAGAGAAAAACCTTCGAGCAGTGTTTCCATCATTTGTGTTACCCTCTCCTTGTTTTGGTTGGTCAATTATCAGACCTAGTTGACGATATTGCTCCTGTATTTCTCTTTTCCTTATGTTTCTTTTTTCCAGATTCAATTCATTTCTTCTAACTGTTCCTGTAGCTCCGAATTCCAAATCATAAGCCAATTTGAGAATATGTTCCATGAAACGAATTCTAGTGTGAAGAGGGGACAATCCAAATTCGTACGCATCTTTACAGTCATTATCACTTGGTGGTACTTGGTTCAATTTACTCGAGGTTTGGTGACATATAATGCAGCTAGATGATGCCTTAGTATCCGTTAAGGCTTGTCCTACTTTTCCATCAATCATAGTGAGAAGAAGTTTGAAATCTATTTGAATACGATGTCCATAAATCTCAAAAAATACTGGCTGCAGTTCCTGAATTTGGCTTTTTATTTTATCAACTTCTTCGACTATGACATCTTTTGTCTCCTTTTTGAATGCAAATTTAATTGGTCTGCAATATTTTGTTGAAGAAGGTGTTTCATTTCTCCATATATCTTTGCTGGTTGACGGCTCAGGTTCTATTTTATTTTTCCTTAATCGCAAAGGAACAAAAGAAATCATAAACAAGTTGCCGTCATTTGAATTCTCTGCGTTAAATTGTTTATATTGCTTCTGACCAGATGATCCGTCACATCCCCACTTAGAAACAAGAGTAAGATTGCAATCGCCAAGACTTTTTAGACAATTTTCATCTAATGAAAGCAATAATCTCTCGGCAGTGTGCTCTAGAAGATCTTGTAATTTAACCTCTGCTGAGCTTGGAGTAATTTCGATCGCACTTTTCGAAGGTAGGCAGTCTTTTTTTATAGCAATTATTTCGTCGTATGATGGAAAGATGTTGCATTTTTTTCCATTGGCTCGCTTGCGTAATTCTATATACTGATTTTTAGTCAATTTTAAATCTAGGAATAATGCAAATGCTTCATCTGGGGTAAACTTTTTTTCTTTAGTTGGAGTTTTAACGTTGGTCAGTAATCTTTTTATGCGTTTAGGGGTAGCTTCCATTACTTTCTCAATTAGTTCTACCTTGTCCTTTTTATTTTTTGATGGACCTAGTTGATGAAGAAATGATTCCTTTATTATTTCGGTGGATATTTCTTCATTGATGTTGCCAAGTTTGCGCCTTCGAGATCGTTCACTGCACTCATCAATCGATTTCCTTGGTCGACCAGTCTTCTCGCTGCCTTTATCAGTAGTTTCATTTTCAAAGACGAGTTCAGTTTCCATCCAATTTTTATAGCGTTGGTACATCACCTCTTTTTTTCGATGCACATCCTTATATCGCGTTTTCAAATGCGACAAAAAAGTTTTTATTTTATTTGTATATGTTTCAATACGTTCTTCATTACAAGAATCGCAAAAAGTTTTACTGAGAATATACGAAATAACATCTTGGTCCTCTTTTCGTACAAAGTAAATATCGGCCAAAGTCTTATATGTGAACTTCACCATGTTTTTATCAACACTACAGAAATTATATTTTGGCAGCGCTTTAAATACTCTAATCTTCACACATCCTTAACAATATTTGTAGGTAATTATTTGGTCATAAAATTGGTTTTTTTCTTCATAAACACTGCTACCTGATTCATCAAAACGTTTAAACTTTACTTATACCCATACCCTACCATTACCTAATGTTTTAGGTACCTGATAATTAAGTATAGGTACCTAATAACTAAAAATACAACACTTATTTTTCCAACGAAACAATCATTTAAAGAAACAAAATACTCATAATCATTTAACAGCCAAAAAAAAAAACATGAAATAAGAATCCTTTAATTTTGCATTAGATGACTTTGTGTCATAAAAAATACTCCAGGTACCACATCCGCAAGCTTCCGCAAATAAAACTATATACAGAATCTAGAGAAAAGACTCAGCTATGCGATCGTGTAAAATTTGTTCTGGACGACGCTGGCCCTTTTGATTCCCGATCCAATTTACATGAAAATTTATTGAAATTTGGTACATTTTTTAAATACCTGTTACATATTATTAGTAACGCTTATTTAACTTAGTTTAATATTATTTAAATATAAAATAGATTAGAAAAATAAATAAAAAAGACCGGAACTTAATATCAGCAAAACTCGCCGAGTTATAATTATTTAAACTATAAAAAAATTACAGAAAATCAAAAATTTTAGGCCAAAACAGAAAAGGACTAGCTTTGATTGTCCTGTTTTTAGTGAAAGGATCAAATTAGAGCTGTTATTTTTTGGCACCCTAGGTTCTGATGTATTATCTTTCATATAAGCATACTAATTGTAAAATTGGCGACTGTGAAAAAAAAAACTTTTGGCCGCTATTTCAAAATATCTGCCACTGTGCGGCGTCGTCTTCAAAAGTGAACTTGTGAATAACGATGTAAATTTTGATACTCTTAAACTATTTTCTTATAAATTTACTCTTGCAGCACCCTTGACCTTTCTCTCTTCAGTCCAGTCGCTCTCCCAAAATTTTTATTTTGGGAGTTATTGATATTAATTGATGCCCAAACCCAATTGTTGATAAACATAAAAAAAGAACTGAAAAAATGTGAGGCAAATTAACATGATAAATCATTAATGAATCAACGATGAAATACTATTAATACGCTTTTTAAAGATCATTTTAAAATGCAAGTCGAGAAAAAATGTGGGCCAGAAAAAAGAGAAAAGATGTGGGCCATCGATTGTCTTTTGCTTAGAAATCATTTTTAAAAATCGTTTGGTAATTTTTCTGTTATTTTTTTATTACGAAAGATTAACGAATGAATGCAACATAATTTTATATAAATAGCTGCTTCGGCTAAAATTCAGTGGTCCCTCCAAGCAACTTAATTTTCGAATAATTCGATTTCTATTAAGCATCAATTGCATTCAAACATTTTATCCATTTCAAAGGCCGTTGTTTTAAAAAGCCTCAGAGTTTTAATAATATAATGCTAAAAAATAAAATCAGTTTAAACTTCAAAGTAATTTACTTCAGTCTAAAGTGATTCAACCTTGACCCTTAAATACAATTGGTTGCGTTCTTTGATAGAAAAGGGATTATTATTTCAAAAGAATTGGAGTACATTTACTCATCCTCTCACTTGTGGCGGATGTAAGTTGTAAGAATCACTTACAGGGATTTACGTCTATGTGTGTACCTTTCTTATATAAATTTGTTTAAAATTATTTGTCACGGCGGGATATTTGTTTTTTTTTAATTTCTCATTTTGTTTGTTTTTATACCCTACATCCAGGGACAGAGTATCCTACACCCTACATCCTTAGCGCTTCCATTTGTAACGCATTGAAGGCGGCGTGGTAGGTATAGAAAAGTATATATATACTCTTGTCCAAAATCTTCTCCTGTGTCGATTCAGAGATGTCTCTCCGTCGTAACTTGTTTGGGATTAGAAATGGGCAAAGTTGCATAAATGTATGTGTTTTTTATTAACTATTATTGTAGAACCACATTTTTCAGTCTATTGAAATTTTGAAGCTGAACTTTTATGACCGAGAGATGTCCGTGTTGGGCTCTTGTTAGTGCACGAACGATATCATGGCGCCTCCTCTATTATACTACACCATGGCTGAACTTTTCGAAAAGGAGTTAGCAGATATAAATTAACTAAGAAAATGTAACTGTAGTATTAAAACAGACGTGTCGCGTCCATTAGTTATTGAATTTAAACCATACATTTAAATTACGGATATGTATAACCTACACGAACTTCGGGCAGGCCGAAGATAGCGTTCTTACTTTTTACATTTTAGTTAATGTTGAAGCTTTTTGATTCTTCCTAAAAAAGGTGGGGGAGGTGGTACCTCTTTTTATGTATAAATATGGCTAGCTCACTTCCCCTTGTTGTTGTTCCTTTTGTTGTTTTTGCCATTGTTGTTTATATCCAGTTCTAAAATCAGGGTGGACATTTTTGAAATTTCGTTTGCATATTTATTTGTTTGTCGTAACGTATTGTATTCGCTACTGTTGTTGTTTTTGTCGCATTAATTTTTTTTATGTTTTCTTACGCTATTCAGTTCCTTAACAAAAAAAAAACGATGACCGAAGACTTCTTATTTGGGAAATGAAGAGAAAAAAGTTACGATACGTTTTTACATTAATACCAAGTCACGAATTGCGCGTACAAGTCAATAAAAAACAACAACAATTTAAAGAAACTTATAATTTGCGCATTAGAATGTATTTATAATATTTGTTTTATAGAATAAATACAATGTCTTTTCACGAAATAGGTCAGATAATTAATCGAATCGTTACAAGATCGCCTGAAAAAATCGAAGGCGGTATAAATCCACACCAGATCGATTACGCATTATAAGTCCGTATTTATTGACTGTGTAAACGTCGTGTTAAACAATTCGATAAATATGTGATCCAAAATATTTTCTTGCCTTATAAAATAATATAATCGTTATCATAATTTCAACACATAATTTATTTGAATATAAAATGAAATTCGTTTGAAATAATTAGAAAATTTATTATATTTTTATTTCATTCTGTTTTTTTTTTCATTTACACCCTACGTCAGGTTAGAATATATCTTGGTGAGAAGGATTCGGATGTATTAAGTTTGTTCCTCCGTTTGTAACGCATTGAACGAGGCATAGCAGGTCTGGGAAAGTATATATATTCTAGCTCGGAATCATGCCTTTAGTCGATTTAGGGCCGTTTTCACAATGTTCGGTTAAACTTGTGGTTAACTGAAAGTTAGTTGACGGGAGGCTCGGAACTTATCCTTCGGTTAATAATTTTCGTTTTCACCAACCTTCGGTTAACAAACCTTCAGTCAATACAAGTTGTAATAGATTGTGACGTTTGCTCTATTACATTTGAAAAAAAATTGTAAATCGTTGCATTTTAATTTATCGGTATAAGTGCAGAGTAGGGGCCCGGCTTCGATTCGTTTTATTTTTGGTGCATCGTTACACTTCACCTTTAAAAACCTAATCAACTAAATTTTTTTTTTGAGGTCGCCCGCCATTTTGGATTTAGGAGCACTTAACCATTAAAAAACACAACGTTATATCTCTACAACCGATCGAGATAGAACACTGGCAGATATACCATTTTAAAAGTATTTAAATTGTCTATGATTAATATAGAATACCTCTTTGTCGGTTTAAATGCCGTTACAGAGTTATTACAATTTTTGTAAAAATATGTACTTTCCTTGTATAAAAAACTATGTTTCCCTCCCAAACGAATACATTTAGGTACCAAAAAATTCCCTTTTATAAGAAGTCCTTTTTGCCTTTCAATCGATGTATTGCATGATATACTTATTGCTTTAGTTTACATAGTTTACTTAATTAAATATGTAAGGGGTAATATTTTCAGATGGTACATCTAAATAATAAAGGTACAAAATTAGAGTTGTAAGAGGGTAGAACAACTCCTACCATTTCCAGTATATCGTACGCTTATAGTTCGTAGACCTCTTCCACGAAGGTAGGCAATAGAAATACCTTCAACATTATATATCTGCCGGCATGATATCACGATTGGTTACCGAGATATAATGCTATACATAATGAAAGTTTGGTGCTTTGGCTGCAATCCAAAAGGGCGGGCGATCTCAACAAAATTTTTA
Source organism: Physocephala rufipes (assembly GCA_963966595.1). Classification (NCBI taxonomy): domain Eukaryota; kingdom Metazoa; phylum Arthropoda; class Insecta; order Diptera; family Conopidae; genus Physocephala; species Physocephala rufipes. The sequence goes on along the minus strand of OZ016505.1, from coordinate 13,187,571 downwards.
GTTTATTACGTTTCTGATAGCGAAAAATAACGGTAACAAATGTTCCTTACAAAGGGTGTCCTACTCCTATTCTGAACTTATTGCAATTTATTTGACGAAAATATTGTTGACTTTAAATTTTTTTACAAGAATGAAAACCTTCATACAGTATCAGCTGACAAATTGAATGAAATCTTTAGGTTAAACGGAACCCCAGGTGTCGGTTAAGTTAACTGAGACTTTAACCAGAAGATTCGCTTAACCGGACATTGTCAAACGAAATTTTTTCTAACCTCCGGTTAAAGTCCCGGTTAGCACTTAACCGAACATTGTGAAAACGGCCTTAGCCTTACCAGTCCGTCCGATTGTCTGCCTGTATTGAGAAATCTCGATTAAAGGAGAAAACGAATGATTGAGTTCCGGAACGAGTCCACAATTGCGAATTTACTCTCAGATAGTTTTTTCTTTCTCTGTTATTCGAATTCCGGTGTAGGTAAGCGTGGATAAGCTCAGCACCGTCACCTCCACGGATGGTACAAGTGATGATTAAACCGAAACGTATGAACGAAAATGAATATACAGTATATTTGTATTATATTTCGACGAATAGATATCTAAGTATTAGACTTAGATTAGTATTTTTTAACCATATCAGTCCAAAAAGATGTCCTTTTCCATGACAATAATTTGTCTCTCGTTGCTTGGAAACTTTGAAAGTGTACCCTCTTCTGTCCGTCCCCTGTACCCTGTGCCCGTACCCTGTTCTATCCGTCGTTGCATTTTTCTGTTATTGTTTCTTTTTCTCTGTAACGGCCGTTGTCATGCAAGCACACAAATAATCAAACATTCCAACGAGGAAACAGATAAACCCTGAAAAAGAAACCGTAGAAGATTCAGGAAGAGTAATTTTTTAACTTTGTCATAATTGCAAGCATCGTGTTGCTTCACAAACGACGGACAAGGGACGGCAGTTTGTGAAGTCGACGGTGTTAATTTCATTCTGAATGGAAAGGAAAGATAAGAAAACTTATGGTTTCGAGTTTTGGAAACAATTTATTAAAATTTTTCATATAAATATTTTTGCTCTTTGTTTTTTTTGTGTGTGATTCATAAAAATAATGTTTTGTTTGTAATTGCGATATATTTTGCATTGCTCCAATGGTCGTAACTTTGTTACTTCTTACGTGATTAAATAAACAATGGAAAATTTGGCACTAACGATTCGTGTTTAATGAATTAAAACCCAATTGAAAACATGAATTAAGGAGTAATTGATGGTCAAAATTAATTAAAGTCCAAACGAATTAAGGCGCTAAAAATTCATGAAAGCCCAATTTTTTCAAATTTTAAATAAAACCCGATAGAAATGATTTAAAGACTACCAAAAAATGAATAAAACTGATTTTTGTAAATACAATTTAAAGCTCGATAAGAAATTAATCAAAGCTACATTAAAAATATAAATGAGAGTCTAATGGAAAAGCGAAACAAAGCTAATTTTTTTAAACCTAATGAAAAAAATGAAATAAGTTTTCTGTCAAATATGAATTAATGCCCCAAGTAATAAAACTAAGCCCGAACAAGTATGAAGTATCATAAGGGAAAAATAATGTAAAGCTTAAGTTTTCCTGAGCATGAAAAAAGCCCCGTCAACAATTAATAAAGCCCATTTTTTCTAATTCAAATTAAAACAACAAAAATAATGAATTGAAAATCAATGAAAAGTGAAATAAAACCTATTTTTTAAATTAATCGGTCTTTAATTTATAACATGCCAAAAATATACATCAACCAAATTCCTGTTTCCAAACTCCTTTCTTATAAAATAAACGCCTTTGAAAAATACTAAAATATTTTTTTAAAACCAGAACTCATTTCAAAATTTATAATAAAACCGAAATCTCATTTAAAGATTATTTTTTAATACTTCAGCAAAATTACTTTTTTCGTGGATTAAGTTATTCAATCGAGGGTTATTTTATATTCGTCAATAATTTCTTGATTTCATTGTTTATTTCTCAGTTTTTGTTTGCTCTTTTATGGTTTCATTTAATTTTCACAAAACAATTTTAATTGACCAAATTGACTCAATCAATAAATAATATCTGCTATTTTTGTTTTTATGGTATTTGTACACCCTACATTCGAAGGGAATAGAGTACATTGACATTGTTTCATCCTTTAGTAACGCTTTAAGCGAGACATGACCGGCATAGAAACCGGTAAGCCCCTAGACCGGCTTTCAAAGTAAAGTTGAAGATTTTAAAATCAACAATCTAAGCCTTTGACTCTAAATAAGGCGTGTGTACCGCCCACTGATTATTGGAATTAAACTAAAAATATAGGTTAAGTTAGGATTGTAAGGTATATAAGTTTCGTCCAGGCCGAAACTAATGGTCTTTCTTGTCACATTATCACATTAATTCATTTGTTAGCTTTCTTCTTATGTTGTCCTTTGGCTTTTATGTTTCTCATGGTTTTTATGCCATGATTGCTAAGGATAAAAGCATTTCTTTGTCATCCTTATTATCATTATCGTTCTAAAAATTCTATATGTTTTTATACCTTTGTCGTCTACCTTTGTCAATAAATCAATTTGTTATACACTTATAATTGACAGTTTCTCCGTTATTAATTGACAGCTTCTACTACTACTACTGCTTTATTGACAGCTACTGTCTTCAGACATTTTATGACTCTCTATTTCGTATCACGCAAAACGACATTGCCGTTAGGAAAACTCATGCTTTTAAACCTATAGAATTCGATTTGGGCTGATTGGGCGTAGATGTAAAGGTGAAGGATCCTCCTCGCAGCAATATATTCTTATATAGACAATTTTTTAATGCCATATTTTTCTTTCAATTCCAAAGAAATCATTAATAGTAAAAAATGGGGTTTTTTCAGATCGCACCTTAATTCGCGATTGCCTTATTGTTTTTATATTTGACAACAATTTATGTTTTTCCATATAAAATCTTTCTCTCACAAATAATCTTTTCTGAAATCCTAAATTTCCTGCTATTATTTTTTCACAATATTCTCGCGAAGATCTCGCAATTAGTTCCATGGAAGCTAGCCCCACAAGCAATTTCTTTTGGGAATAATTAAAAGAAAAGAAAAGAAAAAGCGAAAGAATTGAAATTAACGAATAAGTTTAGAGTTGATATTTAAAGCCATTTTTTATTCTAACTCGGTTTTTGTTCTATTAGAAGATTTCTTTTATAAAAAAACTTAGAATCGCTTATACCCTTTTTTCTATATTGTTCTCATTTTTATCTTATGATGAAGCAAAAATCACTTGATTTCGAAAAATTGTTCTCAATAGTATCTCAACGTCTTAGAGATATTCGTATCAAATAAATCAAATTTGGTATTATTTTGCTATGGCAGCACTTTCTTGTTAAAATCAAGTTGTTTTTCTATAGAATTACCGTTAGTACTTGCTAGTACTTGTCATTCATTCCGTCCATTCCGTATCATGTTGCATTTTTCTTATTTCCTCTTTTCAAGCCATATTTGTAATTTTAATAGATGTTATATGTTTACACATATACAGGGTGATGTCGTAAAAGGAAAATGGAGTTATAATATTTTAAGTCGCTATAGAGTTATAAATATTTTGATTATTTCTCTTTTGAGCTTTCGTGGCAGCAAATGGAAAGATACATTTGTGTGTGTGCATGTTGCACCCTGTATATTAAGGAATGTATAAGAAACCATAGTAGACATAAAAAAAGAACTGAAACAGAAAACTGAAAATTAAATCGAACTCGAGTAGACTCGACTCGCGAAGAATCAAATCATGAGTTGAGTAGGAAAAAATGATAAAACAACAAAGAACAAGATTAAAACAGACGAATAAGGAAAAGAAGAAGAAGTAGGAAAGGAACATAAGAATAAGAAGAGTAAGCAGAAACTGTTAAAAATGGCAATGAACTTAATGGCAAACAAAAATAAAAAGAATAAGGAATCGTCATTAATGGGGACAATAATAATGATGAGGATGATGATTAGTGAGATAATGCTGAAGTTTATGTAAGACTAGGTTTAGTTACGTTTAATTGAATGTATAGAAACCGTTCTTTGATTTTAGTCGTTGCTGAGACGTGATTACTTCAAAGCATTTGTTGCTCATTTACTTTGTTGGTGGTAGTTGATACTGTTGCATAATCGACAGCAATTTTTTGACTGCAAATTGTTCCTTGATTTCTTTTTTGAACTAAAGAATAACAGTTTTTTTATGTTAGTTTTTAAAACTTGATGAATGAAAAAAATATTTTAAAATGTTCATAGATATTATCGAACATTATGTCTGTGTGAGTTTTTAATTCTTGAGTCAGGGGGTGTAGGGGCGATTTGAATTTCAATTAAAGACGTACAATATGATGGCTTGAAAACTAAGAGGGAAAAATATTAGAGAAAAATTAGCTAAATTTGTCTAAGGATAGATGATGTAAAGCAATATTTAGGAACAGTCGCCAATGTAAAGGAATGAGCAGAATTTTGTTGAAGTTGTTTTTGTTAATAAATGATGCCGATCGGTAAACTGGATCGTTTCTCATCTCCGTTCGTTTTCATCGTTGATTTAAAAATTTAAAACATTTAATAAAATTCGAGTTTCTTTTGGTTTTCTCTTAAATAAAACACTTTTATAGAATTCAATAATTATAAATCGGGAATGCACGAAAACGTTTTTGTGCATTTCCACTTTATGATTATTGAATTCTATAAAGCAGATTTTATTTAAGAGAAAACCAAATCATGTGAGTTTTTCTCAATTTTATTCTTTCTCATTTTCATAACATTTCGCAATTTTAAATTTTCTCTAAATTTCAGAATCGCGAACGTCCGACGATCGATTAATTTCGTTACTTTGACTAAATTGTTTACGTTTGTGTGTGCATGTATGTGTGCGTATGTGCGTGTTTTTCTTTATATTTATTTGTGTTCACTGAAGCTTTCATAAAGGCATTATCGGTTTCGGGCAATCGACTAAAGAAAGAGAATGAATGAGTGGACGAATGATCGAATGAGCGAATGAGCGAATGAGCAAACGGTTGTACGGACGGACGGATGCATGAATGGATGAACAGTCTTCAGTAGGTGGGCCCGTCTGCCACACACCAGAACACATCAAGTTTAATCTACCTAGAATGGGTGTAATCACTCTTCGTTGTTCTTGCCTTGACGATGTGTCGGTTGGCAAAAGCGCGATTGTAAAGTCAAAGAAACCTTGCACGACTGTAATCCTCCATCCATCTACTGACCAACCAACTAACTAACCAACAATTGTTAACCAAAGGCGAATCACCAAAACGTTCTCAAGTATTATGAAAGATTGTAGTATTTGTTTTTGTTTTTACACTCAGATTTGAGTATTGTGTGTTTGCGTGTGTGTGTACTTGTGTGTGTGTACATACACAATGCATACATAAATCTTTAAAATGGAATTATTAGCGAGGTCATCAAACTTGCGCAAATGTATGAGAATGGTTTGGATCGATTCTTTTTAGTTCGATCCGTGTCTTATGTGCCCGTCAGGGGTAAAAAACTGTAATTATAAAGACGACCCTGACATGTTTGAGGAATGATGCAAAGAAGAGGAAGAGAAGGAGAAAAGGAAATTTGTGGGAGGCCTTTTCTTTTTGGAGAACAAGTTTATTTGATTTTGGTCTTGGATTTTCAATTTTATTGGACTTTTAAATCTTATTTATCAGTGTCCGTCCGGGTGGTAATATTTGGGTGGTGTCACGCGAACAATTTTAATCATCTATCAGTGTACTAAAAGATCTTGTTGGAATTTGAGGGAGTGCTCTGGTTATCGAAGAGAAAAGTTAGGACGGGCCGTGAGGTGAATTTTTTTTGAAGTCAAATATTTTAGTAGTGCGATTTAGCATCGTTGAGGCTTTTTCTGAGTTTTTCAATAAACTGAAATGTGTTGCGAAATTATATTCTTAACAATTATCTTTAACAAGTATATCAGATTCCATTCAAATTGATCGAAGAGTCTACAACGAAAATCATTTCGAAAGAGTCTACAACGACCATCAGCAGATGGTCACTACTTACGCACCACTTACAAGCAAGACCACTGCAAGCAAGACTTACAAGCAAGATCACTGAATACTCTGAAGTGGAATTAAATTGAATTAAGAATCGATTTCTTGAATTCCTTTTGAATTCATTGAACTTTACACCACTTCGTTTTATCATTTTATTGCTTTTCGTTCGTCTAAAGAAATTGTTGAGAAATATTCTATAAATAAAGAAATTGATTAATGCTTGATAAAGATTGCTCTCGTTGTTTACGAAAAAACGTTTAGAAATTTTCCTTTTATTTTTTGCTTCCAATTTTTCTGCGCGGGAACTGTTAATTTTGAAAATGTTCCAACTCAATATTCATTTTGAAATATTACGAAATTTTTCTTTTGTGAATGAGTTTTTCGTATGTTTAGTAAAACTTGTATGGATTTTAAAGAAATTTGTCTTTGAAACAGATTAAAAAAGAGGTCAGACTCGGCTAAAGCCAGTCTTCAATAAATTCATCTTTAAAAAAAATTTATAAAATAAAAAACATGCTTAAACATGATGTCTCTGCATATGTTTGTGTGTTTTTGAGTGTGTGCATGTATGTGTACGTGTATGTTTATATATTTTTATATAAAATATTGTATTTGTTGGCCTAGTTTTCGAGCTATCAATCGTTCATTATTTGCATCATTAGCCTCATTTACTGCTGCTGTTTTTTGTTGGCGATATCGTTTTTGTGATTGCAGTTATGGTTGGTGTTGTTGGTCTTGATGATATTGTTTTTTAGATATTTTTCTGATCATCATTGAGAGTATTTTTATTGAAAATTATATCTGCCACACGGTTTTTATATGTCTGTCCGGCACGTTGGTGTTGTTGTAGGCTGTTTTCCATTTGTTTGTTTTTCCTCTAAACTCGAGAAAGTTGAATATTGTTTTTCTTAATTATGTAGTCTCCAAAATAATTGCCTAAATTTTGAAATTTCCTTCAGGGTTTTCGGTTGGTTTCGGGTTTGCCTCGAAAAAGAGATTTTTTTGCAGAATTTTTTATTTTTGAAGAGAAATAATTCTAGTCATGTTTCAAAATTTTGTAATGAATTTAACTAATTAATTTTTAATTAATCTATTTGATTTTTATATAATATTTGTTTACCTTTTTTTATTTTTAATGTTCGTGTTTTTATAAACATTTGTTGTGTTAAATTTTTTCTTTTGCTTTGTTGTTTTTCATCGGGTAGCATAGTATCATTTTTATCATGTAATAATTTTTCTACTTACGCCTATGCCATCAGTTTCCGTTCATGCTGGAGCTGTCATTGAGAACGTTGTCACTTTTACGTATTAATTTTTTGATTTTTGCTGGTCGTCTCGATCTGCCGCCAATTTAAATTTTTAAAAATTGTTTTACTCAAATATATAAAGAATCTTGATTTGTAATATCTCGTAAGTTTCGCAGCTTCAGTTTTACTTTCTCCCTCTCTGTTTTTTATTTCCTTTTGTTTTCTTCTGGAAAAAGCTCACTTTGCATGAGTTGCAAAGTTTTCTTTGTGTCGGTGTGCATCGTTTCAGTGGTAGCGTATCATCGTGTTAAACGCAATCTCAATAAGAATGCACCATTTACAAATGGTCGACAAAGAAGAAGAAGAAGAAGGGGAAATATAGAATTAACATCAATTGTTCTGGCAACTTATGTAGGAAGTAAAAATACAAGAATTGTTTATAAAAAATTATAAATCGAATAAAAAATGAAAGGGTAGCTGATTACAATGAGATAGAAAGGAAGAGAGAGAGGTATAGCATAATTAACTCATTCTGTGCGATACGATATTATACCCTACACCCGATGACAGGTATAGAAATATTCATATTTCTTGCCCAGAATCACCCCTTGAGTCGATTTATGCATTTTCGTCAGTGTCTGTATGTGTGTGGAAATCAGGCAGCCGAATAGAGCGATCCTCCCGAAATTGCGAACGATTATTCACTAGCATAATAAACTCTCGGGATTGGAAATGGGCGATATACGATAAGAGGACACGCCTGCGTTTTATAGAAAATATTAATTAATTCGTGTCTATAGTTCAATTTGTCTGATCTTTCGCAGTTGCAATTACGCTTTCGAATTTAAGGTTCCAGTTTGGAACATATTCCTAAAAATAGCCGCGATCCGCCCGCTAGTAACTGTTGTCACAGTTCCTTGAGAAGGGTGTCTCCGAGGAATCTTTTGCGTATATTCTTTGTTCCAATCGTCCGCTTAGCATTAAAAGTAGGTGCAATCGAATCAGTGTCACGTCCACTTCCTAAAACGATGTACGTTTATTCTCAGCTCAGTTCTACAGCTTGTGAAATAAAGTAATGTGTAGGGTGTATAAGCCTCGGTCATGTTAAGTTTGCGTTCTCTCTATAAAAAGCACCCCGTAGGAAAACTTTCGCCTTTGTAAATTATTGAAAATAATCAGACCAATTTTTGTAAGCGAGCTTAATAACAAAATGATAATAGCGAGGTATTACGTAAATCGTATTTCTGATTGCGTACATCAGCTCCAGTACATATATACGGAAACGTGATTAAAAATAAAGCGTAACTAAATTTTGTTTAGTTTAACCAATTTATTAAGGGCGTTAGAACTCTTTTGCGTTCTTCGTCATTTTTAACTGCTTTGACTGGTTGTAGATAAACAACAGATAAAAAATTCTTTCAACACGAAATAAACAAATATTGTTAGTGCTTATTAGTGCATTCCAGACGAAAATGAAAAAGTGTTGATATTGAAAATGAAATAGCTAATGAAAAAAGGAACGAAAGCAAGAGACCTTTCGCTCGGATAACTTTATCTAAGGAAGTTGGCGACCGTTTTGGATATAACAAAAATTTGGAGCGTTTTGTCAAAGCCAGCAGCGTCACAGTCTTTCAATTTGTGTTGTTTTCCATACCAGGGTCCTAAGATTTATTTTGCTATAATTATCAAATTTTCGTTAGTATTCCGTTTTTTTTAGTTTTTTCAGTTTCTGTTTTAATTGTTTGGTTTTGCGAGGAATGAACATTTTGGGGATATGACGACTAAATTTCTTACTGGGATAATAAACGCTGAAAACAAGAAAATAAGTAATAATTGTACGCGTCAGATTAGTTCTCCTCCCTCTCTCTCTGTATGTGTTCTTTCTGTGTTTTTTACGAAATAAATATATTTTCTTTTGTCTCAGCTGATTTCGTTGTCGTGACCGGCGCCGCGTTCATAAAAGTATGTTTTTTGTCATAATGGGGCATTTACCATAAGTTGATAAATTTGTCAATAAAGCGGTGTGTGAATGTGCGTGTGTTTAGTTGTATTGTAACTAGGAGGGATTAGTTTATGGATGCGTGCTCATGGGTGTATATGCACGCGCTTGTGTGCATGTGTGTATTTATGTGTGCGTGTATGAGCATGTGTGTTTGTGTGTGCGATTTTGTGTGTATGCATGTTTTTGAATGTTTACACATGCATTTTCCTATTCTTTAAATAGAAAGCTCATTATCATCATTTTTCTGATGACGGCGTTTACAGTAAAAAAGCTCTAGATTTCAGCCTAACGCCACTCTTGCCAGCTGCGGCAGCAGTAATAACAGAAAAAGCACCACCAGCAATAATAATAACAGAAAAGCAACAACGGCAGTTCCCGTCAAGAACACTTCAAAGTGAGTTGCGGTGCAGCGTTCAAAAGTAAATCGAAATTGAAATGCAATTAGCAGTATTCGATCGATCGAACGATTTAAAAATTATATGAAGTGAAAAGAAAATGTGAATGAAATTTTGTAAAACTAGCACAAACACATCCATTCCGTAGCGAATGAGGCGCTAATGAAAATGTCGTTACATTGAAAAAAAAGAGAGCAAATTGAAGTTTTGTGAAACGAAAACATTTGTGGTGTCGATTAGGGGACTTAATTTAATCGTAGTTATTAGATTTAGCTGTCATTGTGAAGGTCGTGACGGTTGACGCGAACATCGTTAGTGCCGTGAGCGTTGCGTCCTTGCTTCAGCTTCAGAGTTGTAAAATATTCTGCAACAGTGATAAAAATGAATGTGTTTAATTAATCATTTTAATGTTTATAAAATATAAATAACACTTTGACAGCCGCTGCAGCACCACGGGCAACAGGGGGCAGTGACAGTCGAGGCTTTATCGATGGTAGTGGTTGTAACTTTACCGCCATGAGTGCTTCTGCAGCAAATATCATTGACAGTGACATAAGCGGTAGCGCCGAATTACTTTGCGCCAGTGCAAGCAGCAGCAGCAGCAGTAGTACTTCAAAGGACATTATCAGTATTAGTCCTATGCAGGACGTTCAAGATTTAATAGCTGCAACTGATGGTACTATTGTCACTGCCGCAAATGTTGGCAACAACAGTAATAATAATAATACGAAAATGGATTTTAATCTTAATCTGGCTTCAACACACAATAACAATCCAGGCAGCAATAGCGATTACCAAGTTGTCGCCGATAGTAATAGCGGCAACATCAACATAAACCAGAGCAGCGGCGGCTGTTGTGGCAATGGCAATAATAATAATAACAGTAATAATAGCAATATTGTTAACCACACCATCAGCAGTCATTACAACAAAACGTTACTCGGCGGTTTAATTTGGCGCTCGAATGTATCGTCTTCAAATGCCTTGATGTCGTCGTTATCATCATTATCGCCATCATCTTCATCGACGCAATCATCATCAGCCGCAGCATTGACTTCCTCTTCATCTTCAACATCATCGGTGACTGGAGCTTTACTTGCTGCTCCGGGAACAGCTGAAAAGGCTAAAAGTCTGTTAAGAGCAGCTGCAGCAGGAGCTGCTAGTGCTTTTATGATGGACAACAGTTGCAGCAGCAGCAGCTGTGCTATGATTGCAACTGCAGCAGCAGCCTGTGACAAAATTGGTCAATCACAGTCGGTGGAGTATTTAGTAAGCCAGGTTGCAGAGGAAGAAACTCAAGAGGACGAATATGGAGAACAAGAGGAAGATGACATAGAAGAATTGCCAGTAAATATTGCAAAACTTTTTAAAGATATATTGCATGTTTTATATTATATATATATTCGTTACATGTTACATTAATAAAACATCATCATTTCTCAACATCATGATCATCCAGTCGCAATTTATTAAAAAAGAATACGCATAACATCAAATTAATAAATCAATATCATTAAATATTTTAATTATGACATTTAAAAATAATTGAATCGATCAGTTCATTGAGTGCTGTCACTATAAATATTTTCAAAAAAAGAACCTCCATTGGTTCCTATTCTATCACCCACTTGTTGCTTCTCTTTAATTCCAACCAACAGTCAGCCGCGAATCTGTAACGAACACCATTGCAGTATTGCATATCGCGACACACAGAGATCAAGTAATTCTATCCTCTCAGCTGTTTAAATAAACAACCGATGATTGACAGATGACTGCGAGAACGGATGGTTGGTTGATTGGTTGGTTGGTTCGTTTGGTTGCATGGCCTTCGTTGCATTGACTTCTAGAATTTTTTGTCTTGGCTTATTTTGTTGTTTGCTTTATCTCGCTTGATAACATTTCCCTCGTCAGAAGTTTGCATTTCAGACAATCGTCGCGACAGTTGTCTGCCATCTTTATTTCGGCGAGCAATCATAAACTGTAATGCTAGGTTATTGTCGCGTCGCCTCTTCTTCGCTATTTGTTTAGGATCTGATTCAAGCATTATTTACGAAATTCATTTAGAAGGAATCATTTACGAAAGGTCCACGAAACATCCACGAATCCTCCACCTCATGCCATTCTGCGAATGGTGGAATTGTTTCAAACAAGTTTTTGATCACTATTGATCCCGATCAGATTAAATATAAAAATGTCAAAAGTAACTGCGTGTATTCGTTCTGTGATCGAAACAAACTGAATTTATGATTGACAGACGTATGTTTGTGAGAGATATCATAAGCACAAAGATTTCATTTATGTTGAAGAATAAAGTCGTTCATGGCTTTTTGTTCAGCAATATACTGTAAAAGAATATCAATTTGTTTCTCACAGTTATATTTCGAGGTGCGGCTGATTTGGTTACATTGAAAATGTTTTTCGTGTTGATCTAATGCTCCAAAAATTGACGAAGATTGACAAAACAATGAAATTCAGTGCGAAATCGCAATCACTTGAGACATCGGAGGAAAGTTGAAGTAATGAAAAGTTGACGGCATATTACGTAATTCTGTCACGACGAGTGTTGTAAATTGAATATTCATGAGAAGAAATATCTTCTTCCACAAAAAGTCGCTTTACATTCAACATGTAATTTTGTAATATTCACGATCTTCCGACAAATGAACTGAGAGCACCTTAAAAACATTTCTGTAATGACTTCAATTTTCGTCCAACTTTTATTATTCCTTTTGGCTCTTAAGACAATAATATTTATTTAGTTATCGTGACTTATCTTTCATGTCCTTCATTATTTTATAATCTTCACAAGTTGATGCTTCGTCGCAATTTATTCTGTGTGTATTTGTTGTTGTTGCATTCAGTATAGGAATTATAATGCGTAGTAATAATTTATAATATCCATTTCTTCCATTATCCCCTCATTCATTGTTGTTGTTGTGGTTGTTAATTTGCTTGTTGGTTATCGTTATTGTTATTATATTTCTATTAATAATTTGTGCATAAACATCTTGGAGTGTTATTGCACTACAATTGTTTGCTTTAAAGGCAAACAATCACAAAGCGTGGTATTGTTGCAATATTTAAAAATTTTTGTTTGCAGGTTTCTCTTTCTTTTTTTATTTATTTTTCCGTGCGATAAACGCCTTTATCGTCATTGCCAGGTTTGAATTATTTCGATAAAAGTTCTGCTTTTTTTATTAAAAATTGTATGCGGCCGTTTTCGGAATCTCCCATGACTTCATTGCATTGGCAATTTCTGCTCGTTGACAGATTCCACTATAAGTTTTACATGAGCACCTGCCGTGTTGGCTTAATCTCATGGCGGGCCATCCCGCACGGGGTTGCAAGTGCGAACTTTGTGAACGCACCTTTTTTCACTATATGGCGACAACCAACGCCCACTGCCTCCGAGTTACCAAGCCGTGGCATATTGTACCTTTGGAGGCCATATGCATGGTATGGACACTCCACTTAAGGTATCGTCGAGGCCGATCTAAAACCTCTTCCGGATTATCTGGTCCGGCACCTGGTAATGTTTTGTGCATTACCTCACCCGAGCATAAGCTCGTACCCGCGTAATTTTGGGTACAACCACAGCCACCACGAAGCTCCCGAAGGGCCTACCCAATGACAAGCATGTGGGGCTTGGAATATAAAGCCAGATGGTGTAGCTGTTAGCATACGCTATCAGTACACATACTGGCTGTTTAACCCAGATGGTGTAACTATCAGCCTAAGCTGTTAGCACACATACTGGGGCTGAATCTCGTTTGCTTGTCTCCCGTGGTACCAATTTAAAGCCATATGGTAGGCTCCGGAACCCGGGAGTACCACAATCGTGGTAAGTGACCGTCTCATACACCCAGGTCACTGCCATTTTGGGCCCAAGCACCCGGGACTGGCACCCTTTCTGCTCGTTGACAGATAGATTCCTGCTTGAAAACATTTTAATTTTTTTTTTCTTAATATTAAAGTATTTGCTGCAAATGTTAGGTTAAATGACTTCTCCGCTGTTTTATACTTTAACATTACTGTTTAGTTAAAAGTGGTATTAGATAAAAAGCACTGGCTACTATTTCTAGTTAAGAAATCTTCCGCGACTTCCATGCGCCAGTATAAATATTTCTATCGAAAACTATCTTAAGATACTTTCACAATTATTTATTTAATTAATTTTATGCAGGCTGAATCTATTTTCTCTACACCTTACTTTCCCTTTTGACAGATTGTTCTATGACAGTTCTGTTGTTTGTATTAAAATTTCAACGATACAAATTCAGAGCTGTTTTTGTTAAAAATGCTTATAAATCAGGCAAGAAATATCCCCAATTTTCTTATTAAAAACATATCTATTTTGATAATTTGTTCCACTCAGATAACTAAGAAGATTAAATGAATAAACACAGACAATAAGTAACGTTTTCAGTTGTTTGTATTTCAACAGTAGTCAGCTCAGATATAGAGATTCTGTAATTGCGTTTTTTCTTTCGATTTCGTGCAATTTCTTCGCCTGCTTATTTTTTGTATCGATTTTTTTTGTTTATACTTTTTTTACTCTATATTTTTTCATTGAAGTGTGTTAAATATTTATTATTCTTTTTAATTTTATGTAAATTTTGATTTCTAACATGCTTCTGGCTTTTTAATTTGAAATTTCTTGTTTATTCTTTTTAAGAAAATCATTAAAACTTTATGACTTCCTTTTACCGTCATCGAAAGATTATTGTGTCTGTAATAAATTATTTCTATTTATCGTTAATTTAATTGCAAAAATGGAACGGAGTGGAGAAAAATATATGCATATTTCTTTTAGAGCACACAAATAAATTCGAGTAGGCGGTCGTCATATATATATATATATATATATATATATATATATATATATATATATATATATATATATATATATATATATATATATTTATAAAACTCGATATTTTCTATAACTCAACTTTGACTTCGACTACGATGACATGATATATACATTTTGAAAGTAAATTTATATCTCTTAGCATGGAGAAAGCTTTTATAACATATAGCTCTAGGCTTAAAACTACAAAATTTTGAATAAAATAATAACAAAATCTTCAAAAATAAATTCCGAAAAAAATTCTCATACAAATCGGTACTTCGTTCGGAGAACCAATAAAAATAATTTCTAAAAAATATTATATAATGCTTTCTAACAATATACACAGTAAATTATTCTTATAAGCTTTAGAAGTCATAAGTCTGAGGTAATAAAATTTATGGTTCAGCTATAACTTCTAAACTTAGCTCAAATAAATTCACAAAAAGGCTAAAAAATAGTAAATAATTAATTACCGTCACAACCATTTTCAAAAAAGACGAAAGGAAACAATTAATTGAAGAAATCTTTCATCAATTTAAAACATTTTAAAGAGTTTTCAAAATGTTTAACTTTGAAAATGTTAAAAGTCATGTCAAGCAAATTTTGAGAAATTGCAGCACCATCGTGTCATAATAATTCTGTTTACTTTTAAGGCCTAGTCCGTATCGTCCGACCAATCGATAACTCCCACCATCCCCCCAAATTACTCAAAGCTCTTTTAGAATAAAATGCTACGCCCCTAACATGACGTGTAGTCAATAAAGAGAAACAAGGATTTTATTATGCATAAAACAAATAACAAACAAACTCAAGGCAAAATGGCTTAACCTTGCTAATAAGGCTTATTCTTCCATGGATTCGTAATTTAAAAAGCCATGAGATAAACTTCTCTTTACTGCACGTCATAATGACTGAATGGAAAAGTGATTGGAATGAATGAATGCATTCAGTGATATTGACCGAATTTTAAATGAAGGGCTGTTGTTTTATTTATACGGACTCGTTATATTATAGCCATTAAAGAAGAACAATAAAAGCAAGGAAGCCTTATAAAAGCTTTAAAAAAATTAGTGGTAGGCCCGATAAAATGCTACTTTTTAGCACGGCAATTGCGCACGTTCTTCTTTCAGATTTAATACAAAAATCAGAAGAATGAGTCATGGATAATTAAAGATGATAAAGATGACGATTGGAAGGACTAAATTGGGTGAAAAATAATATCCTATGAGGTGCTTCAACGACAATAACACGCTAGAAAATTAATGTCACCTCTTTTAAATATAGCTTACATAAATGAACAGAAGATTTCGTAAACTTCGAATGTTAAAGAAATTTTAAAATCGTTTTCAAAGGTCGGGCACGTTTTGAAGGTTTTCTGTAACTCGCGTATTAAACGATACTATATAAAATGTAATGGCGTCGCAAAATCTTTTATTACAATAACAAATTATTATACACTCGAGAGTAATATACGCGTAATTTACGCTACAATATAGCTGTTAAATGAAATTGTCAATATTTACTTGATTTAATATTAAAATGCTTAAGACGTATGTATGTTGTTGCTTTCATTGTCACTCGTAAGTGTTCGTAGCTGTTCGTTATCATTGATTAAGAGATTATTATTCCTTTAAAATTTTTTTTACTAATAGAAACTAATGGTTTGATTGTCATTATTACTATTATTATTATTATCATTACTATTTAATATTGTTGTTATTATTTTGGTTGTCGTTGTTATCGATGCTGGTGTCGTTTCTGTCTATCACCCATTCCTTTTTCTTGCTTTTTTCAAGTTCAGGTTTTTATTTGTTTGCAAGATATTGCTATTTTTTATTTATTATTAATTATTATAAATGTAATAATATTTTTTTTGAATTTACCTGATTGTGTTGTGGCTATCATTGTTGTTATCGCTTCTTCTTATTTTTTTATTGCATTTTGAACTTTAATCAGTCAGGCAATCAGTAGTCAGTCAGTCAATCAACCTAGCCTTTTCTATAAACTGCTATCAATAAAATCAATCAATTTAATCATTCATTTATTTAGTATGTCTTGTATTATTGAGATTGATGTTGTTATTGTTATTCTTGTTGGGTTTTAAATATATTGTTGCTATCTATTAGATATTTACCATTATCGTGCATTCGTGGTTCCAGGCATAAACCAGCATGACATGATAATTTACCGCGTTTAACATAAAATTCTGTTTTTATATATTTTTCTTTTTTTTTCTTGTTTTTGTTCTAAATCAAGAGATTTTTTATTATCAGTTTTCATTTCAGATTTTATTCATTGATTATTTAATAATTTAATAAATAATTTTATGTGTTTGGTCACGAAGGGTAAAATTTTGATCACCACGTCATTTATTATTCAAAAATTGATTTTTTTTTGGAATTATCATCAGAATTATCTCAGTACTCGCAATGGGCATTTATTTTTAGAGGAATAAGCTTAAATTACGACAAAACAATTTTCCCCATAACCATTAAATAAATATGGAAAATATATATAGAAATCTTTCTTTAATTAGCCTTCGAAGTATAATTTTATTGTCTTGATTTATATCAAAATTTCTTTTATATCCATACACAATTTTTGTATAATTTTCTTGTTCTTGTGCTGTTGATTTTTTTTTTTTGAACTTTTAATAAAACATTTTACTCGTTTTATATTTTCAGCAAACATTCCTCAATTCATCAGAAACGGATGATGAACCAATAAAGCAACTGCCAAAGGAAATCCTTTTACGCATTTTCTCATATCTCGACGTTGTATCCTTGTGCAGATGCGCTCAAGTAAGTCTATCAATAATATCGATCTATTAATATTCTATAAAAGTATAGAAAATATAACACGAATGAGTTGTATAATAATGAATTATAGCATAAATAATTATCATATACGTAGATATACGAATAATTTATTCTTCGAAATGTTTAATTCAAAATCATCCAATAATCAACATTCACTTCCTTACTCTTTCTATATTTCTAATACATTCGTACATTATATTTACTTCATATAAATTCAGTTCTCTTTCAGGAATAATAATAATGATAATGAAGATAATAACTAAATCAAATTTGTTGCGTTCCTTCCATTCAAATCGATTTGAGAATGAATTTATATTCAAAACGCATTCGCAAACTGTGTAATTGTGTTTGACATTGAAAAGTATTGATTTATTGAAAATTAACAAGCATCAAATTTGCAAAAACCCTAAACTGACTAGATGGTGAAGATGTCTCATATACCTTAGTCATATTTGTTTGTAATATAAATTCAAATAGGAAGTACTCACAAAAGAAACAAATACTTATAAATATTGCTGAATACTTATCGGTAAGCGCTCTTCAAATTAATAGAGCTTTCCAACACTCGAGTATTCGTGCTCGTTCCTCAATAATTTTTTTGTTACAAATTTGTTTGTAAATAAATTCAATGATGAGATTCAGGTTTTTATTTAGTTTCACTTAATTAATCGATTACTATCGAATCGTTTTTCAATATCACCTTGTCAACGAGTTTGCTAAAAAAAGTGTGGAGAAAAAATGTCTGTTGGCAAACTCCTTCAACTCCGACTTTGGCTTTGAATTTTCTTGATTCGTTCCAGAAGGTAAGTCCTTCAAAATAAATCTTTAGATGGATTTGATGGAGTGTAATTTGTAGACTGGTTTCTACATAATAATCGTTATGCGATAATCGCCCAGACGGCACTAATTTTACGGGTTCAAAAGAAATGCTCACATGGTTCGGAATAGAGTAATTCTTAGAACAAAGCAAGAGTGGCATTTTTTGCAATTAATTTAATTTCGTAATTCAGAGTATTATTAATTGATAATTCCTCCAGTTTCTTCAAGTTCGATATGAAACAGTAATTACTCCTCAATTACTTGGAAACAAAAGCAATAAAATAAAATAATAAACTCTTATTCGTTTAGAAGTTTGAGTAATAAAATAAACCAATTCGTTATTTAAACAAATAATCCTTTGAATTTCTGTTCAACGTTTTAATCTCACTTTTATTCCTTCAATATTTTCGTACGACTTAATTTGCGTTCGTCATTACGAGCTACTTAGCCGTTATTAATAGTAATCAACTCATGAGAATGATTTAACGCAATGTCTTTAAAATTTACTTTGAAAATCATTCTTCTTCTTCTCTTGTCTCCTTCATACCTTTCTCATGATTTTATTTTTTGCCAACATCCTGCAGACACAAACAAGAAACAAACAAAACTGAAACTTGTTGGTGACTCGTCTGGTTAGTCGCAGACGGTTTGTTCGTTGACTGCGTCTGGCTGGGTCCCAATTTGGTTCTGGTCTGATTGTTTGGTTGACTAGTTGGTTGATTGGGTCAACTGCTGGCTGACTCATTCGTTCCGACTTTAGTCTACAGCTAAAGACATAAACCAAAGGCCTGGACTGGCCCAGCCCGTCTACGTCCAGACCTCACCCAGACACAGCACAAATAACCAAACGTAATGTCTTTGTTATTCGGTCCAAAAAAACCGAATGAAGAGCGAGAATAAGGCTTCATGAATTATATTTTTTGCGACGTTTGTTTATTATAGTTACCACTTTTGTTGTTGGTGTCGGTGATGGCGCTGTTGTTATTGGTGATGATGGCGGTGGAGCTGTTGATGGTGGATGATGTGTTCATTTTAATATTGTTTTAAGTTATTTTGATCTTGTTGTTTTATTACACTAGACGAAGGAAATTAAGAAACCGAGAAACCAACCAACCAATAAATCAAGATATACCCAGTCATAAATTTAAATTGGTGTGTGGGAAAATTTACACAAAGAAATGTCCTTAAAGAAATTTCTCATGTGTTCAATTACCGCGCAAATAAACCATAAATCGGACGGGATTTTTAAAAGAAATAATTTCCTTTCACTTTCGATTATCGTAATCCCATTTTTTTTCTTTGTCTCGTGCATAACTTTCGCCATCTTTATAAACATTTTCTTTGATTCTGTTCGCTGTTCGATTTGTAACGTCTGTCTACAAATCCATTCGATGCTGATAATTCATTTCACGTCTCATCGTTTGTCTGAGTGTGTTCTTCTTGGTCCTTCCATTAATAAAGTAATCTCGAAAGTTTTCAGTCTGAAAGTTCGATGCTCTCATAAATCGAACTCGGCGGCGTTGGTGTGTCTTCTAATCTGTTGTTGATGTCAGGGTTTTTCGTGGTCATGCATTGCCACTACGGTAAAATAGAATCATCAATGCGACCATTCTGTTGTTTGCGAATGATTTCTTCAGGGTTTCTGTTTTCCATCGAATTAGCTTGGAATCAAGTCGGCGTCATTGAACAATATTTGTTGCCATTATTGAATGGAATAACATCCAGCAGCGATGATGGTGATGATGATGGTGGTAGGGCTGTTAAAAATTTATTGAAGCTTGTATATTTCTTTTGCTTTTTAATGGCTTCAATTTGTTCCTCGTTCTCTCCCTGATTACTGACTCAGTTTCCAGATGTTTCTGTTTTTTATTTAATTCATCCATTTATTAACTCCGTCATGTAATTTTACACGACCGTTTAATAACAGACTGTATTATTTTAATGCAGAGAAAGGAGAAAAGGTTTCACCTGGTAATTAACATTATTTTAAGAACAAGTATATACAAAACGACTCCAACCCAATGTACGCTTGGTTTTAAACATACTTTTAAAAAATCAGAAAGAATCAGTAATGAATGCATTAAGAACTAATTAAAATCAGTAAACAGACATTTAGACTTGATAAGGAAGGATATCAAAGATCCTCAAAAATGAAATATGAAAGCCTTCAGACTTCAAAGTATGTTATATAAGCTGCCCCTTAATTGAAGTTCCTATATTTTGAAATTGAGGCATTTATACAGAATTAGGCCCGGCAGATTGTTAAAATATATTATATTGCCTTTATCACAAGATAGCGTAGCGTAGAGTTGCGTAGCGTAGCGCGTAAATGTGAGTAATTCAAATACTAGGGTTGTTTCGAATTTTTTTAACGGTTTTTTAGTGCCGTAGAGAGAGTTGATTCTCGTTTGATTAGAAGAACATGCACATAAATCCATATTATCATTACCCTCCTGCTAGACCGTTATGGTTGTAATTTGAAAAGTTTACGCTCATTCAGAATTAGGTTTCCATTAGAGAATGCATACTACGCTCCGAATCCGCGCGAAGGTTTAAGATTCGTTCGTAAGGCAGTTCATATAGAAAATGAATCTTCAATATGGAAAAATTTTAATATATCTCTTAAATAAAAGGATCACAACAGGTGAGAAGATCCATTTTCACGTTTATCGAAGTTTGATACAAAAATTTACATAAATTTCGATGTTGTTTCGATGCTTTCATCCAAAGTAAAATAACAGAAACCCAAAAACTTTATAAAAGCCAATTAAGAGAATCGTAATGAAGTCCTGGTGTGGAAATTTGCCTCGACTTTATGACTCAATTTTATAAAAACAAATTTTATCCCCCGCGATGGCGGAGTTCATTTTCAAATCGACCGGTCATCAACCTTCTTCTGCTTTAGCCGATAGCTTCCAAATGCCAGTCATCTCGTCTGCCTTTGCTATTCTATCCTCTTTATCACTCCTTATTATCTGTTTTGGTAAAACCTTCGAACTTAACTGATTATGAATTTTAATCTTTTCATAAATCTGCGCTCCGGAAGGAAGCACCGTGCTGAAGCGCGATTGTAAAAGTTTTAGAACATTTTGACATCTTTTCGTTATCGGCACTCCCTCTTTCGTTTACCCCTCTTCTAACTAACTGAATTTAAACCCTCTTCGGTGGATGCGGTTACGGTCTCCATATTAAGAGTTTCATAAATTTTACACGACTTGTCCGCGAAGTGTGTGCGAACGACAGCCGCCTCCACTGCCACCACCGCATCGAGTCACCGAAAGGTCATTGAACTTTTGTGTACTCTTCATTTTCTCCATTTTAAATAATTCGCTTTATAAACGTATTATCCTACCTTAAGAATTTGTATTCTGCGTGCCCTTCGTGATCATTTCTTAAAACAATTCACAAATTTCGTAAATGCAATTGTTGTCGCGCCGTGTGTGTCCCATTCCGTACACGCATTATTGCTGCGCATTTTGTATGAACGCTCTCTTCGCTCTTTCGCAATCGCTCCATCACGTTATTTTGATCGTTGTTGTTGTAGGTGTTGTTTTTGTCGCTTCCACCAATAACGTAGAGCTTGTCGTAGGTCAATGAAACATGATAAATATTTTGGGGATTATAATTTTTTTAGTGTTTTGTTTTATGTTTGCTTTCGTGAGGATAATTCGTAATTCAGCTTCAAAAAAATTTATACTCAACTTCGTCGGGGTTTCCGAATTTGAGTAATTTTTCGTAATAGAAGGAGAAAGAAGTTTAATTTTCCTTAAATTTTTTGGCTTGGACATTATCGTCTGCAGCACTTCTTCTTCTTTTAAATAAATTCTTCCTCTTCCAAAGATTTTTTTGAAGAAATGAGAAAAAGTATTTTGTATGGCGCTGCTTTAAATCGATTTTACGTTATTTATGAAGACCGACGCCCATCAATTCATCGCAACAACGAGTGTCATTTAGCACATTGTTTTATCCTTCATCCTTCGTAATCTACTCATTCTTTTCTTCTTTTATATTATGTCATGTTTCAATATTAGCATCATCCTGCTGGTGGAGCTTCCAAAAGACATTAAAAAAAACTGATGACATCATGTCAGATGTTAAATTACAACCAGCATGTGTCTTAATATCTTTCAGATATTATGTATATCATTTTAAATTTAACGATGATAATGATGATAGGCACAATGTGAAAGAGAAGATAATGAAAAACGATGGCAACACAAATAATAATGGAAAGCCTGTTTGATATTTCTTAAAATTTCGATATCTGATGGATTGATATTATATATATAAAATGTAATTTCCTGCTTCCGTCTCTTTGCTTTCGAAATATTTTCGATACTTCTATATGAAGTGACAGCATAAGTCCTTCTTTCCATCCGTCCTACTTTTTTCCTTTTCACCTTAAAACTCCCTGCAGGGTCCTTCAAGTGCTAAAACTGAGGTTTAATATTTCATAACTCCACTTGTTCTTTCGTTATAATTATTTCCACGAACAAATAAACGCATAGGCAGGACAGATTCGCATCGAGTATCGATCTGAGTCGCAATATATCTATATTTGACATTGTCTTGAGTCTTGAAGACATTACATAAGGAAGCACAAACCGAATATATCTTACAAAATAGGAACGAAAAAAGACGCTGAATAAACCTTAATTTGTTAAAGGTTGAGGAATTATCGTTCCAAATATCTTAGTCGATTCAAGAGAATATTCTTTTCCCTTTGGGTTTATGTTACAGAAGAAGACGGAAACTGGCGTGAGTACCCTTCTAAATTTTGTTGATAGGTTGGGAAAACGAAGAATTTTTGGGCAGCCAATTGAATCTGATTAATATAAAACTTTTTGGACGATTAAGCTAAACTTTAATTAATTTTTTTCAAATTAAATGGCTTCTCACATATCGTGATATTTAACAGGAATTATGGTAAACTGAATTTGTTTGGCGTGGTAAAGCTTAATTGGTGCGCAAGATAAACTCGTTGCTGGAACTCGTTACTTTAATTAATGTTTAACCCATCCGTATGTGCTTCAGCGAACCAATTTGGGTTTGGTCTGATCGTCTCGTTGGATTTTTGTTTGTTTGTGTATTCGCTTCTTAATTTTATTTCTTCCTTACGTGGGTTGATACGATACGACCCGTGCTTTTGTTACTGAACACTGTCCCAACACACATCGGTTCAAAAAAAAATTATTTTAAAAATTGTAGGAATGTTTCCGTTGTTTAAATTGAATTCGTTTTATTTGGTGAGTTTAGGGATTTGAAGTCAAAACTCACTTCGATTAAATATAGTAAAAACAATAAAAACAATAACAAAGGCAACAATAAAATCAGCAACAAAAATAGAAGATAGAAAAATACAAATTAAGCGCGTGCGGGTATTTTTGCGCATTTAAATTATTTTAACGAGAAAGGAACAAAAAACAGTGAAATTATTGCGCGAGAAGGGAAGAGAGATGGTGGCTATGAAGTAACTCGCTAAAATATTGGTGCGCAAAGAAACAACCATTTCATTTCAATTACTTTCAACAAAAACATATAAAAATGTTTTTTATTCAAACTCGCCAAATTCGTTGGAACTCCTCCGATACGCCCGATTGCGCGGTCTATTTGCCCGGTTCATTTATTTGAGCAGCTGGTGGAGCCATTTTTATTATCATTACTGCTGCTGCTTATGAGTGTTGAAGGAGGAGAATTGGGAAAGGGGTGTAAATTGTTTATTTCCCTGACGTCCTTTCATTGCATATCAAACTGAAATTACTCCAAAGTAACTGAACGAGCGTCGGTCGAACAGCAATGACAGCTGCTTTTGTCGCAACAGTTCTCAGCTGATTAACAGCTGCTTGTTTTTACTTTGTTGTTGGTTTCGTTCTGTTGAATGCTTGTCTGCGAAAAAACTGTAGACTCGAAAAGTGAATGGACTTTTTTGTTTTGGCAAATAGGAAAGAATTGTGCATAATTGATTGATAATTAATTGGTAACGATTTGAACCAGAAATAAATTAGTTATATGAAAAATTAATTGACACCTAGTTTTTCCACAATTTTATTTAAAAAATATCAAATGAATTCTAAACGAAAACAAATTAAATTTCCTGTTAAATCTTTATGAGAATATTAATTTTTATTATCATAGTTTTTTTTTGTCTATTAATAAATTGATGGCAGACAATTAATTATACATTTCCGGCAAATCAATGTTTGCGCTTTGCTATTTTATTTCATTTTATTTCATTGCGTTCGATTTCGTGGCGTGGTGTCGTGTCGATTTCGCGAGCCACTCTAATTATTTTCAATGTCAAATATTGAGATAAATAAAAATTCTTAAAAAATGATTTTTTCTTTTATAATTTATTTATTGTCTGCTAGCAATTAAATTGTTGCTGGTTCTTCAATTCAAAAGATCAATGATCTTTGAAAGGAAATTAAATTAAATTATACAAGAGTTTTACCCTCGGTCTGGATGATATATAGTTTCCCCTACATTTGAAAATATTGTAGTAATGATGGAACATGTCAATGCCACGCCCACTTTTGTGTCACAAATTTCATAAATCTGATAAGGTCAGCAGTAAAAACTTAGTTAGGCGATAGAACCGCATGGTAAGAAATTTAGCTTCAAGGGTTTATTTCACAAAAAGGTGTGACAGAGAACAAAATGTCCTAATTTTGTATCGTGCAGAAATTTATAAAAATGCTTCAACTCGTTCTCTAATTGTTGATAGTTACTAGTTATTTCAACTAGTGGACGAACAACGGCAATTCTTGGGAGTGTTTCTTGATCTGTAGCGACGGACTCAAGAATAAGATTTTAACTTCAAATTTCCTCGACGAGCTAAGAAATGTTCTACTTCATTCGCTTTTGTATGAGTTGCCTAGAACTATTGTTGCATTCTGTTAGAAACGAGACGACCATTGAAAATTGTTCGATTGTTGAAATTTGAGGCAACGATCTGTAGAATTTGCCTTTCTCCACTCATACCTCTTTCTCCGCCATGCAAATCTGTAATATTGATAAGATTTTTTCCGAGGGAAAATATTTTCAAATTTATAAGAAACGATCTAGCTATTAAGATAAATTTAAATTTTACAAAATTACAGAGAAACTAACGAGACAGAAAAAGGCAACTAACTAGAACACAAAATGCGATGAAGAGTTCCTCCAGTATTTGAGCTGATACGAAAGTAAAATCCTCCAATGAGCCTCGAAAAAACGTTAATATTGCGCGATCCTAAAATGACACCTCTTGGTGAAAGGCGTAAATTTTATCCATATAAAGAAATTATAAGATTGAAGAAAATTCCAGCAAATATTTATGTCATTAATATAAAAATATTTTAAAGTTCGGCCTTTCAAATCATTAACAAATACTTTCACGTTTTATAAATTGTTTTGTTCTTGATTTTGGTTTTGCTCCATTTAGTTAACGAAGCGAAATTATGAAATGATTTTTTCCTTCTTTATCATCTTTATTTTTTTTGCTCTTTATACTAAAACAATTAATTGTTTTCATGTAAAATATTTAATTTCTCTTTTCGTGTCGGTCTAATTACTTTACGTAAGACCAATCAAGAGACTGACATGAATATTAAATATAACTACTGATGGGACAGAATACTCGGTGAGCCCAAATTTCTAGACGATACCCCATCGACCCTTCTGCAATAATTTTTTTGTTTCCAGTGGCTGGATCACACCCACTGGGAACACAAGAACTTATCCCTCTCTCTCTCTCTCTGTA
This sequence comes from Physocephala rufipes, assembly GCA_963966595.1. Lineage (NCBI taxonomy): Eukaryota > Metazoa > Arthropoda > Insecta > Diptera > Conopidae > Physocephala > Physocephala rufipes. The sequence goes on along the minus strand of OZ016505.1, from coordinate 13,161,652 downwards.
TTTTATACTACCGCCACTGGTGGAATGAGTATTAAATGCAGAGGGAGAGAGGGATACGATTTTTTAAAAATATTGTATTAATTTTTACAAATCTTGCGCATATTTTTGAATTTTCCCTGAACTTTCATTTTTGTCACGATAAGTTCATAATCTCAGAGTTTTCTCCTCGTTAATGGAAAAATTAATTCAAGTTCAGAAAAACGCCACCGCATACGTAAATTCCGTAGAAACAAGTAGAAAAATAATTCAAGAATTAATGGCAATTTTTCTTTTAAAATTTTGTGCCAAGGCCAGACGAGATGACATGAAAGAACCTTGACAATGGCAAACATCAATCCGATCACAAAAATTGTTTATATAGTATAAAAAAATCGTTCGAGAATTTTAAACACCAATTTTTTAAATCTTTCTTCTTTCTTTCTATCGCTTCACCACCAACGTCTTTTGTCGACAGGTCTGCAAATATTGGAATGTTTTAGCCTTGGATGGATCGAGTTGGCAGAAAATCAATTTATTCGATTTTCAAAGAGACATCGAAGTAACTAAATGAATTTATAATATATATAAATATGAAATATTGTTGCAATTTTTTCTTATAGGGTCCAGTTATTGAAAATATATCCCAACGATGCGGCGGATTTTTGAAATTTCTATCGTTACGTGGATGTCAATCGGTCGGAGACTTTTCCATCAGGTATTGCTCTTTTGAAAGCATTTATATTTTTTGTTTTATAAATTATTTCTGTTTATATTTCTTTTTTTTCTAGAACTTTAGCAAACCACTGCCACAATATCGAGCATTTAGATCTTTCTGAATGCAAGAAAATCACAGATGTTTCCCCTCAATCGATCAGCCGTTATTGTTCGAAATTAACATCAATTAATTTAGACTCATGCGCCAATATAACCGACAATAGTTTAAAATATATTTCGGATGGCTGCCAGGTAAGAGTCTTATGTAATGGTTGACATTCGTTTTGAATTTCTGCTTTTAAAGAATATATTGCTTCTGTCATTCATTGATTTTTTTATCTTTATTAAGTAATATATTGTATTGTTGTTGTTTATCAGCCAATCCCCCTGAAGTGAAAGAGTCCTGATGATTTTGATTTAAGGCTTCGTATGTATTTATTTTCCACAGTGAAAGTATATGGAGTGTATTCAATAAAGCGTTAAAGCTATCCGTGGTTTAGGATTTTAAATTTAACTGCTTTAGCTCCTTACTTTTATAGTCCTTAATCCAAGTCCATTCCAAAATCGGATTTAGAACTATCATTTTATAGAAAATCAAATAATTTTTCATAATAGAAATATATCCCCGTCCAAAAACCCATCCAAGGACATCGCTCCCAGTCCTGAATTACTTCCAGCAATTGAAAGAGTATTTGAGGAAGAAGAAAGGGGAGAAATAAGGAGAAAAATTGCTATATTGATAATTCATTTTTAACCATAATTAATCTCTCCATGATTGAAATATTGTTTATATTTCATAACAACTCATTGAGTACCTCTCTTTCTTTTCTTTTGAGTACCGTCTCACTTTCTCGCCAACACTTTCCATTTCCTTTGAATGTCCTTAAAAACTTTTTTATACATTTAATTTTTCTCAGGCAAAAAGTCCTTTTTGGGAGCACGAGAATATTGTTATACACTCTGCGCTTAAAAGACTTACTTCCACTTCTGTCTATTGCTTTCATTCTTTGTAAATCGAAAGCTTTTTAATATGTTTTAGCTCTCTCATCCCAACAATTGCAGCTTCCTTCCACCACCCTCCTAGCAATGATTCCTTGCAGCAGCACTTTTAGAGGAGAGAGAGAATTTTTACAAGTACTTAGTTCAGGAGAGAAAGCCTTTAATAGATTCTCATCCTCATATATTCTCGATAAAGCTAAAAGCTTTACTAAAAAAATTCTTTTTTAATTTCTACCCGAATTTTTGCTTTGGCAGAAGTTAAAACTAGTTCATGCATATGTTGCTCTCCTTCTTATCCTTCCGAATCTTCAAATTATTGTTGTTGTCATCACAGGTCGAATATTGGGGAAGGGACTAGTCCGTTTGTGGTTTTGTTTGCAGCTGAGGAGCCTTTTTATTATTGTTGCTACGGCCACTTTCGTTAAATTTAGACTTTCCATTTTTGTTGTTGATTTTATCATAAAGAGAGCATCGTATGCTTTCATCGGCCTACATTTCAAACGACATCGAAATTAAGATAAATTGGAGCATCCTCTAATGAAAGAGTCACTCTGTGCCCCTATCTTGACCTTGCAATATTTCCCTTCGCCCCGCAGCTAATACAACTCTTGATTCCATCGTGTCCTCGACGAATTTAAAGAATTAAAATCAATTGAAAGATTCGCGTTTTGAAAGAATATCATCGATTTTCTTTTATCTTTATACGCTTCGCGTCTTCATTCTATTTCAGTTTAATAATTTGCTTTTAGGAAATTCTTTTCTTTAGAAAAGTTTTATTATTTTGCCTCGGGTCTTTCGTTGATTAAGAATTAATAGGCTTTACTTTTGCTTTCTCTTTATTCGTCGTCCCTTCGTCCATTCTGCTTATGCAATCTACTTACTTTCAATTTTTTATGCTTTTTATCGGTTTCATTGGACTTAGCCTCGGACCATAACCGATTCCACACATATTTCTCTTCGTTTAGTTGGTTTTTCCACTTATTAAATTCTGCTCGGTTTCTTCTTCTTTAGTTTTTATTTTGATTTAAAGCTTTTCAATGTTTGTCCTTCGTGCCTTTTTTATGAGCTTCTTATTTTACTTCCTCACATACACACACACCCAACCAAAAGAGGGGCGGGAGAATGTTTTCCCCTGGTAGTTTAGTGGATTCAGTGTCTACGGGCGATCCGTGTGATTTCAATGTTCTTTGATTTATTATCACGGTAAAGAGTTTGCCAATAGAAAGAGAAAGAGAAAGACAGAGAGAAAGATACATCGAAAGCAATTTATTCAGGAGTTATTGAGCTCAATTTAATACATACTCGATTTAATACATTAATTTGGACAATAAATCAATTATTTTTATACTTTGTTTGAAATCGGAGTCAGACCTTGGAGAAACGATCTTCCGAGTTCGTTCGGAAGACTTATTACTTACTGACTTTCCTTATGTTGATCTTGATTACCCCTGGCCAATCTCTCCGCATTAAAATTTGCAGCAAAAATCTGAAATTTTGTAAATTGTAGTTCCATCCCAAAGAAGTTTTTGAGCTTACTTCCATTTAAAACATTTAATACAATATTTCTGTTTTATAAAATCTCGTTTAGAACCTCCTTGAAATCAATGTCTCATGGTGTCATCTAATATCGGAAAATGGTGTTGAGGCGCTCGCACGTGGTTGTGTCAAATTACGAAAATTCTCCAGCAAAGGTTGTAAGCAGGTTAACGATAATGCCATTACCTGCCTGGCCAAATACTGTCCTGATCTGATGGTGCTCAATTTACATAGCTGTGAAGTGAGTAAATGACTAATTCACAGTTTCTAAATTGGCCTCGTCGTGACCATTGCTTTTACAAAATTCTTAATAATAAAATTAAGTAAAGAAATTAATGAAATTTCTTTATTTACAAAGACTATCACCGACTCATCGATACGTCAGATTGCAGCGAATTGTCACAAACTACAAAAGTTATGCGTCTCTAAGTGCGCTGAACTCACTGATCTTTCACTCATGGCACTCTCACAAAATAATCCTTTACTCAATACGCTTGAAGTGTCCGGCTGTAGAAATTTCACTGACATCGGTTTCCAAGCGCTTGGAAAAAATTGCAAATTTTTGGAACGTATGGATCTGGAGGAATGTAATCAGATAACCGATTTGACTTTAGCCCATTTGGCCACTGGTTGCCCCAGCCTGGAGAAATTGGTAAGAAGAAATCCATTTCGAATTCGCTATAATTTAATATCATTTACTTACAATCTATTTGTAATAGACATTGTCACACTGTGAGCTTATCACTGACGATGGTATTCGTCAATTGGCTGCTGGTAGTTGTGCCGCTGAAAGTCTCTCCGTCCTCGAATTGGATAATTGTCCATTAATTACCGATCGTACACTCGAGCATTTAGTTTCTTGTCACAATCTACAAAGAATCGAGCTATTTGACTGCCAAATGATAACGCGTGCTGCAATACGAAAATTAAAAGTAAGAACAAACCAAACGAAAATCGATTAATTGTTTAATTGGTTAATTATACATACTAGTTAAACTAATTAAATTTGATTATCACAAATTTAATTTTATTTTTTCTATTTAGAATCATTTACCAAATATCAAAGTACACGCCTATTTCGCACCAGTCACACCGCCACCAGTCACTACTGGCCATCGACCACGCTACTGTCGCTGTTGCGAGATTCTCTGAGATTCGGCCATAGGCTTCGCCAGGAAATTCCTGTGCAAAAGCCCCTCCGACTGATGTATGTTTATATTTGCTAGTACAATATTGATAGTTTTGACAATTGTCATGACGACACTAATGATTCTCTATGTTTTGTCTATGGTCTATATGATATTCTAATAAAAACAGGATAATCTGCAAAAGCTGAAAGCAGTCAAAAACAGCGAAAACAAAGAAACCGTGAAAGCAAAAACGAAAACAAGAAAACAAAATAAAAAAAAAAACAAAAAACCAAAACAATAAACAAAATTCAAAAAACTAAACAATAAGCAAAATTAAAAAATAGAAGGGGAAAATATAAAGTTAAAAACGAAATCCAAAAGGATAAAATCAATCTAACAAAAATCAATTTGGACAAAATACGATAATACGGAATAACAATGTTTTTATGACACTACAATAATTTTCATTTGCTTTTTTGATTTTGGCAATATTAACAATTTTATCATATGCAGTCTATCATAACTTTTTAAAGCCCCGTTGAACTCGTTTTTGTTAGAGGGATTCGTTTGAAAAAATCAATAACCAGACTATAATTAATTAGTTAAATAATACAAATTTATAACTTAAAGCTCAGAAAATCCGAAGATTGGAAAATATAAATAAATCAGAAATGAATTATAACTGAAGTCGAGTAGCCCTCGCCATCCTCCTCTCGCCCATTACCTTCTTCCTTTGCCCTAACATTTACTTTTCTTCCCTCTCTTATTCCTCCTTTATCTTTTATCAAAAAAAAAAAAAACACCATCTTGTGAAACCTCAACGAATGAAATCTATCTGTAATTGTATTAGCAATATTATTAGTCTATACATAATTAATTTTAGATTTAAAAACGACAATTATTTTCATTATTCTCTAATATAATTAAAAATTATTAACACGATAAACTGAAACGAAATTTTAATTTATTTAGTTTTTCAATGAATGCTAAAAATTGTATCGTTTTTTTATGAATGCAATAATTGTTGATGACAATGCTTTTTCTTTTTTCAAGCTCATTTAATTGCATTAATTTGTATTGGAAACATTATAAGTTTTTGTAGATTTTATGGACCATGTAAAAAGCAAAATAAACCAAATTACTAAACAAAATCCACGAAATATAAAGAAAGAAATTCATTTAATATGAAGCGAAAAAATTGTAAACGCGTAGCTAGTATTAAGATAATAATTAACTTACGATAGATGTGATAAAACTTTCTTCTAAACATATTTGATCGTATTTGAAGTAGTTTTAAAAAATATTACAAGAAATTTTTTTACAAAATTCTCTGTGTATTCTTTTAGAGACTTGAAAAAGAATGGCGTAAGAGCGAAAACTGCAAGAAGGAGATATTAACAAAATTGGTAAATAACTTATTGATATTATTAATTTTTATTAATTCGAAAAATAATCTTCAAGCTTTGCTATTAGTAATGAAAATTTAATGAAATTACTTTAACACTAACTTTACGTTTGTACCGACCCCAAATCACGCAATTCGAATTCAATAATCCCGTACAAACTCGAATTACGCGTTTGGAATCCGTTCACATTTTAGGCAAAACCGAAGCTCATGCGAATAATGCACACTACTTTTACACACCACTTGTTTTCTTATTACGCAGCCTACACAGCTTTTTCACAATTCACCACTGAAGTAATGCCATGACGTAAACAAAAGCTGTCAAATAAAAAGTCAATCCTTTTTTCAAAAATATGTGAAAAAGTCATTGTAAACGCTTTTCAGATGGGTGACTACAAATTCCCAATCGGGGTCGGTATAAACGCACTATAGAAAAATAAATTAACTCTACATCGACCCCGCAGCCACCAGATCCGAGAACTATCCTCATGCTTAGCATTTTTTCTCATTCTGTGTCGCGAAATCGCAACACTTACGAGTGATAAGAGATTGCTTTTACAAAAAATCAAATCCAGCACTTTAGAGACGATCTAATTTGTAACTGTTATTTTAAACATTGTATGACCACCATTGAGTTATTCGTTTAAATTGGAATTTGAACCGTGCTTATCAATTTTTTATGGAATTTTATTCATTTTGCACAATTGTTTTGTCGGGATCTGAGATTTGTGGATAAGGGTTTATTTGCAAAAAATTTAAAATGCTATTTTTTTCCGCATAATAAAATTGAAATATTTATTTTTATTTTTTAAACAATTCTCTTTATTTAAATTTAAATTTATTACGACAGCAAAATCTGTAAACCATAAGAATTAAAACGTTGATTTTTAGAGTAAAAAAAATAAGGACTAAGCACTAAAATAATATAATTTACACACATTCAATTCAATAACGAAATACATACATTAATACATATATATATACACGAGTACATAGAATAAAATGCATACTCGTAGAGCGTATTAAAATAAGACAAAATATATTCTATTATAAATTATATATATATAAATATATATAATATATATATTTTTTTGGTATTTAGTCTGTGATGTTAAGCGTAAACAAATTAAAACTGATTAAGAGAGAAAAAATGAATAAAAAAATATGTAATGAAAAGTAAGAAATCAATATATATTTTAAGCACAAGCAGCAGTAAACAATACTAATAATAACAATAATAATAATTATAAAAGTAATGATTAAATAAAAATTGGCAAATTTCTCTAATAACACCATAATTACTTCTTGTCATTTTTATCAATTGAAGTTAAGATTAATTTTTATTCATTAAACCTTTCAATTGAAAATGCTGCAAACCGAAAATGAATACGAAGTCAAGTAAATGCCGAAAGAATTAATTTAAATGAACTAGATTTTTAAAAGCATAAAAGAATGAAATACAATTATATGTAAAAGTTAAATAAACGAACAAGCATAATTATAAGGAAAAAATAATCATTTCTTTAAATTTTATAATATTCTGAAACAGTGTTGAAAAAGCAAAAAATTTGCGTTAGCAACTGAGAATAATTTAAGTGCAATATTTGAGCGCTTGCTGTAGGAGCTATAATAAACCATAAACAAAAAGAGCGACACGAAATTCTAATAATTATTCTCTAGAAAGTTTTAAACATGTTTTTAAATTTTACTCTGGCATTGTTTAGAATATTAACAAGTTACAATCTCTTTCTATCGAGAATTAAATGTGTGTTAATAGGCGAACAATATTTATACTCGGAAATTGTATGAATACCACCAATTACCACCAATCATGTTGATTTTAAGAAAAGAATCGAATTTCGACGGAAGTTTGGCAATAATTTCAAAATTAATTTTGTTAAAGTTTCGCTGAAGTCTTCTCAGAATGAAGTCAATCCGCAGCTCTTCGGGATTACATAGAATGCGTAGGTATGCGTAGGTTAAATTTAATTCGCCCTAGCGAATGTCAAATTTAAAAGCAGTTTCTGTGTTTAATAAATATTTTAGAATTTCGATTCTAAACCGATTATGGGACGCATAAGATGTATATATTGGGCAAGTTTTATTTAATGAGATTTGGCCCATATAGAGTCGTGTATGCCATTGTATAATATACTCCAGTGATATGACATCCTAGGGACGCAAGGCATGAAAGAAAAATATAAGGAACTAATATATTATAGGTTTCTATGAGTTGCTCTTTATTTCTTCATGTGTATCGTACTGCTATCTTCTAAGAAATATGTTTAATTTCATTACGTGTATTTTATTTATTCAAAAATATTGAACAATGAAAAGGATAATAAATTTTTAAAATTTTATTTCTCGTGGTTGTTTTAATACACTCTACTGCTTTTCATATTTAATTTAGTATATTGTTACGGCCTTATCGCCGTTTTAAAGATTTCCAACTTTCAGCAAGTCATACCATTGAAAACCAACCAATCAATAGACACTTTTTTCTTCAATTGCCACCAGGCCACAATTAACAGATTTTTGTTCACAGACTACGATTAACAGAGTAGTGTAGTCTCGCTTTCAAAAGGATTTTTTACAAACTGTTATAATTTTTTAAATAAAAAAACTGGTACAAAATAAAAAATATCTCAAACAATCTGACTTCGATGTTTATTTCAGCTAAAAAAAATAATGTATAATAAAAATATTTTAGAACAGCTTAGAAGCCAGAAATGAAAAACATGCAAACAATAATGACGATGCAGAACATAATAATGGTATTAATCATGAAATGTTGATTAAAGCAAGGAAACATAATGAACAATTAATAATATTCATAAAGAAGAGACAAATATTTTCTTGAACACTTTTCTGAATTAACAAACGAACAAACCAACCAACAAACATACAAATAAAATTTATTGAAAAAAAACAAAATACTAAAAATTGTGTATTTTCCTGAACCCATTTTCCCGACTATTCAAGCCGAACACGAAAACAACCAGAAAAACAATAAAAAAACATTTAATTAATATACGAATATGTACTTAGCTATTTACAAATTTAATTTTTGTAATAAATTAAAAGTGAAAATTTTATGAAACCATTAAATAACTGAAAAAAATTATTTATGAAAAGTAACTTTGAAAAAATATTAATTAACATATTTTCCAAAAAAAGCTTAAAAGCTCAAGCCGTATAGGTTTTTGTAGAAATAACTTCACTAAATTAAAAACCAATTTAAATGAAATAAAACAATAAAATACGGAAAAACACGATAATCCACAATAAAACACAGTCTCAATAATGAGCTTCTTTAGTAATCGGGACAAATACGAAAAACAATATTTCCTGCCGGTCCAGGGATCTATTTTAGAAGTCTCACTTTCGGTAATTCGTTTCAAAAATGCCTCCTTTATTTTAAGCAACAAAATATAATTAAAATCTGTCTACAATAAATAATTTCGTTCTTTAATGCTTATTAATTATTTTTGCAAAATTCTGAATGGAAGAATTTAACATGATTTAAAGGGGGATTTCGGTTGATCCTGCGGTAGTACATGTTTCGAGACAATTTCGCAAACAATTTTTCAATCCTTTTGGTTCGTTCTAGCACAAACACAAACGATATTTTACACAAGCAACCAATTCGTTTCTAGTTTATCAGAATGGCAACTCTCTCTTTCAGATCGAACGGCAAAAAAATTTAACGAGTCAAAACAGCCCGAAAAATATTTCTTAAAGTGCAGAAAAACGAGTGTAATGAATAATAATGTGCAATATTTTAAAAAAGAAATTTATTTTTTTTCTTTTTTATTTTTATTTGTCTGTACAAGAGCGTTTTAGCACTCTAGCGTTTACATTTCATCAGCTCCGGGAGTCAAAGCATTATTTCGGGCAGACCCGAATTAGTTGACCACCCTTGATCTACATCTAGAATAAAAAACCATAAAAATATATATTTTAATTTTTGGTACAAAACTCCGATCCAAATTAAATAAAAGAAAACTTGTATAAAATTTTAAAAAAAGTATCAAAAGAATTATTGTTCTCTACTACTGTTCAAATAATTGATTGCTTCTTTTTTAAAAAAACAGCTCAATTTTTCAGAAAAATCTTTTATATAAATAATATCAAAGTCAAGCAAGAAAATTGGCTTTTTTATCTTATAAGATCGATATATCCATCGATTAAATTATGTGTTTTTCGTGTTCATAAAAAGAGCCTGCGTAAGAAATCATTTTTAAAAAGAAATTACTAAAAGTCGGTGATATGACAACTAA